>CAUYUJ010005147.1:225312-245312 GCA_963575745.1 Prorocentrum cordatum
TATATATATATTTACTCAAGGATTCAGCCAGAACGTCCCGCTTGCTTCTCGTACCTCGAAGACGCTTCCCGTCATCCGCCAGCGAGTTCCCCGGTGCGGCGCGCACCCCTTAGTTAGAGAAAATTGAGCCCCAGAACCAACGGTGCACGCCGGAGGCGCTTCCCGTCATCCGCCAACGCCCGTCCAAGATGCAATCCGGAGCCCTATACCTGACCTGACAAGAACGGGAAGCGAATGTTCGAACGTTCGTTGCAGGTGTGGCATCACATGGGGACGTCAAAACTGGAACGCTTGTGCGAACAGGAGGGGACTGCGCGGTGCCCGAGTGTCAAGGATCCCTCGAAAATATACGACGCTCGCGCTCCCGAGGCGCAGATCCCTTGTAAAGTACACGCGAACGCGCCGCCGAGGCCACGACCCATTGCAAAGTACTCTGGGTTCATGCCTCGGCGACCAGGACCCACAGAAAAGCAGCCAGACTCACGCCCTGGGACCGCTATTACTTGTATTGTACGCAAGCGGTCAGTTACCACGCGGCCCCCGCGTCCACCTTCAAGATCCCGAGCTATCCGCCGTCCCCTTGGGGTTCGGTCCGGCTGGCTTGCAGGGGGGGGGATCTGGTCAAACGGACTAGATCCCTCACCCCTCACAGGAATTCCCAGGATGCCTCCGGCCGTCTCCGGCCACTCCATGATGCTCCAAGACGGCCCATTATATTTTGAATACGACCGGCGATAACCCCAAGACGGTCCAAGAAGCCTGTAACATGAAGCCCTCTTGGATCCCTCTGGCGCCGTTTTCGGGCCATCTTGAGCTGTCTTGGGGCTGTGTAATCCGAATTCGGGATAAGGAGATGGAATATCTAGTGACCCTCGGTCCATCCCGCCACCGTGCCGGGGCATTGAGAATGAGACGAAGTGAAAGTTCGTTGGGCTCTCTTGGGAGGCTTCTCGCAGGCCGTTTCGGGTCCTCTTGGGGGGGGCATTTTGGGGCGTCTTGGGGGCCTCTCGGGGGCCTCTTGGGACCTCTTGGGCGCCTCCTGGGGCCTCCTAGGGCCGTCCTTGGGCGGGGTGCTCCGATTTTCGATTCGGGCTCACCCTCTTGGGCCCCTCTTGGGGCCCTCGTGGGCCTTCTTGGGAGCCTCTTGGGCCGTCTTGGCGCCCTCTTCGGCCGTCTTGGGCGCCTCTTGAGAGTCTCTTGGGCCGTCGCGGGTCGGTCTTGGGGGACTCTTGGACCGTCTTCGACGTCGTGAAGACGAGAAAGTCGTATATACTAAAAATATACGTTTTCCAATAGGAATTTGACGATTGGGCCCTCTTGGGGGTGCTCTTGGAGGCCTCTGGGGCCGTCATGCGGGCCCCCTGGAGCCGTCCTGTGGCCTTCTGGGGACCCTCTTGGGCGCTCCAAGAGCGATCTGAACGGAGCCAACGCCAATTTCATTTTTTAGAGGATGTCCCGAGCGAAACGGCCAATTTAGAAACCTGACCGGACAAGAACGGGAAGCGCAGTTTTTTATCCACCACGTGCGTCAGAGACCGTATTGGCGAGAACGTCAGAGAACATCCCTGTTGCGTTTCCTGGCTTCGGCGCCGTCTTGGAGGTATCTTGGACGCTCTTGGGGCTGTCGTAGCCTCTGGCCTCTCGGGGGCCTCTTGGGGGAGTCCCGGGGGGGGCCTTCGGGGGCTCTATTGGGCGATATGAAGCTCTCAGGGAACTCCTGGAGCCTTTTCGCGCGTTCTGGGGGACTTCTGGCCGCCTCTTTGGAGCCCCTGGGGGGCTTCTTGGGGGTCTCTTGGGGCGTTTTGGGCGCTCTGGCGGGCCTCTGGCCTGACGCTGCTGTTGTTGGTGATGAACATGACGCTGCTGTTGTTGGTGATGAACATGTTGCTGCTGATGGTGATGGTGATGCGTACGATGATGATAATAATGATGATGATGAGGAGGAGGATGATGATGAGTATGAGTATGAGTATGGTGATGATGGTGGTGATGATGATAATGATGATTACGATGACGATGACGATGAGGATGACGATGATTATACGAATGATGATTATACTTATGGTGATGGTGGCGATGGTGATGATGATGCTGATGGTGTGGATGATGATGACGATGATGATCGTGGTCCTGGGCATGCGTATGATGATGATGATGATGATGATGATGATGATGATGATAATGATAATGATGATGATGATGATGATGATGATGATGATGATGATGGACTTCTCGGGGTGTGCTTGGGAGATGTTGGGGTCCTCTGGAGAGCCTTTGGACTAGCAGTTTAAATCTGCGTAGCCGTTGTAACCCGACTCTCGTTTTCTTCATCGGTCTGACCGGTTATCAGCTTACACGGCACAGCGCAGCAACACGACAGACAGCAGCAGCACGGCAGACCAGGAAGGCAGACCACAGGAGCACGGCAGACCAGAACGGCAGACCAGAACGGCAGACCGCAGGAGCACGGCAGAGCAGCACAGCTGACCACAGGAGAACGGCAGACCAGCACAGCGTTGTTGCAACAGACGGTGCTGTTACACTCTTAATTTATTGAACACGTCCCCAGCGAAATCGTCATGGTCGGCCGTATTGAGGGCACTCTGCGGGTCATCTTTGGGCCGATTTTGTTTTTGGGGGGCCGTACTGATGCCCTCAAAAACGATTCCAAGACGACGTTAGACTCATTGTTTGTTTGAAGATTGTTCGGCCGTCTTGAGGGCACTCTTAGGGCATAGTCTGCCGTGCTCCTCGTCTTGGTCTGCCGTGCTCCTCGTCTTGGTCATCCTTTCCGTCGTCTTGAGGGCGCTCTTGGTGCCTGGTCTGCCGTGCTCCTCGTCTTGGTCTGCCGTGCTCCTCTCGGTTTCAGTGCCTGGTCTGCCGTGCTCCTCGTCTGGGTCTGCCGTGCTCCTCTCGGTTCCTGCGCGCGGTCTGCCGTGCTCCTGTGGGGAGCACGGCAGACCACAGGAGCACGGCAGACCACACAGGAGCACGGCAGACCACACCTCGATTTTTGGAGGATGTCTCGAGCGAAATGGCAATTTTGGGGAACCTGACCGGACAAGAACGGGAAGCGTCATTTTGTCCCCTGGGCTTATGAGATATTCCACGTTTTTAGTACGGCATACCACAGCAGTGCCACGTATCACCTCGAACGGACACACGTGCACAAATTCAACGCACGCACGCACACGCATAGAATGCACAGGAGCACGGCAAAACACACAGGAGCACGGCAGACCCCACGGAGACATCGCGTTTATCAAAAGTAAGCGTTTGGCTCGAGGCATCCTCCCAAAGTGGGTCTGCCGTGCTCCTGTGGTCTGCCGTGCTCCTGTGTGTTCTGCTGTGCTCTTGTGGGGTCTACCGTGCTCCTGTGTTGTCTGCCGTGCTTCTGTGGCGTCTGCGGTGCTCCTGTGGTCTGCCGTGCTCCTTCTTGGTTTGCCGTGCTCCTGTGTGGTCTGCCGTGCTCCTGTGCGGTCTGCCGTGCTCCTGTGGTCTGCCGTGCTCCTTTGGGGTCTGCCGTGCTCCTGTGGAGTTTGCCGTGCGAACGTGTGGTCTGCCGTGCTCCTGTGTGGTCTGGTGTGCTCCTGTATGGTCTGCCGTGCTCTTGTGTGGTTTGCCGTGCTCCTGTGTGGTCTGCCGTGCTCCCGTGGGGTCTGCCGTGTCCTGTGTGGTCTGCCGTGCTCCTGTGTGGTCTGCCGTGCTCCTGTGTGGTCTGCCGTGCTCCTGCTTGGTCTGCCGTGCTCATGTGGTGTCTGCCGTGCTCCTGTGCGGTCTTCCGTGCGAACGTGTGGACTGCCGTGCTCATTTGGGGTCTGCCTTGCTCCTTTGTGGTTTGCCGCGCTCCTGTGGTTGCCGTGCTCTTGTGTGGTCAGCCGTGCTCCTGAGGCGTCTACGGTGCTCCTTTGGGGTCTGCCGTACTCATGTGGGGTCTGCCGTGCTCCTGTGGTCGGCCGTGCTCATTTGGGGTCTGCCGCGCGCCTGTGAGATCTGCCGTGCTCCTGTGGGGGTAACGCCAGCGGCGTTCGGGGTACAACAACAAGGCGCGTTTATGTTGTACCCGCGCGCGGTCTGCCGTGTTCCTGTGGGTTCCGCCGTGCTCCTGTGGCGTCTGCCGTGCTCCTGCTCATTTTCTGAGGATGTCCCTAGCGAAAACGTCATTTTTAACATAAGAGGTTGTAGAACACCTCTGTCGGCATCTCATTTTTTCGAGGATGTCTCAAGCGAAACGCTCCTGTGTGGTCTGCCGTGCTCCTTCTTGGTCTGCCGTGCTCATGTGCGGTCTGCCGTGCTCCTGTGCGGTCTGCCGTGCGAACGTGTGGACTGCCGTGCTCCATTTGGGGTCTGCCGTTGGTCCTTTGTGGTTTTGCCGCGTCCTGTGTGGGCGCCGGCTACTGTGTGGTAAGCAGACCAGGGCTGAGGGAAAGGCTGGAGCAGTGCTCTGGTGGGCTTCACCGCACAGCTCCGTCCCCTCCCACCGGGACCGATCTTGCGGGAAGCTGGATTGTGGCAGCGCACATCCGCGCGTCAGTAGCGTTTCGTGTGCTTGCTAATACCTCCTTTAATGTCTCCTCCACCTCTTCCGAGACGCAGAAGCCTCCGAGCGCCGGGAGCAAAAATGATGCACTTTCGAAAAATCTGTTTGGATGAGTTTTGTTAGCGCGGCCTCGGAATTCAATTTTTCCGGCGACGGCCAGAGCCGACGCCAGCGCTGGATCCGGCTCCGCCGCCAGCCCAGGTGCCGGCCCGGGCGTTCGGTTCGAGCGCCGGCCTGGGTGCCGGAATCGGCCCGGAAGGGGTTCCAGGGCGCCGGGAGCAGAAAATCAATATTTTCGAAAGAAAAATATGTCTTGGAGTGGCCTTTTTTCCGCACCGCCTCGGAATGCAATTTTCCGGCGCCGGCCGGCGCCGGAACCGGCCCGGGCGCTGGCCCGGGTGCTGGCCCAGGCGTTCGGCTCGAGCGCCGGCCCGGGTGCCGGAAGCGGCCCGGAGGGGTTCCCCTTCCCGGCGCAGGAGCAGTACCCCAGTCAGCTTTAGAAGAAAATATGTCTTGGAGTGGCCTTTTTTCGGCACCGCCTCGGAATTCCAATTTTCCGGCGCGGACGGCGGCCGGAACCGGCCGGGCGCTGGCCCGGGTGTGGCCCGGGCGTTTGGCTCGAGCGTCCGGGCCGGTTGCCAGAATCGGCCCCGGAAAGGTCCGGGCGCCGGGAGCAGAAAATCAATATTTTCGAAAGAAAAGTGTCTGGAGTCGGCCTTTTTTCGCACGCCTGGGAAATTCAATTTTCCGGCGACGGCGGGCAGGAAACAAGGCCGGGCGTGCCCGGGGGGTTGCCGGCCCGGGCGTTGGCTCGAGCGCCGGGCCCGGGTGCCGGGAACGGCCGGAACTGGACCGGGGACAAGAACGGGAAGCGCCGTTTTTTATCCACCACGTGCGTCAGAGACCGTATTGGCGAGGACGTCAGAGAAACCCATAAACGCAACAGAACAGACTAAATGATGGCCTGCCGCGTTCCGACGGCCCAAGACGGCCCAAGAGGCCCCCAAGATCGCTTTAAGATCGCCCAAGAGGCCTTCAAGATGGCCCCGAAACGGCCCAAGAAGTCCCCAAGACGGTCCAAAGAGGGCCCTAACACGGCGCAAGAGGCCTCCAAGACGCCCAAGATGTCTTCCAAGACGGCCAAGATGGCCTCCAAGACGGCTAAAATGGCTCCAAGAGGGCCCCAAGACGGCCCAAGAGGCCTCGAAGACGGTCTGCCGTGCTCCTGTGGTCTGCCGTGCTCCTTTGGGGTCTGCCGTGTTCCTGTGGAGTTTGCCGTGCGAACGTGTGGTCTGCCGTGCTCCTGTGTGGTCTGGCGTGCTCCTGTATGGTCTGCCGTGCTCTTGTGTGGTTTGCCGTGCTCCTGTGTGGTCTGCCGTGCTCCCGTGGGGTCTGCCGTGTCCTGTGTGGTCTGACGTGCTCCTGTGTGGTCTGCCGTGCTCCTGTGTGGTCTGCCGTGCTCCTTCTTGGTCTGCCGTGCTCATGTGCGTTCTGCCGTGCTCCTGTGCGGTCTGCCGTGCGAACGTGTGGACTGCCGTGCTCATTTGGGGTCTGCCTTGCTCCTTTGTGGTTTGCCGCGCTCCTGTGTGGTCTGCCGTGCTCCTGTGTGGTCAGCAGACCCAGGGCAGAGGGAAGGCTGGAGCAGTGCTCTGGTGGTCCATCACCCGCCCAGCTCCGTCCCCTCCCACTCTGGACCGATCTTGCGGGAAGCTGGCTTGTGGCAGCGCATCGCGCGTCCATAGCGTTCGCGTGCTTGCTTTTACCTCCTTCAATGTCTGCTCCACCTCTCCTTGAGACGCAGAAGCCTCCGAGCGCCGGGAGCAGAAATGATGCACTTTCGAAAAATCTGTTTGGATGAGTTTTGTTAGCGCGGCCTCGGAATTCAATTTTTCCGGCGACGGCCAGAGCCGACGCCAGGAAAAATATGTCTTGGAGTGGCCTTTTTTCCGCACCGCCTCGGAATTCAATTTTCCGGCGCCGGCCGGCGCCGGAACCGGCCCGGGCGCTGGCCCGGGTGCTGGCCCAGGCGTTCGGCTCGAGCGCCGGCCCGGGTGCCGGAAGCGGCCCGGAAGGGGTTCCCGGGCGCCGGGAGCAGAAAATCAATATTTTCGAAAGACAAATATGTCTTGGAGTGGCCTTTTTTCCGCACCGCCTCGGAATTCAATTTTCCGGCGCCGGCCGGCGCCGGAACCGGCCCGGGCGCTGGCCCGGGTGCTGGCCCAGGCGTTCGGCTCGAGCGCCGGCCCGGGTGCCGGAAGCGGCCCGGAAGGGGTTCCGGGCGCCGGGAGCAGAAAATCAATATTTTCGAAAGAAAAATATGTTTTGGAGTGGCCTTTTTTCGGCACCGCCTCGGAATTCAATTTTCCGGCGCCGGCCGGCGCCGGAACCGGCCCGGGCGCTGGCCCGGGTGCTGGCCCGGGCGTTTGGCTCGAGCGCCGGCCCGGGTGCCAGAAGCGGCCCGGAAGGGGTTCCCGGGCGCCGGGAGCAGAAAATCAATATTTTCGAACGAAAAATGTGTCTTGGAGTGGCCTTTTTTCGGCACCGCCTCGGAATTCAATTTTCCGGCGCCGGCCGGCGCCGGAACCGGCCCGGGCGCTGGCCCGGGTACCGGCCCGGGCGTTTGGCTCGAGCGCCGGCCCGGGTGCCGGAATCGGCCCGGAAGGGTTCCAGGGCGCCCGGAGGAGAAAATCAATATTTTCGAAAGAAAAATATGTCTTGGAGTGGCCTTTTTTCGGCACCGCCTCGGAAT
Source organism: Prorocentrum cordatum (assembly GCA_963575745.1). Lineage (NCBI taxonomy): Eukaryota > Dinophyceae > Prorocentrales > Prorocentraceae > Prorocentrum > Prorocentrum cordatum. Next base: position 232,602 of record CAUYUJ010005147.1, read on the forward strand.
TCAATTTTCCGGCGCCGGCCGTGCTCCTGCGCGGTCTGCCGTGCTCCTGTGGCGTCTGGCGTGCTCCTGTGTGGTCTGCCGTGCTCCTGTGGTCTGCCGTGCTCATTTGGGGTTTCCCGCGAGCTTGTGGGGTCTGCCGTGCTCCTGTGGGGGAAACGCCAGCGGCGTTCGGGGTACAACAAAAGGCGCGTTTATGTTGTACCTGCGCGCGGTCTGCCGTGCTCCTGGGGGGATTGCCGTGCTCCTGTGTGGTCTGCCGTGCTCCTGTGTGGTTTGCCGTGCTCCTGTGGTCTGCCGTGCTCCTTTGTGGTTTGCCGTGCTCCTGTGGGGTCTGCCGTGCTCCTGTGGGGTCTGCCGTGCTCCTGTGAGGTCTGCGGTGATCTTGTGTGGTCTGCAGTGCTTCTGTGGTCTGCCGTGCTCATTTGGGATCTGCCGTGCTCGTGTGGTGTCTGCCGTGCTCCTGCGGGATCTGCTGTGTTCCTTGTGTCGTCTCTCTGGTCTGCCGTGCTCCTTTGTGGTCTGCCGTGCTCTTGTGGGGTCTGCCGTGCTCCTGTGTGGTCTGCCGTGCTCCTTTTTTTCCGCCTGCCGTGCTCCTGCTCATTTTCTGAGGACGTCCCGAGCGAAAACGTCATTTTTAACATAAGAGGTTGTAAAACACCTCTGTCGGCATCTCATTTTTTCCAGGATGTCTCGAGCGAAACGCTCATTTTTCATGCATAACAAAAATTTTTGATATTTTTCAACATCCCGATTTTTTGAGGATGTCTCGAGCGAAACCGTCATTTTTAACATAAGACGTCTTAGACGATAGCCTCCAACACCTCGATTTTTCGAGGATGTCTCGAGCGAAATGGCCATTTTGGGGAATCCGCCCGGGCGCTGGCCCGGGTGCCGGCCCGGGCGTTTGGCTCGAGCGCCGGCCCGGGTGCCGGAATCGGCCCGGAAGGGGTTCCAGGGCGCCGGGAGGAGAAAATCAATATTTTCGAAAGAAAAATATGTCTTGGAGTGGCCTTTTTTCGGCACCGCCTAGGAATTCAATTTTCCGGCGCCGGCCGTGCTCCTGCGCGGTCTGCCGTGCTCCTGTGGCGTCTGCCGTGCTCCTGTGTGGTCTGCCGTGCTCCTGTGGTCTGCCGTGCTCATTTGGGGTGTCCCGCGAGCTTGTGGGGTCTGCCGTGCTCCTGTGGGGGAAACGCCAGTCCGGCTCGTTCGTGGTTACACAAAAGGAGGTGTATGTGCATATATGTACCTGCGCGCGGTCTGCCGTGCTCCTGTGGGGATTGCCGTGCTCCTGTGTGGTCTGCCGTGCTCCTGTGTGGTTTGCCGTGCTCCTGGGGTCTGCCGTGCTCCTTTGTGGTTTGCCGTGCTCCTGTGGGGTCTGCCGTGCTCCTGTGGGGTCTGCCGTGCTCCTGTGAGGTCTGCGGTGCTCTTGTGTGGTCTGCAGTGCTTCTGTGGTCTGCCGTGCTCATTTGGGATCTGCCGTGCTCGTGTGGTGTCTGCCGTGCTCCTGCGGGATCTGCTGTGCTCCTTGTGTCGTCTCTTTGGTCTGCCGTGCTCCTTTGTGGTCTGCCGTGCTCTTGTGGGGTCTGCCGTGCTCCTGTGTGGTCTGCCGTGCTCCTTTTTTTCCGCCTGCCGTGCTCCTGCTCAGTTTCTGAGGACGTCCCGAGCGAAAACGTCATTTTTAACATAAGAGGTTGTAAAACACCTCTGTCGGCATCTCATTTTTTCGAGGATGTCTCGAGCGAAACGCTCATTTTTCATGCATAACAAAAAATTTTGATATTTTTCAACATCCCGATTTTTTGAGGATGTCTCGAGCGAAACCGTCATTTTTAACATAAGACGTCTTAAACGATAGCCTCCAACACCTCGATTTTTCGAGGATGTCTCGAGCGAAATGGCCATTTTGGGGAACCTGACCGGACAAGAACGGGAAGCGCCGTTTTTTATCCACCACGTGCGTCAGAGACCGTATTGGCGAGAACGTCAGAGAAACCCATAAACGCAACAGAACAGACTAAATGATGGCCTGCCGCGTTCCGACGGCCCAAGACGGCCCAAGAGGCCCCCAAGATCGCTTTAAGATCGCCCAAGAGGCCTTCAAGATGGCCCCGAAACGGCCCAAGAAGTCCCCAAGACGGTCCCAAGAGGCCCCTAACACGGCGCAAGAGGCCTCCAAGACGCCCAAGATGTCTTCCAAGACGGCCAAGATGGCCTCCAAGACGGCTAAGATGGCTCCAAGAGGGCCCCAAGACGGCCCAAGAGGCCTCGAAGACGGTCTGCCGTGCTCCTGTGGTCTGCCGTGCTCCTTTGGGGTCTGCCGTGTTCCTGTGGAGTTTGCCGTGCGAACGTGTGTCTGCCGTGCTCCTGTGTGGCTCCTGTATGGTCTGCCGTGCTCTTGTGCGGTTTGCCGTGCTCCTGTGTGGTCTGCCGTGCTCCCGTGGGGTCTGCCGTGTCCTGTGTGGTCTGCCGTGCTCCTGTGTGGTCTGCCGTGCTCCTGTGTGTCTGCCGTGCTCCTTCTTGGTCTGCCGTGCTCATGTGCGGTCTGCCGTGCTCCTGTGCGGTCTGCCGTGCGAACGTGTGGACTGCCGTGCTCATTTGGGGTCTGCCTTGCTCCTTTGTGGTTTGCCGCGCTCCTGTGTGGTCTGCCGTGCTCCTGTGTGGTCAGCAGACCCAGGGCTGAGGGAAGGCTGGAGCAGTGCTCTGGTGGTCCATCACCCTCCCAGCTCCGTCCCCTCCCACTCTGGACCGATCTTGCGGGAAGCTGGCTTGTGGCAGCGCATCGCGCGTCCATAGCGTTCGTGTGCTTGCTTTTACCTCCTTTAATTTCTGCTCCACCTCTCCTTGAGACGCAGAAGCCTCCGAGCGCCGGGAGCAGAAATGATGCACTTTCGAAAAATCTGTTTGGATGAGTTTTGTTAGCGCGGCCTCGAAATTCAATTTTTCCGGCGACGGCCAGAGCCGACGCCAGCGCTGGATCCGGCTCGGCCGCCAGCCCAGGTGCCGGCCCGGGCGTTCGGTTCGAGCGCCGGCCCGGGTGCCGGAAGCGGCCCGGAAGGGGTTCCCGGGCGCCGGGAGCAGAAAATCAATATTTTCGAAAGAAAAAATATGTCTTGGAGTGGCCTTTTTTCGGCACCGCCTCGGAATTCAATTTTCCGGCGCCGGCCGGCGCCGGAACCGGCCCGGGCGCTGGCCCGGGTGCTGGCCCAGGCGTTCGGCTCGAGCGCCGGCCCGGGTGCCGGAAGCGGCCCGGAAGGGGTTCCCCGGGCGCCGGGAGCAGAAAATCAATATTTTCGAAAGAAAAATATGTCTTGGAGTGGCCTTTTTTCGGCACCGCCTCGGAATTCAATTTTCCGGCGCCGGCCGGCGCCGGAACCGGCCCGGGCGCTGGCCCGGTGCTGGCCCAGGCGTTCGGCTCGAGCGCCGGCCCGGGTGCCGGAAGCGGCCCGGAAGGGGTTCCGGGGCGCCGGGAGCAGAAAATCAATATTTTCGAAAGAAAAATATGTCTTGGAGTGGCCTTTTTTCGGCACCGGCACCGCCTCGGAAATTCAATTTTCCGGCGCCTGCCGCGCCGGAACCCGGCCCCAGGCTGCCCGGGCTCATGGTGTGGTCCCGTGCTCCGAGGCGTCCTACGGTGCGCTTTTGGGTCTGCGTACTCATTTCTCGGGTCTGCCGTGCTCCTGTGGTCGGCCGTGTTCATTTGGGGTCTGCCGCGCGCCTGTGAGATCTGCCGTGCTCCTGTTGGGGAAACGCCAGCGGCGTTCGGGGTACAACAAAAAGGCGCGTTTATGTTGTACCCGCGCGCGGTCTGCCATGCTCCTGTGGGTTCCGCCGTGCTCCTGTGGCGTCTGCCGTGCTCCTGTGGCGTCTGCCGGGCTCCTGTGTGGTCAGCCGTGCTCCTTTGTGGTCTGCCGTGCTCCTGTGGAGTCTGCCGTGCTCCTGTGTGGTCTGCCGTGCTCTTGTGGTCTGCCGGGCTCATTTGGGATTTGCCGTGCTCATGTGGGGTCTGCCGTACTCCTGTGTGGTCTGCCGTGCTCCGGTGGTCTGCCGTGCTCCTTTGGGGTCTGCCTTGCTACTGTGGGGTCTGCCGTGCTCCTGTGTGGTCTGCCGTGCTCCTGTGGTTTGCCTTGCTCCTGTGTGGTCTGCCGTGCTCCTTTTGGGTCTGCTCTGCCGTGCTCCTGTGGGGTCTGCCGTGCTCTTGTGGGGTCTGCCGTGCTCTTGTGGGGTCTGCCGTGCTCTTGTGTGGTCTGCCGTGCTCCTTTGTGGTCTGCCGTGCTCCTGTGTGGCCTGCCGTGCTCTTGTGTGGTCTGCCGTGCTCCTGTTGGTCTGCCGTGCTCTTCTGTGGTCTGCCGTGCCCCTATGGGGTCTGCCGTTGTTCGGCCGTCTTGAGGGCACTCTTAGGGCATAGTCTGCCGTGCTCCTCGTCTTGGTCTGCCGTGCTCCTCGTCTTGGTCATCCTTTCCGTCGTCTTGAGGGCGCTCTTGGTGCCTGGTCTGCCGTGCTCCTCGTCTTGGTCTGCCGGGCTCCTCTCGGTTCCTAAGCCTGGTCTGCCGTGCTCCTCGTCTTGGTCTGCCGTGCTCCTCTCGGTTCCTACGCGCGGTCTGCCGTGCTCCTGTGGGGAGCACGGCAGACCACAGGAGCACGGCAGACCACACCGGAGCACGGCAGACCACACCTCGATTTTTTGAGGATGTCTCGAGCGAAATGGCCGTGGTCTGCCGTGCTCCACACAGGAGCACGGCAGACCACCTGCTCATTTTCTGAGGACGTCCCGAGCGAAAACGTCATTTTTTAACATAAGAGGTTGTAAAACACCTCTGTCGGCATCTCATTTTTTCGAGGATGTCTCGAGCGAAACGCTCATTTTTCATGCATAACAATTTTTTTTTGATATTTTTCAACATCCCGATGTTTTGAGGATGTCTCGAGCGAAACCGTCATTTTTAACATAAGACGTCTTAAACGATAGCCTCCGACACCTCGATTTTTCGAGGATGTCTCGAGCGAAATGGCCATTTTGGGGAACCTGACCGGACAAGAACGGGAAGCGCCGTTTTTAATCCACCACGTGCGTCAGAGACCGTATTGGCGAGAACGTCAGAGAAACCCATAAACGCAACAGAACAGACTAAATGGTGGCCTGCCGCGCTGGTCTGTCGAGGTAGTCTGCTGCCCTGGCCACATCATGGTGTCGACACCGTGCTTTTCTCTCGGCCACGTGGGCCCCCACCCGTTGTCGCCCAGCCTACTTTTTCTGTTCCAGCCTGTCTTGTCTTTTGTTTGTCCGTCGTCGTCGTCGCGTGCCTTTCCTTTGTCGTGGTCGTCGTTTTCATTATAATCGTCCGCTGTTGCCGTTCTCGCTGCCGCCGTCGTTATCATTTTATGATTGCGGTCGTTTTTCTGATTGTTTTTTTGTTGTTGGATTCCGTGTTCGGTTGGTTTTTGTGTTATGTTTGTGGTCGTTTTCTGTCATCGTTTTTTTGTCGTAATTTTCGAGATCGTTATTGACGAAGACGACGACGACGACGATGACGACGACGACGATCTGCCGTGCTTCTGTGGCGTCTGCGGTGCTCCTGTGGTCTGCCGTGCTCCTTCTTGGTTTGCCGTGCTCCTGTGTGGTCTGCCGTGCTCCTGTGCGGTCTTCCGTGCTCCTGTGGTCTGCCGTGCTCCTTGGGGGTCTGCCGTGCTCCTGTGGAGTTTGCCGTGCGAACGTGTGGTCTGCCGTGCTCCTGTGTGGTCTGGCGTGCTCCTGTATGGTCTGCCGTGCTCTTGTGTGGTTTGCCGTGCTCCTGTGTGGTCTGCCGTGCTTCCGTGGGGTCTGCCGTGTCCTGTGTGGTCTGCCGTGCTCCTGTGTGGTCTGCCGTGCTCCTGTTTGGTCTGCCGTGCTCCTTCTTGGTCTGCCGTGCTCATGTGCGGTCTGCCGTGCTCCTGTGCGGTCTGCCGTGCGAACGTGTGGACTGCCGTGCTCATTTGGGGTCTGCCTTGCTCCTTTGTGGTTTGCCGCGCTCCTGTGTGGTCTGCCGTGCTCCTGTGTGGTCAGCAGACCCAGGGCTGAGGGAAGGCTGGAGCAGTGCTCTGGTGGGCCTTCACCCGCCCAGCTCCGTCCCCTCCCACTCTGGACCGATCTTGCGGGAAGCTGGCTTGTGGCAGCGCATCGCGCGTCGGCCGCCAGCCCAGGTGCCGGCCCGGGCGTTCGGTTCGAGCGCCGGCCTGGGTGCCGGAATCGGCCCGGAAGGGGTTCCCAGGCGCCGGGAGCAGAAAATCAATATTTTCGAAAGAAAAATATGTCTTGGAGTGGCCTTTTTTCCGCACCGCCTCGGAATTCAATTTTCCGGCGCCGGCCGGCGCCGGAACCGGCCCGGGCGCTGGACCGGGTGCTGGCCCAGGCGTTCGGCTCGAGCGCCGGCCCGGGTGCCGGAAGCGGCCCGGAAGGGGTTCCCGGGCGCCGGGAGCAGAAAATCAATATTTTCGAAAGAAAAATGTGTCTTGGAGTGGCCTTTTTTTGGCACCGCCTCGGAATTCAATTTTCCGGCGCCGGCCGGCGCCGGAACCGGCCCGGGCGCTGGCCCGGGTGCTGGCCCGGGCGTTTGGCTCGAGCGCCGGCCCGGGTGCCAGAAGCGGCCCGGAAGGGGTTCCCGGGCGCCGGGAGCAGAAAATCTATATTTTCGAAAGAAAAATGTGTCTTGGAGTGGCCTTTTTTCGGCACCGCCTCGGAATTCAATTTTCCGGCGCCGGCCGGCGCCGGAACCGGCCCAGGCTGCCGTGCTCCTGTGTGGTCAGCCGTGCTCCTGATGCGTCTACGGTGCTCTTTTGGGGTCTGCCGTACTCATTTGGGGTCTGCCGTGCTCCTGTGCAGGGGGCCGTGGCTCATTCGGGACCACCAGGGGATTGCTGGCCACGATCTCCGTGCTCCTGTTGGGTAAACGCCAGCGGCGTTCGGGGTACGCGAAAAAGGCGCGTATATGTTGTACCCGCGCGCGGTCTGCCGTGCTCCTGTGGGTTCCGCCGTGCTCCTGTGGCGTCTGCCGTGCTCCTGTGGCGTCTGCCGGGCTCCTGTGTGGTCTGCCGTGCTCCTTTGTGGTCTGCCGTGCTCCTGTGGAGTCTGCCGTGCTCCTGTGTGGTCTGCCGTGCTCTTGTGGTCTGCCGTGCTCAGTTGGGATTTGCCGTGCTCATGTGGGGTCTGCCGTACTCCTGTGTGGTCTGCCGTGCTCTGGTGGTCTGCCGTGCTCCTTTGGGGTCTGCCGTGCTACTGTGGGGTCTGCCGTGCTCCTGTGTGGTCTGCCGTGCTCCTGTGGGTTGCCTTGCTCCTGTGTGGTCTGCCGTGCTCCTTTTGGGTCTGCTCTGCCGTGCTCCTGTGGGGTCTGCCGTGCTCCTGTGGGGTCTGCCGTGCTCTTGTGGGTTCTGCCGTGCTCTTGTGTGGTCTGCCGTGCTCCTTTGTGGTCTGCCGTGCTCCTGTGTGGTCTGCCGTGCTCCTGTGTGGCCTGCCGTGCTCTAGTGTGGTCTGCCGTGCTCCTGTTGGTCTGCCGTGCTCTTCTGTGGTCTGCCGTGCTCCTATGGGGTCTGCCGTTGTTCGGCCGTCTTGAGGGCACTCTTAGGGCATAGTCTGCCGTGCTCCTCGGCTTGGTCTGCCGTGCTCCTCGTCTTGGTCATCCTTTCCGTCGTCTTCAGGGAGCACGGCAGACCGCGCGTAGGAACCGAAAGGAGCACGGCAGACCACAGGAGCACGGCAGACCACACAGGAGCACGGCAGACCACACCTCGATTTTTTGAGGATGTCTCGAGCGAAATGGCCATGGTCTGCCGTGCACCACACAGGAGCACGGCAGACCACCTGCTCATTTTCTGAGGACGTCCCGAGCGAAAACGTCATTTTTGACATAAGAGGTTCTAAAACACCTCTGTCGGCATCTCATTTTTTCGAGGATGTCTCGAGCGAAACGCTCATTTTTCATGCATAAAATTTTTTTTGATATTTTTCAACATCCCGATGTTTTGAGGATGTCTCGAGCGAAACCGTCATTTTTAACATAAGACGTCTTAAACGATAGCCTCCAACACCTCGATTTTTCGAGGATGTCTCGAGCGAAATGGCCATTTTGGGAAACCTGACCGGACAAGAACGGGAAGCGTCCTTTTGTCCCCTGGGCTTATGAGATATTCCACGTTTTTAGTACGGCATACCACAGCAGTGCCACGTACCACTGCCGTGCTTCTTTGGGGTCTGCCGTGCTCCTGTGGAGTTTGCCGTGCGAACGTGTGGTCTGCCGTGCTCCTGTGTGGTCTGGCGTGCTCCTGTATGGTCTGCCGTGCTCTTGTGTGGTGTGGTATGCCGGTGCTCCTGTGTGGTCTGCCGTGCTCGCCGTGGGGGTCGGCCCGTGTCCTGTGTGGTCTGCCGTGCTCTCTGTGGTGGTCTGTCCGTGGTCCTGTGTGTCTGCCGTGCTCCTTCTTGGTCTGCCGTGCTCATGTGGTGTCTGCCGTGCTCCTGTGCGGTCTTCCGTGCGAACGTGTGGACTGCCGTGCTCATTTGGGGTCTGCCTTGCTCCTTTGTGGCTTGCCGCGCTCCTGTGTGGTCTGCCGTGCTCCTGTGTGGTCAGCCGTGCTCCTGAGGCGTCTACGGTGCTCTTTTGGGGTCTGCCGTACTCATTTGGGGTCTGCCGGGCTCCTGTGGTCGGCCGTGCTCATTTGGGGTCTGCCGCGCGCCTGTGAGATCTGCCGTGCTCCTGTTGGGGAAACGCCAGCGGCGTTCGGGGTACAACAAAAAGGCGCGTTTATGTTGTACCCGCGCGCGGTCTGCCGTGTTCCTGTGGCGTCTGCCGTGCTCCTGTGGCGTCTGCCGGGCTCCTGTGTGGTCTGCCGTGCTCCTTTGTGGTCTGCCGTGCTCCTGTGGAGTCTGCCGTGCTCCTGTGTGGTCTGCCGTGCTCTTGTGGTCTGCCGTGCTCATTTGGATTTGCCGTGCTCATGTGGGGTCTGCCGTACTCCTGTGTGGTCTGCCGTGCTCCGGTGGTCTGCCGTGCTCCTTTGGGGTCTGCCGTGCTACTGTGGGGTCTGCCGAGCTCCTGTGTGGTCTGCCGTGCTCCTGTGGTTTGCCTTGCTCCTGTGTGGTCTGCCGTGCTCCTTTTGGGTCTGCTCTGCCGTGCTCCTGTGGGGTCTGCCGTGCTCCTGGGGGGTCTGCCGTGCTCTTGTGGGGTCTGCCGTGCTCTTGTGTGGTCTGCCGTGCTCCTTTGTGGTCTGCCGTGCTCCTGTGTGGTCTGCCGTGCTCCTGTGTGGACTGCCGTGCTCTTGTGTGGTCTGCCGTGCTCCTGTTGGTCTGCCGTGCTCTTCTGTGGTCTGCCGTGCTCTTCTGTGGTCTGCCGTTGTTCGGCCGTCTTGAGGGCACTCTTAGGGCATAGTCTGCCGTGCTCCTCGTCTTGGTCTGCCGTGCTCCTCGTCTTGGTCATCCTTTCCGTCGTCTTGAGGGCGCTCTTGGTGCCTGGTCTGCCGTGCTCCTCGTCTTGGTCTGCCGTGCTCCTCTCGGTTCCTAAGCCTAGTCTGCCGTGCTCCTCGTCTTGGTCTGCCGTGCTCCTCTCGGTTCCTACGCGCGGTCTGCCGTGCTCCTGTGAGGAGCACGGCAGACCACAGGAGCAAGGCAGACCACACAGGTCCTCGAAGGTCTCCCGAAAAAATTGATGAGGCGATTCAGTCCTGCCCACCTCCTCGTCCTTGGTCTGCGTGCTCTCGGCTTGGTCATCTTTCCGTCGTCTTGAGGCCTCTTGGGTCCATGGTCCTGCGTGCTCCTCGTCTTTCTCTGCCGTGCTCCTCTCGGGTCGGCTCCTGGTCTGCCGGCTCCTCTTGTGATGGGCTGCATGATCGCGCATGCCTACGCGCCGTTCTGCGTGCTCCTCTGAGGAGCACGGCAGACCACAGGAGCAGGCAGACCCAAGAAGGAGCACCGGCAGACCACACATCGTCACCGTCGTTTTTGAGGATGCCCTCCGAGGCGAAATGGCCAGTGGTCTGTGGCTTCCGTGCTCCACACGTCAGCACGGCAGACCACCTGCTCATTTTCTGAGGACGTCCCGAGCGAAAACGTCATTTTTGACATACGAGGTTCTAAAACACCTCTATCGGCATCTCATTTTTTCGAGGATGTCTCGAGCGAAACGCTCATTTTTCATGCATAACAAAAATTTTTGATATTTTTCAACATCCCGATTTTTTGAGGATGTCTCGAGCGAAACCGTCATTTTTTAACATAAGACGTCTTAAACGATAGCCTCCAACACCTCGATTTTTCGAGGATGTCTCGAGCGAAATGGCCATTTTGGGGAATCCGCCAATGAAAAACGCCGTGCGGCCCCGCAACCCATAGATATAAAGATATATATATATATATATCTATATATATATATGTATATATATATATATATATATATATTTACTCAAGGATTCAGCCAGAACGTCCCGCTTGCTCTTTCCTGTACTCGAAGACGCTTCCCGTCATCTCGCCAATGAAATGGCACCGTGGCAAGGAGCCCCGCAACCCATAGATTTACAGATATATCTATTATATTTTTATTATTAATATATATATATATAATATATATATTTCTATTATATATTTTACTCAAGGTTCGAGCAGACGTCCCCGCTTGCTTCTCGTGCCTCGAAGACGCTTCCCGTCATCCGCCAACGAAAACTCCCGTGCAGCCCCGCAACCCATATAGTTAAAGATATATATATATATATATACTCAAGGATTCAGCCAGAACGTCCCGCTTGCTTCTCGTACCTCGAAGACGTTTCCCGTCATCCGCCAACGAAATATCCCCGTGCAGCGCGGCAACCCATAGATATAAAGATATATATATATATATATATATATATATATTTACTCAAGGATTCAGCCAGAACGTCCCGCTTGCTTCTCGTACCTCGAAGACGCTTCCCGTCATCCGCCAACGCCTGGCCAGGATGCAATCCGGAGCCCCATATAAAGGTTTTCCTTAAGAAAAACTGTCCACGCTCCTCGTTCCTCGTTCGCGCTTCCCGTCATAAAGGTTTCCCTTAAGAAAAACGGTCCACGCTCCTCGTTCCTCGTTCGCGTTTCCCGTCATCCGCCCCCCTCCTCCTCTGAACTTGTAGGAAAATCCGCCGACCCCTTGTGGGTCTCTAGGCGTGTGAAATTGTTCCCCCCCCATAGAAGCCCCCCCCGCCGGAACCCCAAACCGACAATTTGAACCCCCCCCCGGCCGCGGACGACCCTCCGCTGAACTCATCCGGCTCGGTCTGGGCTCCCCAGGCTCGGCTTGGAGCCTCTCCAGACGCCCCCAAGACGGTCCAAGAGTACACAAAGTCGCCGAATCATCGCTACAAGACGCCCAAGATGGGCCCCAGACGGCCCTAAAGGCGCCAAGACTCTCCAACAGGCCTCCAACAGGCTTGCGAAGAGAGGCCCGCGAGGCCAAAATCGTCCATTCCTATGGGAAAACACACATTGTTTGCATGCGCGACCCTTCGGCATTCACTGCGTGGAAAACTGCCCACGAGGCCGCCAAGACCGCCACAGGAGGGCCCAAGAAGTTCCCAAGAGGGCCCCACGACGGCCCAAGAGGGCGCCAAGACGGCCCAAAAGGCGCCCAAGAGGGCCCAAGAGAGCCCCAAGAGGAGCCCCAGAAGGGGGAGCCCGAAGCGGAAATCCGAGCCTTCTGCCTCGAGACGCTCCCGGCAGGGCCCAATATGTCCCCAAGAGGACCCAAAAAGGCCCCAAGAAGCCCCAAGCCCCCTAGAAGCCCAAAAGAAGCTCCAAAACGGCAGCCAAAAAGCGCCCAAACTGCCTCCAAGAGGCCCGCGAACCACAGAGACGTCAACATCGTCGAAGCCCGCTAGGGCAACGTATTCTGTAGCATAATGGCTCTTCGGCCATCGCGGCGTTGACGACCGCCCACGAGGCCCCAAACACCGCCCCAAGACGGCCCAGGAAACTCTCAAGGGGCCCCCAAGTCAAACCAACAGCGCTCCTCAATCCTCGCGCCCCCCGCCCTTTCCTGCCCCGCCCCCCCCGCCCCCAACATCCGTGCGCTGTCTCAAGCGCTTCCGTGGATCTCACGCGCGCGCCTTGCACTTCAACGCGCGTCTTTCCAGGGCGCGCGCGAAATGCGGTTTAACCGTGAACTTCGACTTCGGGAGCTTTGCAGGCGCCGAAGCACTCGTGCGCTCCCGTACTGCGAGCCGCGAAGCCGACTGCAATGCACTCCGCGCGTACAACCTACTCTTCCTTCCCTGAAAAATTTATCCCGGCAAAGCAACCTAACAGCGATATGTAGAAGCATATCTGAAAGCATTCCCCTTAAGATTCAGATGAAAATCCAGTTGTAGAATTCTGCTGTTCTCGCAGTCGTAGTCGCATTCGCGATGACAGTCGCAGCGGCAACGGCAGTCGCAGTCACAGCCTCAGCCTCAGCCTGCCTCACCCTCAGCCCCAGTCTGCCTCAGCCTCAGCCTGCCTCAGCCTCAGCCTCAGTCCGCCTGCAGCCTCAGCCTCAGTCTGCCTTCAGCCTCGGCGTCAGCCTCAGGCTGCCTTAGCCTCAGCCTGCAATCAGCCTCAGCCTCACCTGTCTCAGCATCAGCCAGCCTCAGCCTCAGACTCACCTAGCCTCAGCATTCAAAATGTGGCCCGGGAATGTAGTTCTTGAACTCGAGAAGAACACCAAAAAAAAAAAATGCCTACAGTTG
>CAUYUJ010005147.1:250312-405312 GCA_963575745.1 Prorocentrum cordatum
CCCTCGCGCAAAAACCCTCGCGCAACCCTCGGCAAAACCCTGAAAACCCGCGTGGTCGCCGAAGTTCGTCATTTCGACGAAACTCCCTCGCGGGAACGGGGATCGATCCGCGGCCGGCCCCTGGGGCCGACGGGCCCCGAACCTGTGCTGCACACCCTCGTGAGCGGCTTTGGCGATGGCCACCGCCATGCCATCCCCCATGACGAGCGCATTCGAGCGCGGGAACATGTCGAGCCCTTTCAGATCGGGCCACCATGCGCTGAGCGCTGTGAATCAGCCTGAAGGGGGCCGAGTTTGCAGATCGTTCCGCTCTGCACGGGCTGGTGGCACCCGAAGAGGTGCAGCAGAACTCGCGCAGGACAGCGCACGACGCTGCCCGCTGCTCGCGGTGAGCAGATCTCGTGCGGCACAGCAGGACGCCCTGACCGAGGCGCTGGGCGAGGGCGGAGACGCTCTGACAGCGGCTGCCCACCGCCGCGGGATCGAGGATCCGCCAGTCTGACTACCTACCAGACCACCCCAACCCAACCCGAAGACCCGAATTTCGGGTTGGGGGGGTACGGGTTCCAAACGTGTTTTTTCGATGTTCCCCGACCCCCCCCAACTGGAAATGGAGGGCAAATTGAGGCCTTCGGGTTGGGTTGGGGTGGTTTGGTGGGTGGTGAGAATCGCTGTCCCGGGGGGCCCCGAGTGCTCCGCGCGCCTCGTCCCAGCACGGGCCCCGGGGTGGGAGTCGGAGGCGGGGCGCCGCGGGAGGCCCACGTCCGAGGGGTCCCCCCTCCGCGGGGGAGGCATCCCCCGACGCCCCGACTCCGAGACGTTGAAGGGGCCCCAGGACACACAAATAAATACACACAAATAAAAATATTCCCCATATTTTCCTATATTTTCTGAGTTTCTGTCTTCCCCCCCACTTCCCATATTTTCCTATATTTTCTGGGGAATCGAGGATTAATTGTGTCTGTGTTTCTTTTCCTCCTGAGACGTAAGGGCTCGGTCTGGGTGGAGCCCCGGGCCACAACTGAAGCCAACGGCCATGCGACGGGAGTGCTGGCCGGGCACTGCCGCATGGAGGCAGGCACGGAGGAGGAGGTGAGCGAGACCCCAAGGGCTGCAACAGATGTGGCCGGACCAAGGAGCAAGACCTCCGTGGCGTCGGTCTGCGGAGAGCACGACCCGCCTCGCTCTTGCCGACACGGGCATGGCAAACTGCGGTCCGATGCAGCCGCTCGATGCGGCAACGGATGCCCCCCTGGCAGGGAGCGACCGTTGCCCGCACGCGAGCCTCGTTGGGAGCGAGGCTCGGCCGACCCAACGCGAGCAAGTGAAGCGCAAAAAACTAGAGGCCTCCTAGATGGGGTCCGAATAGATGGGGTCGGCGGATCGCGCCACATCGGGGATACATCGGCGATACATCGCCAATGCATCGGCGATGCATCGGTGCCGTCGGCGATGCATCGGTGCCGTCGGCGTGGAGAAAATCGGGCTCCACATCGAGCCGCATCGGCGATGCATCGGCGATGCATCGCCGATGCATCGGCGATGCGGCGTGATCTTCCGACCCGATCTACTCGGACCCCATCTGGGAGGCCTATAACAACGAAGTAACATCTACTCAAGACATAAACAAGCCAGGTCAACACATTAAAAAAACATCCCCGCACTATTGTTTGACTATGTCTGAACACTCCTCCTGCAGAGGGACATGCCCGACTGAATTCAATCGGAACGTCGGCGTGCCGCGCCAGTGCGCGGCCGCGCCTCGTGCAGCCGCCTGGCGACCCCACCTCCGCGAAGAAACGTGCGGCTTCCAGGTGGCCGCAGTCCCCTGCCAATTGGCCGATGAACACGCGCTGGCATGCCAGTCAGTGTCACCGCACTCGGCCCGCGACAAGGCCCCGCCCTGCCGCTGATGGGAGCGCTGGACCCCCCACCCCCGCCTTGGGGCGGTGGGGAAGGAAGGGATATATCCTGTCTCCTCCACCTCCTCCTCCTCCTCCTCCTCCTCCTCCTCCTCCTCCTCCTCCCTCCTCCCCGTCCGTGTCGCCGCACTCCGAGGCGCGCCACGGCTCCGCACCCAGCCGCGCACATGTGCGCCGGAGGCCCGCGCGTCGACGGCTGGGCCCCCGGAGGGCCCTGGCCCCCCCAAGAGTGCCGGCGCGTGGCCATTGGGGCCAGGTCGACCCCGGGAGCGCGGGCGAGGCTCACCTTCACTGAAGGGGAACTGGAACACACAAATAAATACACACAAATAAAAATATCCTCCATATTTTCCCATATTTTCTGGGTTTCTGTCTTCCCCCCCACTTCCCATATTTTCCTATATTTTCTGGCAATCGCCGATTAATTGTGTCTGTGTGTTTTTTCCCCTCCTGATTCACGAGGGCGCGAAGCTCCCACCCGTGCCGCGCTGGCGCCGGCTGCCAGTCGCGGGGAGCCGACCTCCATGCACCGGCGCCGTTTCTGCGGCCCTGCACCGAAGCTTTTGCACAGGAGGGCGGATCCTGCTGCACACGGGATCCTGACGTGTGCACTTTTCGTTGCTTCCCCGGGAAAGCGGGGCCGCACCACCCGGACGCCGCTCCCGACCTTCAGAAAGTCCTGGGATAAACAGCCCGCCGCTGGTAATGTGTACGGCAGGTTCGTGTCGTGTCGACCCCGGCGTTGGTTCCTGACACCGCGGGGATCGTTCAACATTGAACGATCGGCCGTTTCCGAATCGTCCCAATCGCTCCACATCGAACGATTCTGGGTCCCCCGCGGCGTTCAACGTTGAACGTCGGCGGCGGGGTCGCCGCCGGTCGACACGACGCGAACCTACCGTATGCCCCGCGACCCCGCGCATCTGCGCGGGGCCCGCGCCTCCCTCGGTCGAGGCAGTGGCGATGCCTGGACAAACCAGGGGTGCAACCATCTCCAGCAGGCTTTCGGCCAAACATGGACATACGGACCCTCCCCCTCCTCAGACTTCTCCTCTTGATCCTCCTCGCCCCCACGGCAGGGCAGGAGGGACTTCAGCAGCTCCTTCAGCTCGGGCAGCTTCAGCTGGCTGTAGTCCGCCGCGGCGGCCCCTCCGTCGCCAGCAGGCGCCGGCGGACCTGGGACGCCTCTCTGTGGGGAAAGCTGGCCCAAGGTGCGCACCCGTGAATCCCACCAGCCCTCTGGGCGTAGGTGGTCTAGAGCAGATCCTCTTCCACCCCTCCCTCTTCCCCCTTGGGGAGGGGTTTACCCCTCCCCCTACCCCCTCCCCTGGACCTGGACGGGGGGGGCCGCGGGTAGTTAGAGCGTCCAAGATGGCCCAAGACGGCTCCAAGAGCGCCAACAATTTGTGTCACCCTGGGCCTTTCTGCCCGATTTCGGGCTCCAGACCATCACAGATCGATCCGGCTCGACCGAATGCAGCAGGAATGTTGGATCTTGGGCTCTGGTCGCAGTTTGTCGCGATGTTGGGATTTGTCATGAGCTTCTGTTGCCAAAGAATCCACGACCTCAAGCGGGGGAGGAGGACCGCCCCATAAAAGGTCAGGAGGCAACTCCAACGAGGCCCTCGTAAGAACGATCAAGGGCGATTAGACCCAATGGAAGGGCAACTGAGCCTGGTCTGGCTGCACAAAGCGGGGGATGGAACCAGGATGACCGGGACTCAGCAGGATTATGCACAAAAAACACTACCGGACAAGGTCGGCTGTCGACCACGGAAGTTCGGCAACGGCACTGAACCGATACCAGCAGCGATGCTGAATCCCAGCAGCCCTCTGGGCGTGAGTGGTGTAACGAGCTCGCTGCAGTCGGACCTAGGTCAAAGAACATCCCTCAGAACATGAGACCCCCCGCTGTCCAAAACACACAGAACATCCAAGGGTACCCTCCCCAGGATGCACAAGAACATTAAGCAAGCACAGAGAACACTAGGGGTACCCTTCCCGAACCGACCTCGATCTTATACATCGGTTGGACTGTATGTCAACCCCCTTCTTCCCCTTCGAGCGGGTTCCACCTCCCCCTCTCTCCCACCCCCTGGGTCTGAAGCCCCTGCCTCCGCGATGTGTCAGAAGGCCATTTTTGGCCCCAGGTGGCTCCACGAGGGCCCCAGAGAACCCAAGATGGCCTTCATGATCGCTCAAGATATCCCAAGACGGTCCAAGATAGTTTCCAACATGCATCCGCAAGCCCTCAAGATCGCCCCAGGACGGCCCAAAGTGCCCTCTGAGCCTCCCTCCCACGGAGGCTCCAATGAGGTCAAAAGCCTTCGAAACCATGGTGTGTTGTCCACTTGTGTTTGCGCCTCGCCTCTCCTCTTCCGATGGGCTCTTGTTGCCTCAAGATGGCTCCCCGATGGCCCACGGGGGCCCCCAAAGGGGCCGAAGACGTCCCCGAGAGCGCCCACAGCTGCCCCAGGAGCGGCCCAGGAGAGCTCCAATGAGGCGCTTTGCCGGCCCCCGACGGGGGGATCGAAATCGGCGACCTCCCCTCTTTTGATCAGTGGCCTCCAAGATGGCTCCCAAAAGCACCCCAGGGCCTCAAAGAGGACCCCAGAGAGCCCCAGAAGAGCCCCGAGAGGGCCCCAAGGGAGCCCCAGGAGGGCCCAAGAGGCCCCCAAGATGGCCCCAAGAGGAGCCCACGATGGCCCCAAGAGATCTTGAAATTGACTCCTGGCGTTGTTGTCGTCGCTGTGCCGCGGGGCCGCATGCTGCTACCCATCCTGATCAGGGCAACTCGTCTGGCTCCTATTTTGGATGGGCTGGTGGGGATACACGAAGCGTCAAGACAAACTCCCAAGAGTTGCACCCTAACTTACTCCCTGCGTGTCGACTGCGCCGGTTACGATTACTCTGGAGGGGCGTGGAGGGGTGTGGAGGGAGAGGGGGGGGGACGAAAGGGTTGAGGTTTGAAGTCGTGGGTGTTTCGCCTTTTGTGGGCATCCGAAGAGTTTCTCGTCGCCGCGGCTGGGTCCACTCTTGAAACTTAGATGCTCGGAGGGCGAATTCTGAGGAGAGAGAGAGAGAGAGAGAGAGAAAGAGAGAGAGAGAGAGAGTGCGAGGCGGGGATTTATCCATATCCACCGCCTGGGAACCGACGTCCTGGTGCCCCAGCGGGCGGTGGATATGGATATATTTCGGCCCCTGGGGGCCCGAATATGTCCATATCCACCGCCTGCCGAAGCTCCGAAAACTGACCCTCCAGGCGGTGGATATGGATAAATTTCCGCCTCGGAGAGAGCGCAACAAAAAAGAAACAAATATAGGGAGAGGGGCCCAATCGCCAGTGGCTCGCTGCCCCGCTGGTAGCCCGTGCTGCAGCCTCTGCTGCTTCCGCAGGGGTTGCGTTGGCGCGGTCCACCTGCTAATGCGTCGCGCGCTCGACAGCGAGCAGCAGGGCCAACAGGAAATCAACCGCACGCGGGCACCGGGTGGGCACAGCTCAAAACCGAGGACTCCCGCCCAGGACTTGCCACAGGGCCCGGCGGAGCTTTTGTGCCTCATTGGCAGCGCCATCGCGCGCAGCCGACGCCGGACCCCAAGGGACTTCCGTGCCGCGTGGCGCCGCCTCGCCTGGACCGCTGAAAATGACGACTAGCTCACCCGTTCCCGCGTGCTTTGCCGACAGTCCTGCCAATGTGCCCCTCTCGAGTGCGGCACGGAGATCACGAGACCAGAGGAGGAAAAGGAGGAAGAGGAGGAGGAGGAGGAGGAGGAGGATGGGTGGATGGCACGCGCATCAAGGCGGTGACTGGTGGCAGCTTGAAAGCCAGCGAAACTGACGTCGATCACTCGGTCGTTTTATCCCTGCCGCCGAGGCGAGGAGCAGCTGACGGGACAGGTCCCGAAAGCACCCAGGGGTCCCTGGATCCTTCCGGCGAGAGCGCGGTGCACCATCCAGACGCGTCCCATCTGTACACTCGTCCTCTGGCGGTGCGTGCACCCGTCTTTGACGAGCCGCACGTCCAGACGCGCCTGACAGAACTCAGCCAGTCAAAATCCTGCTCGTGAAAGGCGTGCCCAGCCATCGAATCCCTGGCGCTGAAGGTAGGATCGCCACGACATGCAGGAAAAGTAATACACCCGGGACCACTGGATTATAATTTTGCCCTTAGGTTCCCTGGCCCTTCTAATGCTGAGCTGTGCAGGGGTCTCGTGAGGATCCCAGGGGAGCTGTAGCATCCAGCTTAAAATCTTGAATTGGAGACGGTCTAAAGCGAGAACTACCGATTGCGATGGGTTCCACGATGCCGAACGAGCACGTACAATACCGTACACAATTTGATCTAACTTCTTCACCCTCTGCCTAAAGCTTACCATCTTGTTGGCTAGAACCCGGGTGTTCCGCCAATAGACGCTCAGAGTGGCCGATCTCCTTCGCTGGATGTCGTATGTCGGGTCGCCGTTGCACGCAAGCACCGAGCCGAGAAGCTTCACTGTCGGCACAGCCCCCCAAACCCTTCCGAAACGGTCCCGAAAGTCAGTTTCTGGACAAATAGTTGGCGGCGCTCGCGGAACCATCCTGCTCTCTCTTGATGGCAAGTCTGTGTAGCTTAACCTATGCAACCTCCAGATCGTTCATCACGGTCGTCGCCGAGTCTACGGGCGCGCCGAAAGTGATAATATTGCCACTCCAAGTAACAACGTAAAACCTCTTCGAAGAAAGCACAGTGCCGAGACCATGGGACGCCCACCTTTCCCAGCAGTGCTCAATCGCGTCCACCACCGAAAACCCTCGCCATCAACGAAGCGGACGCCGCACCTGCGTGGAGTCCCCGAGGCCTCGAAATCGATGCAATGCACGAGCCGAGGCATGATGTGGATACCTTAGGGCACATTTGGAGCATGACAAACCCACTGACGATCTGAAGCGGAACGTTACCAGCGATGAGGCCACGCGAGACGGCAGCATAACGAACATGATCATGATGAGATTTGATGTCCCCCATGACCGCCACCACCCCGTCGTGCCTGGCCTGGCCACCGTAGTGCAGATGTCCTGGATTTGTCCCCTTTGGAAACTCCCAGAACTAAGCCCTGAAGATCGTGGTCATCTGTGTAATCATCCAGGTAAGGAAGAGCTGCTTGCGCCAAGTACGCATGGCATATCTGGGATATCATCGGCTGGGGCACCGTAGCCCGAGTTTTCCATGGAGTGTTGAGTTGCTTGTCCTTGTTCCCCACAAATGCTGCGAACGACACCGAACTCCAAAACTGGTCTGACATCATCGCCTCAAGAACTGTCGGTTGGATTATATCCAACCAGACGGCCGCCCTAAGAGCGGCAACCGAGTCCCCGAACATGTTTATTTGGGGTGGGTTTGGTATACTGCCGAGCGCTGCATCATACGTAAGGTCGTCAATCTGGAACGGAACCTTTACGAGTATTCCCAAACATCGCAAATGAAACATTTCCTCATCAAGCTTCGCCGCTGGCACCGACCATCTATCCCGGAACTCCCTGAATACTTCCGCATAACAACGTTCTGGGTCGATCGCCACATCCCCGTCCACCTTGAAGCCCGACACCGGCAGTGAACCCTTCCAGGAAACCCAAGCCCTCCCTCCGTTGCGAAACTCGTCAGCTACACGTCTGGTTCCCCGCTGCCGGCGCGAAATCTTCAACGCCCTCAACAGGTCTTTGTGCCGCTGCGCGCGATCCACATCTGAAAACGAGATTCGCACTCGTCGGCGGACTTCCTTCATTCAGAGAGGCTCTGCGCACAAGCGGCGCTGCCTCGCTGCCCCGCTCCGTTGAGTACCCTGGACAAGATCGCCAACGCATTTTTCCCAGAGTGTGAAATTATGATTTTCTGGGGAGCCGTGGTACACGATCTTCATAAAATTGGGCATCTGTTGCGAAACGACTTGGACCAATTCCCGCGGGTCGGGGAAGACAGACTCGGCCATGGCAATACGCTTACCCCGTCCTCCAGGATCTACTTGGGCGGTCTCCTCTTGCTTCTCGGCGGAGGCAGGAAGAGAGTCCACTGCTATGCGGCCGCGACCTCCCGGGCAGCCAGCCCAGGACACGAAAACATCAGCCTTCTCCGGCCTCGTCGCAGCAACTTGGTCGATCAAGCTCGGGGCCCCCTGTTGGCCCCCATCGGGGAGACGAGAACAACGAGATTGATAATCACTCTGAAGAAGGCGTGGAGGAACCCGTTGAAGGCCCAGACCCCCAAGAGACCGAATGTACTGCGACCATGATGTCTGCCACAGCTTAAAAGCATCGGCGCTCATTACCAGCCTGGAACATATCCCTATCCCTATGTTGGGCATCGCCTCATCACGATGACGATCTTAGGGATTTCCTCAGTTTCTGTGGGTGCATCCCTAAGATTGTCATCTCCTTTTAGGGTGTCAACCTTCGGGATAGGGATAAGCTCGAAGCTGGTGAGCTCATGTCTCCAAGCCAAGTCAAGAGCGCCCCCCGCGGACGGAGACGCACCATCGCCACCGCCTCTGAGAGACTATCCTCGAATGCAGCGTCGTGCGCAAGATGACTGAATGGAAACGAACGTAAGGTATCTCTCTTCTGTCTCAAAACACTGGGCAGTGACATCAACTCGAATCGATATGTCCCTGAACGCGACGTTTTTCAATCTTGACTTCACACTTGCATGAATTACCACTGACAGCGCCCAGGACCTGGGCCCTGGATAAAAGCGAAGCCTGCGATGACCGCTGCCAGAGGGCAGCAACATACCATTGTGCTCATCTGCGTGCCGCCGATGATCACACTCGAAGATTAACGGGCGAAAAACGGTATAACATAAACTGTTTCGCTGTCGGGGGCGCCTGTCCCGGGGCGGCTGGAAAGTTTGTACCCTGACGGTGGCGCGTCAAGGTATAAACTTTCCAGCCGCCCTGGGGCAGCGCCCCCCGGCGACGGAAAAGTTTACTTCACACCGCTCTTCGCCTGCGAAGAGAAGACATATAATTAATGCCCCAGCGCTTCTGTTCCAAATTCTCGATCAGTTCGGAGGTGTCCTCGCACGAATTGCATTTGCCCTCGACGTTCAGGGCGACCACCGACGCCGGCATCAAGTCTCAGGAAAGCGCCTTCTCCATCGCCTCCTGCAGCCAGCCCTTGCACTCCTCAAAAGGCGCCTCGACCCAGTGCACTTCCCCTCCGAAGAACTTTGCCACCAGCACGTCCGAGATGTGGATGCCCCGGGACCTGTCGCAGAACACCAGCTCCACTCCGTTGTCCTTCATGGCCTCCGAGACCACCGTCTTGATGGCCATCCAAGCTTTTCCTGGTGCCCTCTCCTCCCTCGTGGTGATGGGGCCCATACATGTATGAAGGGGCCCTGGGACACACAAATGAATACACACACACAAACAAAAATATTCCCCGTAGTTTCCCATATGTTCTGGGTTGTCGTCGTCCCTCCCACTTCCCATATTTTCCTATATATCCCTGGCAGTCGACGGTTCATAATGTCTGCGCTTTTTTTCCCTCCTGAATATAGGCATGTCGCGGTGGCCCAGGCACCGCAACGCCCCGACCTTGCTGGCTATCGTCCCGCCGTCCTCCACGCTCTTGAACCGCACCTCGATCACCGACCCGTAGGCGAAAGGCGCCTTCACCTCGGTCACCATGTCCTCCGTGGCCCCCACCTCCCTGAGAAGCGCTATGGCCATGTCCTGCAAAATCTGATCGCGCACATTCCATTCCAACCGGGTGATCACGAATATGTCTCTCTCCGAACTCGGCGTAGATGCCCACGAAGGCGAAGACCTCTGGGACCCGGCCGAAGCAAGCCCAGAGTTCCACGAGGTGAGGTCTGTCCGGAACTCCTTGAACATGCGCGTGACAAACTCCCCGTCAGTCTCGTCGTCGACTTGCGTAGCTGGCGTCGGCATCTGACCCGGGCCACCTCCAGACTGAGGCACGACGTTTTCCTAATCCTGCTCGCGCATCTCACCATCCCGGTGAAAGCCGTTGCCCTTGTCCCGCATGCAGAGGGACTCCTCCTGCGACGGGCCACCCCCTTCAGTGCCCGCTCTGGCTGCCGCCAGGGCCGCCGGCGCCCCCGGCGCCGCCCATGACGCCTGCCCAGGCGCGGCCGGCCGCACCGCGCGCGCGGGAGGCGCGCGCGCACGGGGCCCACCCAGCCCCCAACTTGACCCCACCTTGGCCCCACCTTGAGCCAGGGGAGGAAGAGGAGGAGAAGGAGGAGGAGGAGGAGGAGGACTAGTGTAAACCCGGGAATCATCAACGATGTCGGAATTAACCCTCCCGCCGCACTCCCTCTTCATAGGCCTCTACAACGGTTCATTTCCACTGAGGGAACTGCCTCGTTGGAAGACAACAGTTTGAAGATCCTGAAGCATACCAAAACATTGTTTTCGGGAGTTCAACGCCACGTATCAACCTGACTGCTGCGTCTTGGCGATCCGGAACCGTGCCAAAACGCCATTGGTGGGACTTCAACACCGCGAACCAGCATAACTGTTGCACCCGCATAATCCTGAATCCCTCCAAAACACGATTTCTGTTGCGTTGATCTTGGGAATCCGTGAAACCCTTGTAAATGTTTAAAATTAATGTGCGCGGTGCTAAAGCGAGAGCCACATTTTGAAAAAGAAACGCCCTCAATCCGCGAAGCTCTTGCAAATGTTGACAACGAATGAGCGCGGCGCTTAAGCGAGAGCCACATTCTGAAAACGACTCGCCCTCAACCCCTGAACATTTTGAAAACGAATGTGCGCGGCGCTAAAGAGAAAGCCACATTTTGAAAACGACCCGCCCTCTCCCTGTGAAGCTTTTGCAATTGTTTAAAACGAATGTGCGCGGCGCTAAGGCGAGAGCCACATTTTGAAAACGGCCCGCCCTCTCTCTGTGAAACTTCTGCTATGTGCTTCAACGAATGTGCGCGGCGCTAAGGCGAAAACCACATGTTAAAAACCACCCGCCCTCAATCCGTGAAGCTCTTATAAATTTTGAAAACGATTGTGCGCGGCGCTAAGGCGAGAGCCACATTTTGAATACGGCCCGCCCTCCAACTGTGAAGCTGCTGTCACTTCTTAAGACTCAGAATCATAAATGGTGAGAAGTCTCACGCGAAACGCTCGGCCCGCCCAAAAAACTCGCCTCGGGGTGCGACAGGGAGCAGTTATCTATAAGGAGAAGGAATGGAGGAGGAGAAGGAAGAGGAGGAGGAGAAGAAGAAGGAAGAGGAGGACGAGGAGGAGGAGGACGAGGAGGAAGAGGAGGACGAGGAGGAGGGAAAGGAGGAAAAGGAGGAGGAGGAGGAGGAAAAGGAGGAGGAGGACGAGGAGGAGGAGGCGGGGACGCAGGAGGAGTAGGAGGAAGAAGAGGAAGAAGAGTAGGGGGAGGATGGAGGAGAAGAGTGAGGATAAGAAGGAGGAGGAATCATAACGATAATCTCACCCAGGCGCGGCCAGCACCGTGCGGCGCGGGCGGCAGCGCTGCCAGACCGAGTCCGGCAGCGCTGCCGCCCGACAAGGAGAGCTCGTGCAACTCCGAAACCACGAAGGCGGAGTGCGTCACAAGCTGTGCAGCAGGATCAGCTGGGAAGAGACGCCGTCGTCGATGTTCTCCCAGGACCCGCTGCACCTCCTGGGCGTCGTCCCCGAGCTCGTCGAGACGGCCCAGGTCGCAGCCGTCGTCCACGGACGCCCTGTGCTCCTCGATGGGGAAGTGTCCAAAATGCATCCGCTGACGGCGGAGGGACTCCAGGCGCCGCACCTCGTCGGGGCCGTTGGACGGCGGCGGGCAACGCGCGGCGATGGCAGCCATGCCCTGGGCCGGGCTCGCAGCAGCACCAGGCGCGCCCGCGGCCCGCCGGGACAAGCCGCCGGCGGACGTCGGCCCCATGCACCTCCTCGACAGGAGACAGGCCGCGGGGGCGGAGCAGCGGAGGAGAAAATGAAAGATTTTGGAGAAAAAATCAAACATACTCCAAAAGCACTCCAAAATGGTCACAAAAATGCTCAAAAAGTAGTCCCCAAACTAATTTTTGGACTATTTCTGAATGCTCCTCCAAACGGGCCCTCCGCCAAGGCGTGCACAGCGCGGGAATGCCGTCGGCGACGCCGACGCCCCGATCGGTCGAGAACAGGTCACCGACGCTGTCCTGGACCGCCTCGGCCACGGGGGGGGGCCGTCCGCACGGCGGCCGCGGCCGCTGGCGCAGGCGAGGCGGGCGGCCCACGGCGCGGTGCGCCCCCGCGCACGACCAGGAGTGGGCGGGGCCCAGAGAGCAGGATGCGAAGACCACGGCACCGCATGAGCAGCGGCTGCCTCGCACCTGGTCCATCGCCACCTCCTCAGCAAGAGGGTCGGGGGAGGACAGCTTGGCGGCCGTCCCATCACCGACTCCAGGGGAGGGTGCAGCACCGGCGGCGCCGACCAGCGTGTCATCCGAGCTCCTCTCGACGAAGGGGCCCTCCACGTCTTCGGCCACCACGCCGAGCTTGCCCACCAGCTGCAGATCCGCCGACGCCACGGGGAAGAAGGGAGCGGACATACAAATCGAGGTTGCCGAGCGAGCCCCGGAGACGGAGCCTGGCAGCGCGGCCTGGCATAATGATCGTCCACGTGGGTGAGGGGTCGAAGAGGGCGAGGAACTCGTTTTTGACAGTGATGCCCACTCCAGCAGCAGCAGTGATGGGTCCAGGGGCCCACCATGACTGGCAACCAATCGGATTCGTCCAGCAGCATTGCCGCCTGCCGTGCCGTGCGTCTCCGTCCAGAGGCCGATGTCGTGGGTAGTCATAAGCTTGTGCACGTTCCCAGACTTATTCTTGAAAGACGACGGGTTCGCCGCAAGAGCGCCTGGGTATTCCACGTAATTATCGAAACGCCCCCGTTGTAAGGCAGTTGTGGGCGGTGGGTCGATCGTCGAGTGGCCGCGTCGGGGATTGGATCTCTGGAGAGGCGGATTTCTGGTGGACCATCCACGCCGCGGTCACGATGAAGCTTCCGGCGAGGCAGGAGACTGAGAGGAACGTCGTTGTGTCGGTCGGGGGTCGCACTGGGGTAAGAATGCTGTAGAGGAATGCAAAGGGACGGCGATGAAGAAGAAGAAGAAGAAGAAGAAGAAGAAGAAGGAGGAGAAGCAGAGGTGGCCGAATTGGGGGTAGGCGCCCAGGAACTGGGAGAGACGCGGCCGGACGCGCTCGGAACCGCTGCGGCGGAGCAGAGGGCGATAACGACGTCCAAGATCCAGCAGGAGGTGCCGCTGCAAGTGAAAACCTGCATTCCGATGGATGCGCGGGGGCACACGGAGGTCGACGCCCCCGCTCCCCGCTTCCCGAAGCAGAAGTGGCCTCCAGGGCGTCGTTCA
This sequence comes from Prorocentrum cordatum, assembly GCA_963575745.1. Taxonomy (NCBI): domain Eukaryota; class Dinophyceae; order Prorocentrales; family Prorocentraceae; genus Prorocentrum; species Prorocentrum cordatum. The sequence goes on from CAUYUJ010005147.1 coordinate 263,613, forward strand.
GCACAGTGATGGAGACCGTGTCGGTGCCGATCTGTAGGAATGCACCAACTATACACCAACACCGTTCCTGGCCAGGATCACCCTGGGCCCAGGATCGGTGTATACGCCCTCCTGCCTTGGGCAAGAAGGCATATACACCGATCATGGGCCCAGGGTGATCCTGGGCCAGGATCGGTGTTGGTGTATAGTTGGTGCTCTCCGAATCTGGAGGACCTGCCCGTGCAGCGCCTGGTAGACTTTCGGAGGGTCCGCGCTGCTGCCTAAGGTATGCCCGCGCGTGGCCTGGAAGGGCTGTGGGGCCGAGGTCCAAGAGGTGCACCCCGGTGCCGAGCTGCAGGCGGAGCACGTCTGGCGCCGGAGGGAGGTCCAGAGCCTGGGCGTGGCGGGCGTGCGGCAGCAGTCTGTTGGTAACCCCCTTGCTGTCATGGCCGACCTCACCATTGATCCGAAGCTCGGTGGTGTGGTCGACGATCGTAGTCGGCTTTCCCCTGCGGTTCTTTCGGCGGCGGGATGCCGTCAAGCGAGCTGGCAGTAGCGTCGACGGCGGCGAGCTGGCGTCCCCCATATTTGCCTGCCTTCCAGCGGAGGCACATACTAGTGAGCGTCTCATCCTCTTTCGCCGCGTCGTTCATCAGCTGCGTCCACGTTTCCGTTGAGGCCTCCGTGCGGAGCAGGACCCTGTCGCTGGTAAGGACGCCTTCGTCATCGACGCAAACACGGACCACGTCCCCGAGATCATGCGAAGGCTCGCCGACACGCGCTACGCTGGCGTCTTGGTGAGGCACCCGACACGCACCCCGAGCAGCACCGACGCCAGGAGCCGAGTTCAGTTGGAACTCATCTTCACTGAGCGTTTCCCGATATGGCCATGGAGATGCGCATGCGGGACATCAAGCGCCACGTCCTGGATATCGACAGCGACATCGGCCTCAAGTCCTTGTACACAGATCCAGACGCGCTCATTCTCGAATGTCTCTCCCCGTTGGCCGTGGCAAAGATCAGCTCGCTCTGCTCGCAGCTCATCTTTACAATGGAGCGGCATCCGTACGCAAGGCCGAGCCAGCAGCTGCTGCACCTGCGGCGGCCAGAACACCTTCAGCAGCGCGAGCCGTTCCAGGGGCCAGGAGGCGCGGGCCTCGCTGCGCCTCAGGAGGCAGATGGAAGAGCCTTCCGATCCGCAATGCTCGAAGCCTCGGCTGCAACCGCAGATTGCTCGCGCTCCGAGGCAGCCGCTGAGGCCGTCCTAGGCGGACCTGCGTGGCTGGGAAACTTACCTTGTTCCTGACCTGCGTGGCCGAGCTTTCTCGTCCCTGTTTCAAGTTGGCGGCCACCAGCAGTGGCAGTACGACCACACTGGTGGCAAACATACCACTGCAGTCACCGACCCAACACCCCAGAAGGTGGGAACCGTGCAGGGTGAGACTGAAGGGACCCACAAACACACACACACACACATATATAAATCGACACAAATAACAGGATTCCCCAAATGTTCCCCCATGTTCTGGGTTTTTGTCTTCCCCCACTTTCCATATTTTCCCATATTTTCTCGGGAGTCGACGATTAATTCTGTCTGTGTGTTTTTTCCCTTCTGAGAGACTGCCCACAACCGCAGGCCCAAGTACCGCAGACACCACATCACGCGGCCAAGCTTGGGACCCAGGACAGCGGGGGTGGCGCAAGCCACTTCCAGCTCCTCACGTGTGGGCGACAAACCACAGCGAAATGATCACAATATCTTGAAACGGAATGCTGGATCGAACGCGCAGCCCTCTCTTCCTTGGGCTCCAATCGGGCCTTTTCCACCGCGACTAAGGGGTCATTGGGCTTCCTGGGGTCCGCCAAATCAGCATCAGCTAGGGCGCGCTCGAATGAAGGGCACCACTAGATCCCACTGGTCCTCGGAGGTGGCAGCCAGGGTGCAGTTGCGCTAAGCAGCCACACCCGCAACGTGAGCGGCGGCATTGCCGACGGCGAGAGAGTGCTCACGATCCAAAAATTCAGGCGACTCGGGATCAACATGTGAGGGGTCCACTCACCAGAGACCTCGCCCTCACCCCGAGAGGCAAGAGCCTGACAAATCCGAAGCCAGATTCCCGTTCCGCCCGTCGAAACCCGAGCTCGCCCCCGCGGCCATCCCACTACCACGAGGTTATGACCGGTGATAAGATGCACTGGTCCTCGGGGGCGCTCCAGCGCCAACGCAAAGGCAGCACACTCAGCACGAGTGACACTGGGGGCCTGATCAGCCAAATTCGAGGACCGCCCCTCCGGGAAGCTCCCCAAGCTCCTCCGCATTCTGAGCCTTCACGGCAGCAGAGGGTCAGCACCTGCGGCGACGAGGGTCGGACGAAAACCGCCCACCCGAACCTTCGCCAGACATGATGGTGACCGATCCATCCACACGACATTGAAAAAGATCTACTCTGCCGACAGCGACATCGCTTTGGCCCTTCGGCTACACGCAGGGGTGACCCTGGGCAAGAGTGACCTTTGGTGCGCGGCATTTTGGGGGGCCGCGGGGGGGCCGTACACAGGCGCGCAAGGCGCTACTATCGCATCACGTTCGGCGATCGGGGGGGCCCACTGGGCCCGCACCAAAGGTCGCTCGGGCGAAAGGTCACTCTTACGTATAGTCGAACATTGAAAAAGATCTACTCTGCCGACAGCGCCAGCGTTCTGGCCCACGGCAGCCGCAACCCTCGACCCCCAGAGGCCCCGACCCTTTCCCCATGACGGGCTTTCCATCCTGAGTCGTTTTTTGACGCTCCCGAGGCCCTTTGAGGGACCCCAGGAGGCCGAAAATTCGGAAAAGCCTCCCGTCATGATTTTTTCATTGCTCGAGGGGGTCGGCGCCACGTCGGCCGAGTGCGGTCCCGCGGTGGGGCCCCCTCGGAGCCAGGCCGCGAGGTCGGCCTCGGCTCCTGCCTGCGCGCGCGGGCACAGCCGGCCACTCTCGCTGCACCGTTTGTGGCTTTCGTCGTCGGAAAGGGGGGAGGAGGACGAGGAGGAGGAGGAGGGGGAGGAGGAGGAGGATGACGAGGAAGAGCAGGAGGAGGAGGAGGAGCAGGAGGAAGGAAGTGAGCCAAAGATGCCTCAAGAGGCCGCACAGCACTCTCCCGTCCCGAGCCCCTTCCCCGTAAGTCCAAAAGGAGGCAGAAGTTCTCCTCCACTGCAGGGAACGCCCCCCCCCGTTGACGGACAGACGAGGCCCGTGGGCCTGCCATTCAGGCGAGGCCCCGATACGGTGGGGGCGATGGATAAGGAACCCTTAGTTAAGGAATCTAGGGTCTGGAAGCCAATGGAACTCCAACCGTGGCTGGGCCACGGGTATCACCGCCGCCCTCAATGGATAAGGAACCATCCAGGGTCTGAAGCCTCCTGGGCACATTCCTTAACGAACGCCCCCACCGTATGTGAAGAATCCACACTCCATCCTTCTACCTACACTCACGCTGCGTAGAGAAGTCTCCCTCAACAGATCTGGAGCACGTCCAGCACACAATTCGTTTTGAAAACGATTTGCCCTCCCTTTCATCCGTGTCGGCGTGTCAACATTTCACAAGTATGAAGGAGAACCTCATTGAAAAGTCAAGCCGCCCTCCACCCGCGTAGCTGTTGAACAGATTTGGACTTCGGGTATTATAATACACGTTCAAGCGGGAGCCCAATGTTGAATGGAAGCGGTCCTCCATCCATGTAATTATTTGATTTGATTTGCTTTCAACGACTGTGCGCGCCGCCAAAGCGATAGTCGCATTATGAAACCAGCCGGCCTCCATCCTCGTAAATGTTTGACTGCTTGAAACGCCCTGCGCGGCGCTAAGGGACGAGCCGCGTTGTGGAAACGACAAGCCCTCCGTCCTTGTAAGCGGTCTGTTTCTAGCTCCCAAAATGATACGTTGTCCAAGAAAATCAAGCGAATCACCCAGCCTGCCATACGGAAGCGCCTGATTGCGCGACGGGGAGGTCACTTCAAGGGAGGGAGACGGGAGGAGGAGGAGGACGACGACGACGAAGAGGAGGGGGAGGAGCGACCATGCCCTCCCTTCGTCCGGGGGGCGCGTAGGCCCTCACAGCGTGGCGCGCAGGGCCCAGGCACCCTGTGCCCGTTCTGTAAAGATACGCGGTGCTAAGCGCGGCGAGCGTGATATTGTTTCCGTCGGCGGCGAGGCCGAGGCAGCCCGCTCCAACTTGTGGTTATTCGGGGCAACCGAAAGGCTAAATGGCGCCAGGTTGATAACCCGCGCTGTAGTGTAAAACTCCAATGACGGGGCCGTGCGTCGGACGGCTTCTGACATCGAATGTTCTGGTTTTGCATGCCGCGCAAATGTCCCGAACGTCAATGTGGGCGAGGGGGTCGGAGGAAAGGGGGCACGACTTCAGGCGATCAAGTGGAGCAGGCGAGGGCAAGTGAGATAATGGCCGAGACGGTCTGGACAACGCTCGCACCCTAGCAGGCAGGTCTTGCGCTGGCCGAGCGGAAAACCGTGGCTGGTCCACCACGCTCCTGCGAATGTTTGTTGTATAGCTCGACGAAATGCTGGCGCCTTGCATGCAAAATGGCTGGCAAGCTCTGTCTAGCGTGGGGGGGAATCTTCTAGAATCCCGATTGCGGGCAACGCCGCACGCTGGCGGCGCGCGAGGGTTTCAGCAAGCTTGTCGGGAAAGAGGGGGCCGTGAAGAGCCGCTGGCTCGCTGCACCCTGGCACGCCGCTGATCTCGATCTGCCGAAACCAGCTCATCGTCGGCCGCCAGCTCTGCCTCCTGCCACAGCCGCAGGGGGCACAAAGTACAGGGCCATCGAGGGCGTGCCAGAATTATGCGACGCTGTAGCTTCCCAAACGCCGGGCGACACGGCAGCCCGCAAGCGCGCCTGGACCAGGCCCGCCTGGGAAACTTCTGGGTCAAGCTGGTCCCTGGGCTTGGATTAGAGCTTGAAAGCATGGCGGCCCTGCTGGGGCGATGATCTTGGCAGCTTTCGAAGCAGAGGCCAAATGCGAAGTCGTGAAGGCTGCTGGAGAGGAGGAGTGCGACCGCGAGCGAGCACCGAGGAGGTCGAAGCGCCAGGAGTCAGGGGGGGCGCGCGAGATCTCACGCAGCGCCCGGCGCTCGCGCCGTAGAACAGTGGCGGGCAAATGGAAGTATTAGGCGGGGCAGGAGTGGGCTGCAATCACACGCGGATTCTGCAGCTTGATCACCGCCGTAGGCCCTTGGGCAGAGGAGGAGATTGGAATGCCCGCAGCCAGTATTTGGCAAATTCAGCTTTCAAATGGAGGTCCGCAATGATGGCGGGTCGTTTGGGGGCGCCGAGATACCGCGCGCATGCTGCGATCTGTATGTCTGCGATTCAGGGGCGAAGAAGGACACGCGGAGACGGGCGAGGGATCGGACAGAGGGAGAGAAAGCCTCCCATAGCGGAACGAACGCTGTCTCCTGGATCTGAAGCTCGAGACCTGCTGGAGCACAGATGGAGCCCAGCAAGGGGCATCCTCGGAGGGCCCCTAAACCAAGTTCAAATATGCATTGCAGACAATCTCCTGCGCGGGCCCAGGCGCCAGGGGAACTGCGGAGGGCGGCAGTCGCGCCAGCGAGCAGCAAGGGTCGCGAAAGTAAAACCCCATCCGGGAGAAGGGATAGCGGCTTTTATGCCAAAGCGCCAAAGCGGATACAACGCGAGAGGTCATCGCGGGCGTTTTGGGGGGGGGCCTAGCCCACGCGCGTCAGCGCCGCGCGAGACTTCGCGCTGCAGATCTTTAGAGAGAGGGGTCGAATGGCTTCTGGCGAACGGAAGAAGGCGCACCGGTCCCGGGAGTCGTCTCCCTCGGACAGGAAGGCGAAGCATGGATCACACAACTGGTTCGGGGCCTGGCAAGTTTCGAGCATCGGCGTCGCGAGGTCATGGGGGGTCTGAGAGGAGCCGAGACCCGCGGCCCAAGCTGCGTGGGGCATCTGGTCAGGACCCGGGGCTGCGCGTTGGACCTTGCGGAAGGGCCCCCGGAAGTAGCCGGCAGGTGGAACCCGGAGGTCAGCGCCGCCGACCTCAGGCAGGCGCGCCTCGCGGCGGGACTGGACCGCCGCGGGGCCAGCTATCCTGGCGGAGAGGAAGGGCTGCGAAAACTTCTTGGGGCCTCCAACATGTCCCAAGGGGTGGCTGGGCGAAGTGGGCACGGGCGGGGCGGGTGTCCTCTCTCGGCATCTACAGTCTCCATGTTTTCCACGCAAACAGCCGCCAAAAGCATCCCCCGCTCCGATGATCATCGAGTCCGCTTCCACGCGCGGGGGCTAGAACCGCCCCCGTTGATGAGCCGCTGCCACCCCCTGGCAACGAGCGCGGACATGAGCTCGACTCGCCCTGAAACCCCATGGCGGCAGAGGCCGTAAGTGGTCGGCCAGGTAAACGTCACCACAGTCAAGGAGAAGGGGGGGGAAGGAAGGAAGGGCAGTGAGGAGGCGACCGAACATCTGCCAGCACGCACTGGCCGCGCAGGCGGCACCAAAGTGTCAATTGAATTCTAGGGCGACCCTGGACCCCCCAGACAAGGAGAAACGGAGGGGGGAGGAGACATCCGGCGGAGGACGGAGGAAAGGGGAGAAGGGCGACTGCACGCTCATGTCGAGCGTTCGGGGCCTCCACGGCCGCGGAAAGGACCTTCTGATTAGGATCGACCGATCGGCACCGCGAGACGGGGGAGGGGGGCGAGGCGGAGGAGAGGGGAAGAGGGCGACTGCACGCTCATGTCGATCGCTCGGGGCCTCCACGGCCGCGGAAAAGGACCTGCCGGCGAGGATCGACTGCACGCTGATGCCGAGCGCTCGGGGCCTCCACGGCCGCGGCAAGGACCTGCCGGCTAGGGTCGACCAATCGGCGCCACGAGCCTGGGGGGAAGGGGGCGAGGCAGGAAAGGGGCCTGTCTGGCAAAAGCAGCGCGTCCACAGCTCACGAGCTCATCGCCAGCGCGGGTCCAGCACGGCCGCAGCGCGGCGATGCCCCTGAACTGCTTCCCGAACGGGTGACTCTAGATCGCGGCGCACAACGTGCTCGCCGCTCAAAAACGCCCTCTGGCGACGGAATCTGCAGCGTAGCCGGTAAGCCGCACCGACCCGCAGGGCCCCAGAGAGCACGAGAGCACGAGGCGGCGACGAGAAAAGGTCCCAAGCCTGTGCTCGCCGCGCGAGGGCCGTCGGAGTTGGCCTGGTCGACCAGGTCGTCGGACTTGGTCTGCAGGCGCTCCGCGGCGAGGGCGACGCGGGGCTCGTAGTCGGCAGCGACGGCAATGTCCATGATTTTGATGAAATCACCTCTGTCTGCGACCTCGGGTCCGTCAGGGGCACGGAGGAGGTCGCGACCGAGCGCGGCGGTCGCCGCGAGGAGCGCGGCCGCGCCAGACTCGCAGCGCCAGATGGAGCGAGCAGCGGCCCCCATAATGGTGAATCTCCCATGCTGCCCAGCGACTATGATTTTGAAGAAAGGCGCGCTGCTGAAGGTTCCGAGTGGGCCGAGCTGCTTCTTCGACGATGAACATGCGCTGTCGCCGGGCTCCAGTTGGCGCGAGGCCAGCCTCGGCGATGATATCAGCCAGGAGGTTGAAGCGGCGCTGAGATGTAGGGGCATGAAGAAATGATCGGGTCGACGGCCTGTGCGTCCACGCGGGCGGCGGTGACGTTGCTCGGCGACAGATGCGGGATAGCCCGATCACGATGCCCGCGATGCGAAAGGGCTGCGCCGTCCTCGCGGGCCCCCGGGCTGGAGTCGACGCAGAGAAGGTCGACGCCAGAGAGAGAGAGAGAGAGAGAGAGAGAAAGAAAGAAAGAAAGACAGAGAGAGAGAGAGAGAGAGAGAGAGAGAGAAAGAGAGAGAAAGAGAGAGAAAGAGAGAGAAAAATAGAGGGAGAGAGAGAGAGAGAGAGAGAGAGAGAGAGAGAGAGAGAGAGAGAGAGAGAGAACAAAAAAAAAAAGAAAGAAAAAAAGAAAGAAATAAATAAAGAAACAACAACGCATCCCCCCCACAAAAAATATGAAAAGACTGCCACACCCGCCCGCGCTGGCAAGCCGCGCGAAATCTCGGGGGGGATCGAAGAGCTGTCTCCATCGCGCTCGCGCTCGCTGGCATTGGTCGCCAGGCGCCGCAGGGCGCCGGCGGGCGGACGGGCCCTTGAAATTGACGGAGGGCGCGGCGCTGGCGTTAAAGTCGCCCATGGCCTGCAAGAGCGGGCCATCGGGATCGACCGCGGCCCCCGGCCTCGCGGCGCGCCGGGCCTCGGACGCGCGCGCCTTGTCTGCTGCCGTCAGATCACGGTCGCGAGCGCCCATGAGCGGCTACTCGAAGCCCGCGGCGCGGAGGGAGATGCGCGGCGTGGCCACGCGCCAGCGCGCAGTCGAATGACATGCAGCTGATGGGGCTGGGCAAGACGAAGCCGGCACAAAGAAAACTGCGTCTCCTTTGCCGCGCCGTTCAGGACAGCCATCGCAGCAGACTCGGCGCTGTAGGGGGGCCGCGGAGGGGCCGAGCTAAGTGGGGCCTTAGCTAAGTACGGCTCGAGGTAAAGTTGCGAATCGCGTGCTTCTTGAAGGGGGGTGGGCGGTCTTTCCTTTGAAAAAAGCGTAAGCTGTCGCATCTCGGCGCGCCAACTTCAGCCACGATGGCGATAAGTCCTCGCGCGCCCCAGCGAGCAAGCGGGCAGAGAGATCGGCAAGGGCGAAGACGACGCAGCCGCTCCCCCGCGCGCCTCTCCGGCGGCGAGGCGAGCGGGGGAGAGGGCGATCGAAATGCGGAGCCGCTGCTGGATGATGGCTGTCCGAAGTTGATTTGCCGGCACCCGGCGAAGTGGCCGAGGGCGAAGCAGAAGTCGAGGAGGAACCGTAAGCTCTGACACGCTGATCTTGTCCAGGGAGAAATAGAGCTGGCGCGGGGCGATGGGGGTCGTGAGGGGCCGCCAAAAAGGTGGCGCCCTCCGAACGCGCGGGCGCCCTTCGAGATGCGGCCCCGGCGATGGCGCCGCCCGCCCCGGGAGTGGCCGCCGCGGATATCCCGCGGGAAAAAATGACACCGCCCACCGAAGGCGCCACTGCGGAGCCACCCATGCAAATATCACCAATACCCGCCCGTTCGCTCGAGGCTCGGGGAGCTTGAAGGGGCGCTGCGAAGCAGGTTCACCTAGCCGCGGAATGGGGCTCGCACTGCCGTCTACCCAGGGCGCCGCGGCCGAGCCCCCCATGGAAATCTCGGGCCCTTGAGAGGCTCGAGCGGCACGCTGCGCAACTGGTTCGTCTTGCCGCGGAACCTGCCGGGGCCCCCGCGCTGGCGCGAGGCGGCGACGGGGGGGGGCGAAGCGCGGCTTTGTGCGAGCGAACGCCAACGCAGGGAAGGCGGGCGCGGTCGGCATCGGCGACGGCGGTGCGACATCGCGACCATCGCTTGCTAAATTCACCGCGCCGCGTCTTCAGCCCATTAAAGGACGGCGAGTTCGGCAGCAATGGTAGCTTTCTTGATCGGTACCTCGGCCAACGCATCCTGGCCCCAACGAGTGACCGTTGCGGCGCCCGCGTTTGAAAGCTCCAGCTTGGCCGCCAGGGGGGAAAAGGGGGGGCAGAAGGCGCGCCCTTGATCGCGACGCGCGCGCCAATATCCAACGGGGTGCTTGGGTTGATAGACCGTCCATGTCTTCATGGCCTGAGCCCAGTATCCGACGCGGCGAAGACCCTGGTCGGGGCCGACGTGGGGCGGCGCGCGTTCTCCTTGATTCGTAACGCAGTCTGGTGGGGTCGGAACCGCGAATCTGCGGCACCCTCCAAGCCCTGGGAGCTAAAGGGCGCGCGCATATGCTGCAGCCCGAGGTGCGGCGATACCGCGGCCCCCGGGATCCCGTTGAATGAAGCGACGGTTGGGTCCTTCCCCATGCATTCGGAAATTCTGTGCACACAAGCTTGCTCCCCAAGCCCACTCAGCAATGGAAATAAAATATTCGCTTCAACTGGCGCAGCGGGCTGCGCCCCGGAGAAAACGAAACTGGCGGGGCCTGGGTCGCGATCCCAGTCTGAATGCTTGGCCGCGTCCAGGGTGGGGGCGTCGGCGTCGGCGGATCGGTGGCGTCCCAGACTTCTTTGTGCTGAGCTTCCTATCACGCTTGGGTTTGTCTGGTGGCCGTGAGATCCTGTTTTGTCCATCAAGACGTCTGGTATTCGCGGCTTCGTGTCACTGAAGAGCGGGGCTGTTCCAACGCGTTGCCGACTGCGGTCTAGATGCGATCAGCTTACGATGGCATGGTGCGCTGCAGTTCGGGCTGGGTTTCGGTGTCGAGTGAGGACTGCGACTGTTGTGGAGGCTGTAACAACGGGGCACCTCCACATGGAGTCGCCGTGCCTTCAACATGCCCATGCAACGGTTCATCTGGAGGTCCTTCCACTGAAGCATGTACTGCGGCTGCTGAGCTGCGGTTCATGCACTAATGAGAAACTGTTGCTGAACTGCCCGAGCTGCTTGAGCGACAGGCCATTGGCGTGTTCCTGCGATGGGAAGGCGGCGGGCTCGTCCATTTGCTGAGGCTGGCGCTGTTGCCATTATGCTTGTTCAGCTGCGGTGCGGAATCTGGCTGGCTGGGCGGATCTATCGTTGCCGAGCGACCCAGGTGAGCGCCCAATGGGTCCTATATCGAGGCTGGTCGTCGGAACGTCTATCTTGACGGTGGTCTCGGTCACTGCCCCTGTCTCTGTCATGGCCTCGCTTGCGGTCTGAATCACGAGGGTGACGGTCTCTTCTGCTTCAGTGTCCGGTGGTATTAGTGCGACCTTGGGGCAAACCACGAGAAAAGTTGTTCCCTGTGTCTGTGTGGTCGCGGTCAGGTACACAACTCCACGAACTGCCTGTCCGATGCCAAAGGAGAGACAATCCAACCCGAATAGCTGCGATTGTATTAATTAGGTTAGAAAAGATGCGAATGTGAATATGGTCGCATTGATATGGAAGGCTATCGCAGGCTGGGCAGCCACGGCGGGCCTCCGCATATGGGAGGCCGCAGCTGAACGGCCAGCTGCTTTGATACATGTTTTACTTGGGCCACAAAGGCTTGAACTAGAATGGCTTGGTCACAAAGGCTTGAACCAGAAGGCTTGAACCATAATGGCTTGAGATGGAGGAGGAGGTAGACGGAGGAGGCAAAGGAGGAGGACTGGAGGAGTCAGGGTATCAGATTTGCTACATGCCAATCCCATGCAGTCATGTATTGCATAGGTGCGCGCATCATAACTCAACAGACTGTAATCATGCACCTCCGCAGAGGAGGAGGAAGAGGACGAGGAGGAGGACGACGACGAGGAGGACAAGGAAGAATGGGGGTGGAGTCGGAGGTAGAGGAAGAGGAGGGGGAGGATGCAGAGGGCCTCCTCCTGTGACCTTGAACCGCCGACAAATCCGCGGTAGCGAAACCGCACGTTCTGGGCGGGGCAGGCGATCCGGCGCCTATCTGCAATCAATGGGCGATTGGGGATCGCAGGGTTCCTTTCCCCCCTTCTAACAGTGCCCCTAACCCCACCCTTCTTAACCACATCTCTGGCAGCCCGGGCCTTCCAGCGCCGCGCTCGGAGCCTCAGCAGGCCCCGCCTCCTCGGGAGGAGGCCGTCGTCGCCGAGGCTGTCGCCGACGTCATCGTCGACGGGGAGAGACGAAGACTTAGGCTACAGTATGGAGCGCGGATTTACACGTCGTTAATTTCTGGTCGTGCTCATTTCCCATTGTGCTCATCTCTACTTGTTTCTGGCCACCTAGCGGCCAGGAGGCGGCCCAGGATAGAACCATTAAAAAATGAAAGGATCTTGGCCCCCCCCAAAAAAAACAAGAACTTTCGAATGATTAGGAAGGAACCATGTGTGAAGCTAGGGCTCCCAACTTCGCGCTTCGCGCTCCGCGAAGCGCGAAGCGCGAATAACTTCGCGCCCTCGCGCCGCCCCCCCAAAGGGAGAAAAGGAGGACGAGGAGGAGGGGGAGAAGGAACGAGGACCGCGAAGCGCGAAGCGCGAATAACTTCGCGCCCTCGTGGGAGCCCTTGGTGAAGAGGAACGGCGGGGCGTTCCTGGCCACGGCGAGCCCCGGCCTCGCACAGGACTCCCGGCCCAGATCTCGAGAACGGCCCGGACGCCAGAGCCCATCCAGAGCCCGAAAGGAATCGGGAGGGGAAAAACCACACACAGACACAATCCATCGTCGATTCCCAGGAAATGTTGGGAAAGTGTGGGAAGTGGGGGGGAAAAGACGAAAACCCAGAAAACATAGGAAAATATGGGACATCCTTTGGCTGTGTGTATTTGTTTGTGTGTCCCAGGGCCCCTTCAAGGAAAGCTACTTCGGCGTCTTGACTGTAGAAACACGCATGGACTTCGCGCGCGTTTAGGTTCTAGAGCCGGCCGTGGCGCTGCCACGGGCCATTTAAAGGAAGCAGCTCCTGGGACGTCGTCGCAACAACGGCCAACGGCTGTTAGGCCCGACGCAAGGGACACGGAACCTGACTAAGCTGCATTTGGCCCGGGATAAAGCAGGACTGATCTGGATTCAACCAAATTCAAATGGATTAAACAGAATTGCGTCTGTTTTTGACCACGGATATGCCAGCGCCGATGCTGAATCAAACCTCCCAGGAGTTGCATCGGAAGACGCTCAAGGAATACCGCGATCGCCACTGCGCTGGCACCCGCTTCTTCTGGCGCCCGCTTGCGCCCGCTGACCACGCCCCACGTCGGCCACTGCTTGCGTTGGCTTTGCTTGTCTCGGGTCATCCCCTCCAGCTCCCCGACTTTCCACGTCCTCCAACATTACCATGTCCCTCTGAGCTCTTCACAGCCTCCATCCTCTGTCGTCTGCCATCGCTTCTCGTCACACCGTACTCTCAGTTGCTTCCTCCAGCTACGCTTCGCGCTCACAGTTGAAGAAATCAGCCTCAGTTGGAGACTGACTCCTGCACTCGACTGTCCGGACTGCGTCTTGGAGCTGACTCACCAGGCTGGGACGGGAACCAACAGGGGATCACAGAACTCACATCCTGCAAACCACCGGCAAAATTCATTTGCATGTTGGAAGCCCGCCGCGGCACCGTTGCCAGCCCTCGGCTTCATCACCCAACGATGTCGCCGCCATTATGCGGCGACGTCCTCCTCATCCTCGCCACTCGTTCGTTTGCTGGTTCCGTCGTCGTCGTCGAAAACCGAAAACCGAGGAACGACTTGCCGAACGCGTACGGCCGCTAGTGAACACCAGTCGAAGTCCGAGAGATCACGACCGCGGTCGCATGCTTGGAGGATCAGGCCATTCGTGGGATCATGGGGCAGTCCCGCCAGCGTCCATGAGCTACTGGGAGCAGATGGCCCCGCGTCGGACTGCACGGAACCCTCCTTGCCTTAGGCCAGGCATGTTCCCCTACAGGCGGACTTTGGAAGAACAGTGGCAAATAGTCACACCTGTTAGACAATGGTCTACAATAGTCGAACAATCGCCCCCTCAATGTTTTTGACTATTCTTGAATACTCCTCCTTTAGAGGGACATGCCCGATTGAACCCTTAGGTACCCAAATAGCCTTCCCGCCGTGGGGGGGCGGGACCCCACGGCGGGGAGCCGAGCAGCAGCACCCGAGCAACCTTCACGATGGACATCGCCGCCAACGCCCGCGGCGTGGGCCGGCTGCTGCGCTTCACCCTCGACCTCGAAGATGCCGAAACCGTTTCCGCGGCGAGCGATGGGCGGGAAATGAAAAGGAGAAGGGTTTTTTCAGAAGGCGGGGGGGCTTCTCAGAAGCCCTCGCGCCTTCTGAAAAATTTCCCGCGTTTCGGGGAAGGCTTCGAAAACTTCTCAGAAGGCTGGGGGACTTCCGAGCCTTCTGGAAAGGCCTTCTCCTTTTCGCTTCCCCCCCTCGCCCGCGGCCGCGGAGATGCCGCACCCGCTGCTCGCCGACCCCCCGCCGACGCGCACCGGGGAAGACGAGGGAGAAGACGAAGAATCCGACCTTCCACGCTGCAGATCATGGCGGGGGGCAGCCTCGTCACCCCCCTCTGGACACTCGGCATGGGGTGCACGGCACCTGCTGCGCCGCCGCCGGCCACCGACACCCTGACCACTGGAGACGGCCGAGCTCGCTTCGGACTGCTGCAAAACGACCTGCGGCACAGGCTCCCCGAACGTGTGGGCCGCGGAGACCTCGACCCGCCGCGCCCGAGAGGCGGTGAGCCGGCGCCAGCGACTTCCGCAGCAAGGGCAGGAACGAGTCCGCCGGTGTCGGTGAAAGCGAGGCCGTGGTCAGGGCCTCCGCCGCGAATGCCTTCAAGGACGAACTCTGAGGGCGCCGTTGTGCGGGGCGCGGTCTCGGGAGGAGAGGGCGCACGGCACCACCGGCAGGCTGCACTTCTTTCGGGCTGCTCCTCGGATCGGGGCCGTGCAGAGACAGGAACGATGAGACGTACCAGCCCCTCAACTGGTCAAGTGGGCGACGATCTAAAAAACGGGGCGTGCGCAAGATGACACAATTAGCGACCTTGCGCGGTGGCTTCCGCTGGCCGCCGGCGCGGCACGCTGCATGTGAGACGAGGGCGCTCACGCGCGACCTTACCGCGGGGAGCTTGCGCGCGAATGTCGGCGAAGACGACCCCTTTTTCGTGCATCGCTCAGTTGGGGGTCCCAAAGCCGTGTGGTGGCAAACCGCGCGGGAACCCCAGAAACCCGAGAGACCTCACCGCGAGGTCCCGTCACCGCACGGCCGTGGGACCCCCACGAAGCCCCAGCCGCCCCACACGTCATCGGAGAACGACCCGGGAGAGTAAGACGGCGCGGTGAACACGAATCCCAACCGACACACCGCGCGGTGTGGTTACCGAACAGCTTGGGGCCTCCCGAGTAAATCTCGTAGCGGTCGCGCGGCACCTCCCAGAGAGGCGTGGCCCAGCTCGGCGCAGGGCGCCTCGGCGTTGGCCGGGGCATCGGCCAGCTGCCGCTGCAGCCGCCGGGTGGCCGCATCCGCTGCTGCAACACTGGCCGCTCGCCGCGCTGCGCCCGAGCGCCGCCCGAGGCCACAGGGACAGGTCTCCCTCCCACAGCGACAGCACACCGCGCGCAGCTCCAGCCAGCGCCGCCGCCATCGACCAGAATAGAGGGCAACACATCCACCCACAGAATAACCACCCCGACAGGCGAGGCCGTCTACGAAACGCCCCCACTGAAGGAACCGAACAAGGCAGGGCTGTTCAGAAAACGCCCGAGGCCGTTTCGTAAACGCCAGCTGTCTGGTCTCTCCTCCCTTGACAGAAACGGCTGTGGAGGAGGGCGAGGGGAACGGCACGAGCCCAAATCAGCGAGGGAAAGAAGCGGGCCTTACGCGAGAAGACATAGCGACCCTGTGCTTCTCCCTTGACGGAATTTGACGGAAACGGCTGTGGAGGAGGGCGAGGGGAACGGCACGAGCCCCAATCAGCGAGGGAAAGAGGCGGGCCCTACGCGAGAAGACACAGCGACCCCGTGCCGTGGCTCACGTGGGCCGCCAGCGGGGCGCGCTGCCCTGGAGGCGAGGGCGCACACGCGCGGCCTGACGCGGGCTGCTCACGCGACAACGTCCGTGCAAACGACTCCGTTGTTCTGCGTCGCTCAAACAACTTGAAGCAACATTGACTACCTACCAGACCACCCCAACCCAACCCGAAGACCCGAATTTCGGGTTGGGGGGGGTAAGGGCTCCACACATGTTTTTCGATGTTTCCCGACCCCCCCCCGACTGGAAATCGAGGGTAAATCTGAGCCTTCGGGTTGGGTTGGGGTGGTTTGGTGGGTGGTGAAACATGGCCTGGGCCATAACGGCTACAGGGAGGAGGAGCCGGGGGGGGGAAGAGGAGGGGGAAGAGGACGAGATCGGAGGACGACGGCGATGAAGAGGGCGGGGAGAGGAGGGTGAGGAGGTCTCAGTCGTCGCCGTCCTCTTCCCTGGGTCCCGGGGGCCCCCCCAAGCCTCCGAGGCGCTCCGGCAGGACAGACAGCCTCCGGAGCGTCGTCTTCTGTGCAGGTGCGAGATCACAACCTCCCCCGCTCTGAACCGCCCTCTCCTCCAGAAATCCTTTCAACTCCCTCCTCTCCAGAAGCGCCCCTCTCCCTGACTTCCCCTGAAAGCGGATGTTGCGAAAAAGATGTAACATCGCGAGAGATCATAACCAAAACCTTACAACTCGTCTTTCTGCTGCATTTCTCAAAGAATCGATCTGTGATGGCCCTGGGGGCCCGAAACCGGGCGAGAACGCCTGGAATCTCAAGGACCTCCCAGCGCGCTCAGAAGATCCTTCTTCGAACTTCCAGGATCTCAGCCCCAACGCCGTCTTTCCTCGGCGGCGCGCCGAATGGGGAAGTGAGACGGGGCAGGCCTTCTCGGGGCGGCAAGGCTTCTCGGAAGCCCTCCGGCCTTCGGAGAAGGCCACTGCGGCTTCGGACAAGGTCTAGAAAGCCTCTCAGGAAGCCGCAGGCCCTCTGAGCCTCCGGAAAGGGCCCGCCCCCTGTGGGCGCGGCGGGCTCCACGGGCTGCGGACCGCTGCTACCTCCTCCTCTTCCTCCTCCTCCTCCTCCTCCTCCTGCCCCCTCCTCCTCCTCCTCCTGCCCCCTCCTCCTCCTCCTCCTCCTGCTTCTCCTCCTCCTCCTCCTGCTTCTCCTGCTCCTCCTGCTCCTCCTCCTCCTCCTCCTCCTCCGCAGCAGCAGCAAGCGCGCAAGTCCGGCGCGCGCCTCGGGCCTTGTCGCGCATCGTCGCGCCTCGTCGTCGTCATCGGCCGTCGTCCGCCGTCGTCCGCCGTCGTCGCCGTCGTCGTCGGCAGTCGTCGGCCGTCGTCGTCGTCGTCGTCGTCGGCGGCGGCGTCGTCGTCGTCATCGCCGTCGTCGACGTCGTCGTCGTTGGCGGCCGCCGTCGTCATCGTTGTCGTCGGCGTCAACGTCGTCGTCGTCGTGGGCGGCCGTCGTCGTCGTCGGCGTCGTCGTCGCCATCGTCGTCGTCGTCGTGGGCGTGGGCGGCCGTCGTAGTCGTAGTCGTCGTCGTCGTCGTCGTCGTCGTCATCGGCGTCGTCGTCGTCGTCACCGTCGCCGCCGCCGTCGTTGTCGTAGTCGTCGTCGTCGTCGTCGACCGTCGTCGCCGACGTCGTCGTCATCGTGGGCGGCAATCGTCTTCGTCTTCGTCGTCGTCGTCGTCGTCTTCGTCGTCGTCGTCGTCGTCGTCGTCATCGGCAGTCGTCGTCATCGGCCGTCGTCCGCCGTCGTCCGCCGTCGTCGCCGTCGTCGTCGGCAGTCGTCGTCGTCGTCGGCGGCGGCATCGTCGTCGTCGTCATCGCCGTCGTCGACGTCGTCGTCGTCGTTGGCGGCCGCCGTCGTCATCATTGTCGTCGGCGTCAACGTCGTCGTCGTCGTGGGCGGCCGTCGTCGTCGTCGGCGTCGTCGTCGCCAACGTCGTCGTCGTCGTGGGCGTGGGCGGCCGTCGTAGTCGTAGTCGTCGTCGTCGTCGTCATCGGCGTCGTCGTCGTCGTCACCGTCGCCGCCGCCGTCGTTGTCGACGTCTTCGTCGTCGTCGTCGTCGACCGTCGTCGCCGACGTCGTCGTCGTGGGCGGCAATCGTCGTCGTCTTCGTCGTCGTCGTCGTCATCGGCCGTCGTCGTCATCGGCCGTCGTCCGCCGTCGTCCGCCGTCGTCGCCGTCGTCGTCGGCAGTCGTCGTCGTCGTCGTCGGCGGCGGCGTCGTCGTGGTCATCGCCGTCGTCGACGTCGTCGTCGTCGTTGGCGGCCGCCGTCGTCATCATTGTCGTCGGCGTCAACGTCGTCGTCGTCGTGGGCGGCCGTCATCGTCGGCGTCGTCGTCACCGTCGCCGCCGCCGTCGTTGTCGACGTCGTCGTCGTCGTCGTCGTCGTCGACCGTCGTCGCCGACGTCGTCGTCGTCGTGGGCGGCAATCGTCGTCGTCTTCGTCGTCGTCGTCGTCGTCATCGTCGTCATCGGCCGTCGCCGTCATCGGCCGTCGTCCGCCGTCGTCCGCCGTCGTCGCCGTCGTCGGCAGTCGTCGTCGTCTGCGGCGGCGTCGTCGTCGTCATCGCCGTCGTCGACGTCGTCGTCGTCGTTGGCGGCCGCCGTCGTCATCATTGTCGTCCGCCGTCGTCCGCCGTCGTCGCCGTCGTCGGCAGTCGTCGTCGTCTGCGGCGGCGTCGTCGTCGTCATCGCCGTCGTCGACGTCGTCGTCGTCGTTGGCGGCCGCCGTCGTCATCATTGTCGTCGGCGTCAACGTCGTCGTCGTCGTGGGCGGCCGTCAATCGTCGGCGTCGTCGTCGCCATCGTCGTCGTCGTCGTGGGCGTGGGCGGCCGTCGTAGTCGTAGTCGTAGTCGTCGTCGTCGTCATCGGCGTCGTCGTCGTCGTCGTCGTCACCGTCGCCGCAGCCGTCGTTGTCGACGTCGTCGTCGTCGTCGTCGACCGTCGTCGCCGACGTCGTCGTCATCGTGGGCGGCAATCGTCGTCGTCTTCGTCGTCGTCGTCGTCGTCATCGGCCGTCGTCGTCATCGGCCGTCGTCCGCCGTCGTCCGCCGTCGTCGCCGTCGTCGTCGGCAGTCGTCGTCGTCGTCGGCGGCGGCGTCGTCGTCGTCATCGCCGTCGTCAACGTCGTCGTCGTCGTCGTTGGCGGCCGCCATCGTCATCATTGTCGTCGGCGTCAACGTCGTCGTCGTCGTGGGGGTGGGGCGTCCGTCGGTTCGTAGTCGTAGTCGTCGTCGTCGTTATCGGCGTCTCGTGGCGTCACCGTCGCCGCCGTCCGTCGACGTCGTCGTCGTCGTCGTCGTCGTCGTCGTCGTCGGCAGTCGTGTGTCGTCGGCGTCGTGTCGCCGTCGGTCGTCGTCGTCGTCGTCCGCGGTCGTCGTCGTGTCCGTCATCGCGTCGTCGTCTCATCGACGTCGACGTCGTCGTCGTTGGCGGCCGCCGTCGTCATCATTGTCGTCGGCGTCAACGTCGTCGTCGTCGTGGGCGGCCGTCGTCGTCGTCGCGTCGTCGTCGCAGTCGTCGTCGTCGTCGTGGGCCGGGGCGGCGTCGTAGTCGTAGTCGTCGTCGTCGTCATCGGTCGTCGTCGTCGTCACCGTCGCCGCCGCCGCCGTCGTTGTCGACGTCGTCGTCGTCGTCGGTCGCCGACGTCGTCGTCGCCGTGGGCGGCAATCGTTCGTCGTCGTCGTCGTCGTCGTCGTCATCGGCCGTCCGTCGTCTCGCCGTCGTCGCCGTCGTCCGCCGTCGTCGTCGTCGTCGTCGTCGTCGTCGGCGGCGGCGTCGTCGTCGTCATCGCCGTCGTCGTCGTTGGCGGCCGCCGTCGTCATCATTGTCGTCGGCGTCAACGTCGTCGTCGTCGTGGGCGGCCGTCGTCGTCGTCGGCGTCGTCGTCGCCATCGTCGTCGTCGTCGTGGCGTGGGCGGCCGTCGTAGTCGTAGTCGTCGTCGTCGTCATCGGTCGTCGTCGTCACCGTCGCCGCCGCCGCCGTCGTTGTCGACGTCGTTTTCGTCGTCGTCGACCGTGGTCGCCGACGTCGTCGTCGCCGTGGGCGGCAATCGTCGTCGTCTTCGTCGTCGTCGTCGTCATCGGCCGTCGTCGTCATCGGCCGTCGTCCGTCGTCGTCCGCCGTCGTCGTCGTCGTCGTCGACGGCAGTCGTCGTCGTCGTCGGCGGCGTCGTCGTCGTCATCGCCGTCGTCGACGACTTCGTCGTCGTTGGCGGCCGCCGTCGTTGTCGACGTCGTCGGCGTCAACGTCGTCGTCGTCGTGGGCGGCCGTTGACGTCGTCGGCGTCGTCGTCGCCATCGTCGTCGTCGTCGTGGGCGTGGGCGGCCGTCGTAGTCGTAGTCGTCGGCAGTCGTCATCGGCGTCGTCGTCGTCGTCACCGTCGCCGCCGCCGTCGTTGTCGACATCGTCGTCGTCTTCGTCGTCGACCGTCGTCGCCGACGTCGTCGTCGTCGTGGGCGGCAATCGTCGTCGTCTTCGTCGTCGTCGTCTTCGTCGTCATCGGCCGTCGTCGTCATCGGCCATCGTCCGCCGTCGTCCACCGTCGTCGTCGTCGTCGTCGGCAGTCGTCGTCGTCGTCGGCGGCGTCGTCGTCGTCATCGCCGTCGTCGACGACTTCGTCGTCGTTGGCGGCCGCCGTCGTTGTCGACGTCGTCGGCGTCAACGTCGTCGTCGTCGTGGGCGGCCGTTGACGTCGTCGGCGTCGTCGTCGCCATCGTCGTCGTCGTGGGCGTGGGCGGCCGTCGTAGTCGTAGTCGTCGTCGTCGTCGTCATCGGCGTCGTCGTCGTCGTCACCGTCGCCGCCGCCGTCGTTGTCGACGTCGTCGTCGTCGTCGTCGTCGTCGACCGTCGTCGCCGACGTCGTCGTCGTCGTGGCCGGCAATCGTCGTCGTCTTCGTCGTCGTCGTCGTCGTCATCGGCCGTCGTCGTCATCGGCCGTCGTCCGCCGTCGTCGTCGTCGTCGTCGTCGTCGTCGGCAGTCGTCGTCGTCGTCGGCGACGTCGTCGTCGTCATCGCCGTCGTCGACGTCGTCGTCGTTGGCGGCCGCCGTCGTCATCATTGTCGTCGGCGTCAACGTCGTCGTCGTCGTGGGCGGCCGTCGTCGTCGTCGTCGGCGTCGTCGTCGCCATCGTCGTCGTCGTGGGCGTGGGCGGCCGTCGTAGTCGTAGTCGTCGTCGTCGTCGTCGTCGGCGTCGTCGTCGTCACCGTCGCCGTCGCCGTCGTTGTCGACGTCGTCGTCATCGTCGTTGACCGTCGTCGCCGACGTCGTCGTCGTCGTGGGCGGCAATCGTCGTCGTCGTCGTCGTCATCCGTCGTCGTCGGCCGTCGTCCGCGTCGTCGTCGTCGTCGTCATCGGCGGCCGTCGTCGTCGTCGTGTCATCGCCGTCGTCGACGTCGTCGTCGTCGTTGGCGGCCGCCGTCGTCATGATTGTCGTCGGCGTCAACGTCGTCGTCGTCGTGGGCGGCCGTCGTCGTCGTCGTCGTCGTCGTCGTCGTCGTCGTCGGCCGTCGTCGTCATCGGCCATCGTCCGCCGTCGTCGTCGTCGTCGTCGTCGTCGTCGTCGTCGGCAGTCGTCGTCGTCGGCGTCGTCGTCGTCATCGCCGTCGTCGACGTCGTCGTTGTCGTAGGCGGCCGCCGTCGTCATGATTGTCGTCGGCGTGAACGTCGTCGTCGTCGTGGGCGGCCGTCGTCGTCGTCGGCGTCGTCGTCGCCATCGTCGTCATCGCAGGCGTGGGCGGCCGTCGTAGTCGTAGTCGTCGTCGTCGTCGTCGGCGGCGTCGTCGTCGTCACCGTCGCCGCCGCCGTCGTTGTCGACGTCGTCGTCGTCGTCGTCGTCGTCGTCGTCGTCGACCGTCGTCGCCGACGTCGTCGTCGTCGTGGGCGGCAATCGTCGTCGTCGTCGTCATCGGCCGTCGTCGTCATCGGCCGTCGTCCGCCGTCGTCGTCGTCGTCGTCGTCGTCGTCGGAAGTCGTCGTCGTCGGCGGCGTCGTCGTCGTCGTCATCGCCGTCGTCGACGTCGTCGTCGTCGTTGGCGGCCGCCGTCGTCATCATTGTTGTCGGCGTCAACGTCGTCGTCGTCGTCGTGGGCGGCCGTCGTCGTCGTCGTCGGCGTCGTCGTCGCCATCGTCGTCGTCGTGGGCGTGGGCGGCCGGCGTAGTCGTAGTCGTCGTCGCCGTCATCGGCGTCGTCGTCGTCGTCATCACCGTCGCCGCCGCCGTCGTTGTCGACGTCGTCGTCGTCGTCGTCGACGTCGTCGCCGACGTCGTCGTCGTCGTGGGCGGCAATCGTCGTCGTCAGCGTCGTCGTCATCGGCCGCCGTCGTCATCGGCCGTCGTCCGCCGTCGTCGTCGTCGTCGTCGTCGTCGTCGTCGTCGTCGTCGGCAGTCGTCGTCGTCGGCGGCGTCGTCGTCGTCGTCATCGCCGTCGTCGACGTCGTCGTCGTCGTTGGCGGCCGCCGTCATGATTGTCGTCGGCGTGGACGTCGTCGTCGTCGTGGGCGGCCGCCGTCGTCGGCGTCGTCGTCGCCATCGTCGTCGTCGTGGGCGTGGGCGGCCGTTGTAGTCGTAGTCGTCGTCGTCGTCAACATCGGCGTCGTCGTCGTCGTCACCGTCGCCGCCGCCGTCGTTGTCGACGTCGTCGTCGTCGTCGTCGTCGGCGTCGTCGACCGTCGTCGCCGACGTCGTCGTCGTCGTGGGCGGCAATTGTCGTCGTCGTCGTCGTCATCGGCCGTCGTCGTCATCGACCGTCGTCCGCCGTCGTCGTCGTCGTCGTCGTCGTCGTCGTCGTCGTCGTCGTCGGCAGTCGTCGTCGTCGGCGTCATCGTCGTCGTCGTCATCGCCGTCGTCGACGTCGTCGTCGTCGTAGGCGGCCGCCGTCGTCATCATTGTCGTCGGCGTCAACGTCGTCGTCGTCGTGGGCGGCCGTCGTCGTCGTCGGCGTCGTCGTCGCCATCGGCGTCGTCGTCGTAGCCGTGGGCGGCCGTCGTAGTCGTAGTCGTCGTCGTCGTCGTCGTCGTCATCAGCGTCGTCGTCGTCGTCACCGTCGCCGCCGCCGTCGTTGTCGACGTCGTCGTCGTCGTCGTCGACGACCGTCGTCGCCGACGTCGTCGTCGTCGTGGGCGGCAGTCGTCGTCGTTGTCGTCGTCATCGGCCGTCGTCGTCATCGGCCGTCGTCCGCCGTCGTCGTCGTCGTCGTCGTCGTCGCCGGCAGTCGTCGTCGTCGGCGGCGTCGTCGTCGTCGTCATCGCCGTCTTCGACGTCGTCGTCGTCGTTGGCGGCCGCCGTCGTTATGATTGTCGTCGGCGTCAACGTCGTCGTCGTCGTCGTGGGCGGCCGTTGTCGTCGTCGGCGTCGTCGTCGCCATCGTCGTCGTCGTCGTGGGCGTGGGCGGCCGTCGTAGTCGTAGTCGTCGTCGTCGTCGTCGTCGTCGTCGTCATCGGCGTCGTCGTCGTCGTCACCGTCGCCGCCGCCGTCGTTGTCGACGTCGTCGTCGTCGTCGTCGTCGTCGTCGTCGACGTCGTCGCGACGTCGACGTCGTCGTCGTCGTGGGCGGCAATCGTCGTCGTCGTCGTCGTCGTCGTCGTCGTCGTCATCGGCCGTCGTCGTCATCGGCCGTCGTCCCGTCGTCGTCGTCGTCGTCGTCGTCGTCGTCGGCAGTCGTCGTCGTCGGCGGCGTCGTCGTCGTCATCGCCGTCGTCGACGTCGTCGTCACCGTTGGCGGCCGCCGTCGTCATCATTGTCGTCGGCGTCAACGTCTTCGTCGTCGTGGGCGGCCGTCGTCGTCGTCGGCGACGTCGTCGCCATCGTCGTCGTCGTGGGCGGCCGTCATAGTCGTAGTCGTCGTCGTCGTCGTCATCGGCGTCGTCGTCGTCGTCACCGTCGCCGCCGCCGTCGTTGTCGACGTCGTCGTCGTCGTCGTCGACCGTCGTCGCCGACGTCGTCGTCGTGGGCAGTGGTCGTCGTCGTCGTCGTCATCGGCCGTCGTCGTCATCGGCCGTCGTCCGCCGTCGTCGTCGTCGTCGTCGTCGTCGGCAGTCGTCGTCGTCGGCGGCGTCGTCGTCGTCATCGCCGTCGTCGACGTCGTCGTCGTCGTTGGCGGCCGCCGTCGTCATCATTGTCGTCGGCGTCAACGTCGTCGTCGTCGTGGGCGGCCGTTGTCGTCGTCGGCGTCGTCGTCGCCATCGTCGTCGTCGTGGGCGTGGGCAACCGTCGTAGTCGTAGTCGTCGTCGTCGTCGTCATCGGCGTCGTCGTCGTCGTCACCGTCGCCGCCACCGTCGTTGTCGACGTCGTCGTCGTCGTCGTCGACCGTCGTCGCCGACGTCGTCGTCGTGGGCGGCAATCGTCGTCGTCGTCGTCGTCATCAGCCGTCGTCGTCATCGTCCGCCGTCGTCGCCGTCGCCGTCGTCGTCGTCGTCGTCGTCGTCGTCGTCGGCAGTCGTCGTCGTCGTTCGGCGGTCGTCGTCGTCGTCATCGCCGTCGTCGACGTCGTCGTCGTCGTCGCTGGCGGCCGCCGTCGTCATCATTGTCGTCGGCGTCAACGTCGTCGTCGTCGTGCGGCGTCGTCGTCGTCGTCGTGGGCGTCGTCGTCGTCGTCACCATCGTCGTCGTCGTGGGCGTGGGCGGCCGTCGTAGTCGTAGTCGTCGTCGTCGTCGTCATCGGCGTCGTCGTCGTCACCGTCGCCGCCGCCGTCGTTGTCGACGTCGTCGTCGTCGTCGTAGTCGCCGTCGACCGTCGTCGCCGACGTCGTCGTCGTCGTGGGCGGCAATCGTCGTCGTCGTCGTCGTCGTCGTCGTCATCGGCCGTCGTCGTCATCGGCCGTCGTCCACCGTTGTCGTCGTCGTCGTCGTCGGCAGTCGTCGTCGTCGTCGGCGGCGTCGTCGTCGTCATCGCCGTCGGCGACGTCGTCGTCGTCGTTGGCGGCCGCCGTCGTCATCATTGTCGTCGGCGTCAACGTCGTCGTCGTCGTGGGCGGCCGTCGTCGTCGTCGGCGTCGTCGTCGCCATCGTCGTCGTCGTGGGCGTGGGCGGCCGTCGTAGTCGTGGTCGTCGTCGATGGCATCATCGTCGTCGTGGTCGTCAACGTCGCCGCCACCTTCGTTGTCGACGTCGTCGTCGTCGTCGACCGTCGTCGCCGACGTCGTCGTCGTCGTGGGCGGCCGTCGTCGTCGGCGGCGTCGTCGTGGGCGGCCGTCGTCGTCATCGGCCGTCGTCCGCCGTCGTCGTCGTCGTCGTCGTCGGCAGTCGTCGTCGTCGTCGGCGGCGCCGTCGTCGTCGTCATCGTCGTCGTCGACGTCGTCGTCGTAGGCGGCCGCCGTCGTCATCATTGTCGTCGGCGTCAACGTCGTCGTCGTCGTGAGCGGCCGTCGTCGTCGTCGGCGTCGTCGTCGCCATCGTCGTCGTCGTCGTCGTCGTGGGCGGCCGTCGTAGTCGTGGTCGTCGTCGTCGTCATCGGCGTCGTCGTCGTCGTCGTCGTCACCGTCGCCGCCGCCGTCGTTGTCGACGTCGTCGTCGTCGTGGGCGGCAATCGTCGTCGTCGTCGTCATCGGCCGTCGTCGTCATCGGCCGTCGTCCGCCGTCGTCGTCGTCGTCGTCGTCGTCGTCGGCAGTCGTCGTCGTCGTCGGCGGCGTCGTCGTCGTCATCGCCGTCGTCGACGTCGTCGTCGTCGTCGTTGGCGGCCGCTGTCGTCATCATTGTCGTCGGCGTCAACGTCGTCGTCGTCGTGGGCGGCCGTCGTCGTCGTCGGCGTCGTCGTCGCCATCGTCGTCGTCGTGGGCGTGGGCGGCCGTCGTAGTCGTGGTCGTCGTCGTCGTCATCGGCGTCGTCGTCGTCGTCACCGTCGCCGCCGCCGTCGTTGTCGACGTCGTCGTCGTCGTCGTCGCCGCCGCCGTCGTTGTCGACGTCGTCGTCGTCGTCGTCGACCGTCGTCGCCGACGTCGTCGTCGTCGTGGGCGGCAATCGTCGTCGTCGTCGTCGTCGTCGTCGTCATCCGCCGTCGTCGTCATCGGCCGTCGTCCGCCGTCGTCGTCGTCGTCGTCGTCGGCAGTCGTCGTCGTCGTCGGCGGCGTCGTCGTCGTCATCGCCGTCGTCGACGTCGTCGTCGTCGTTGGCGGCCGCCGTCGTCATCATTGTCGTCGGCGTCAACGTCGTCGTCGTCGTGGGCGGCCGTCGTCGTCGCCATCGTCGTCGTCGTCGTGGGCGTGGGCGGCCATCGTAGTCGTGGTCGTCGTTGTCGTCATCGGCGTCGTCGTCGTCGTCACCGTCGCCGCCACCGTCGTTGTCGACGTCGTCGTCGTCATCGACCGTCGTCGCCGACGTCGTCGTCGTCGTCGTGGGCGGCAATCGTCGTCGTCGTCGTCATCGGCCGTCGTCGTCATCGGCCGTCGTCCGCCGTCGTAGTCGTCGTCGTCGTCGTCGGCAGTCCTCGTCGTCGTCGGCGGCGTCGTCGTCGTCGTCATCGCCGTCGTCGACGTCGTCGTCGTCGTTGGCGGCCGCCGTCGTCATCATTGTCGTCGGCATCAACGTCGTCGTCGTCGTGGGCGGCCGTCGTCGTCGTCGGCGTCGTCGTCGCCATCGTCGTCGTCGTCGTGGGCGTGGGCGGCCGTCGTAGTCGCGGTCGTCGTCGTCGTCGTCATCGGCGTCGTCGTCGTCACCGTCGTCGTCGACCGTCGTCGCCGACGTCGTCGTCGTCGTGGTCGTCGCTCGTCGTAGTCGTCGTCATCGGCAGTCGTCGTCATCGGCCGTCGTCCGCCGTCGTCGTCGTCGTCGTCGTCGTCGGCAGTCGTCGTCGTCGTCGTCGGCGGCGGCGTCGGCGTCGTCGTCGTCATCACCGTCGTCGACGTCGTCGTCGTTGGCGGCCGCCGTCGTCATCATTGTCGTCGGCGTCAACGTCGTCGTCGTCGTGGGCGGCCGTCGTCGTCGTCGGCGTCGTCGTCGCCATCGTCGTCGTCGTCGTGGGCGTGGGCGGCCGTCGTAGTCGTGGTCGTCGCCGTCGTCATCGGCGGCGTCGTCGTCGTCACCGTCGCCGCCGCCGTCGTTGTCGACTCGTCGTGAGCGGCAATCGTCGTCGTCGTCATCGGCCGTCGTCGTCGTCGGCCGTCGACCGCCGTCGTCGTCGTCGTCGTCGTCTTCGTCGTCGTCGGCAGTCGTCGTCGTCGGCGGCGGCGTCGTCGTCGTCGTCATCGCCGTCGTCGACGTCGTCGTCGTCGTTGGCGGCCGCCGTCGTCATCATTGTCGTCGGCGTCAACGTCGTCGTCGACGTGCGCGGCCGTCGTCGTCGTCGGCGTCGTCGTCGCCATCGTCGTCGTCGTCGTGGGCGTGGCCGGACGTCGTAGTCGTGGTCGTCGTCGTCGTCGTCATCGGCGTCGTCGTCGTCGTCGTCACTGTCGCCGCAGCCGTCATTGTCGACGTCGTCGTCGTCGTCGTCGACCGTCGTCGCCGACGTCGTCGTCGTCGTGGGCGGCAATCGTCGTCGTCGTCGTCATCGGCCGTTGTCGTCATCGGCCGTCGTCCGCCGTCGTCGTCGTCGTCGTCGTCGTCGGCAGTCGTCGTCGTCGTCGGCGGCGTCGTCGTCGTCATCGCCGTCGTCGACGTCGTCGTCGTTGTCGGCTGGCGTCATCATTGTCGTTGGCGTCAACGTAATCGTCGTCGTGGGCGGCCGTCGACGTCGTCGACGTCGTTGTTGATATTGTTGTTGTTGTTGTTGTTGTTGTTGTTGTTGTTGTTGTTGTTGTGGGCGTGGCCGGCCGTTGTAGTTGTCGTCGTCGTCGTTATCGGCGTCGTCGTCCGCGTCGTCACCGTCGCCGCCGCCGTCGTTGTCGACGTCGTCGTCGTCGTCGACCATCGTCGCCGACGTCGCCGACGTCGTGGGCGGCAATCGTGGTCGTCGTCGTCGTCATCGGCCGTCGTCGTCATCGGCCGTCGTCCGCCGTCGTCGTCGTCGTCGACCGTCGGCAGTCGTCGTCGTCGGCGGCGGAGTCGTCGTCGTCATCGCCGTCGTCGACGTCGTCGTCGTCGTTGGCGGCCGCAGTCGTCATCATTGTCGTCGGCGTCAACGTCGTCGTCGTCGTGGGCAGCCGTCGTCGTCGTCGGCATCGTCGTCGCCATCGTCGTCGTCGTCGCGGGCGTGGGCGGCCGTCGTAGTCGTGGTCGTCGTCGTCGTCGTCATCGGCGTCCTCGTCGTCACCGTCGCCGCCATCGTCGTTGTCGACGCCGTCGTCGTCGTCGTCGACCGTCGTCGCCGACGTCGTCGTCGTCGTGGGCGGCAATCGTCGTCGTCGTGATCGGCCGTCGTCGTCGGTCATCGGCCGTCGTCCGCCGTCGTCGTCGTCATTGTCGTCGTCGTCGTCGTCGACGGCGGGGTCGGCGTTGTCGTCGTCGTCGTCTTCTCGTCGTCGTCGTCGGCGGCGTCGTCGTACCCGTCGTGGGCGGCCGTCGTGGTCATCATGGTCGCTGGCGTCAACGTCGTCGTCGTCGTGGGCGGCCGTCGTCGTCATAGCTGTCGTCATCGCCATCGTCGTCGTTGTAGTGGGGGCGGCCGTCGTGGTCGCCGTCGTCGTCATCGGCGTCGTCGTCGTCGTCACCGCCGCCGCCGTCGTCGTTGTCGACGTCGTCGTCGTCGTCGTCGTCGACCGTCGTCGCCGACGTCGTCGTCGTGGGCGGCAATCGTCGTCGTCGTCGTCGGCAATCGTCGTCGTCATCGGCCGTCGTCCGCCGTCGTCGTCGTCGTCGTCGGCAGTCGTCGTCGACGGCGGGGTCGCCGTCGTCGTCGTCGTCGTCGTCGTCTTCTCGTCGTCGTCATCGGCGGTATCGTCGTCGTCATCGTTGGCGGCCGCCGTCATCATCATTGTCGTCGGCGTCAACGTCGTCGTCGTCGTGGGCAGCCGTCGTCGTCGTCGGCGTCGTCGTCGCCATCGTCGTCGTCGTCGTCGTGGGCGGCCGTCGTAGTCGTGGTCGTCGTCGTCGTAGTCGTCATCGGCGTCGTCGTCGTCACCGTCGCCGCCGCCGTCGTTGTCGACGTCGTCGCCGTCGTCGTCGACCGTCGTCGCCGACGTCGTCGTCGTCGTGGGAGCATCGTCGTCGTCGTCTTCGGCCGTCGTCGTCGTCATCGGCCGTCGCCCGCCGTCGTCGTCGTCGTCGGCAGTCCTCGTCATTGCCGTCGTCGACGTCGTCGTCGTCGTTGGCGGCCGCCGTCGTCATTGTTGTCGTTGGCGTCAACGTCGTCGTCGTCGTGGGCGGCCGTCGTCGTCGTCGGCGTCGTCGTCGCCATCGTCGTCGTCGTCGTGGGCGTGGGCGGCCGTCGTAGTTGTTGTCGTCGCCGTCGTCGTCGCCATCGGCGTCGTCGTCGTTACCGTCGCCGCCGCCGTCGTTGTCGACGACGTCGTCGTCGTCGTCGTCGACCGTCGTCGCCGACGTCGTCGTCGTCGTCGTGGGCGGCCGTCGTCGTCGTCGTCGTCATCGACCTTCGTCGTCGTCATCGGCCGTCGTCCGCCGTCGTCGTCGTCGTCGGCAGTCGGCAGTCGTCGTCGTGGTCGTCGTCGTCGTCGGCGGCGTCGTCGTCGTGAGCCGCCGTCGTCGACGTCGTCGTCGTCGTCGTTGGCGGCCGCCGTCGTCATCATTGTCGTCGGCGTCAACGTCGTCGTCGTCGTGGGCGGCCGTCGTCGTCGTCGGCGTCGTCGTCGCCATCGTCGTCGTCGTCGTCGTGGGCGTGGGCGGCCGTCGTAGTCGTGGTCGCCGTCGTCGTCGTCATCATTGGCGTCGTCGTCGTCGTCGTCACCGTCGCCGCCGCCGTCGTTGTCGACGTCGTCGTCGTCTTCGTCGTCGACCGTCGTCGCCGACATCGGCCGTCGTCCGCCGACGTCGTCGTCGGCAGTCGTCGTCGTCGTCGTTTCGGCGGCGTCGTCGTCGTCGTCATCGCCGTCGTCGACGTCGTCGTCGTCGCTGGCGGCCGCCGTCGTCATCACTGTCGTCAGCGTCAACGTCATCGTCGTCGTGGGCGGCCGTCGCCGTCGTCGGCGGCGTCGTCGCCATCGTCGTCGTCGTCGTGGGCGTGGGCGGCCGTCGTAGTCGTGGTCGTCGTCGTCGTCGTCGTCGTCATCGGCGTCGTTGTCGTCGTCACCGTCGCCGCCGTCGTCGTTGTCGACGTCGTCGTCGTCGTCGTCGTCGACCGTCGTCGCCGACGTCGTCGTCGTCGTGTGCGGCAATCGTCGTCGTCGTCGTCATCGGCCGTCGTCGTCGTCATCGGCCGTTGTCCACCGTCGCCGTCGTCGTCGTCGTCGGCAGTCGTCGTGGTCGTCGTCGTCGTCGGCGGCGTCGTCGTCGTCATCGCCGTCGTCGACGCCGTCGTCGTCGTTGGCGGCCGCCGTCGTCATCATTGTCGTCGGCGTCAGCGCCGTCGTCGTCGTGGACAGCCGTCGTCGTCGTCGGCGTCGTCGTCGTCATCGTCGTCGTCGAGGGCGTGGGCGGCCGTCGTAGTCGTGGTCGTCATCGTCGTCATCGGCGTCGTCGTCGTCGTCGTGGGCGGCAATCGTCGTCGTCGTCATCGGCCGTCGTCGTCGTCATCGGCCGTCGTCCGCCGTCGTCGTCGTCGTCGTTGTCGTTGTCGTCGTCGTCGGCAATCATCGTCGACGGCGGGGTCGCCGTCGTCGCCGTCGTCGTCTTCTCGTCATCGTCGTCGGCGGCGTCGTCGTACTCTTCGTGGGCGGACATCGCCGTCGTGGTCGTCATCGACAGCCGTCGTCGTCGTCGCCGTCGTCGTCGTCGTCGTCGCCGTCCTCCGTCGACGTCGTCGTCGTCGTTGCCTTCGTCGTCGTCGTCGTGACCGTCGTCGTCGTCGGCAATCGTCGTCGTCGTCGGCGTCGTCTCCGCCGTTCAGGTCGGCGTCGTCGTGTGCGGCCGTCGTCGTCGTCGTCGTGGGCGTCGTCGTCGTCGTCACCGTCGTCGTCGTCGTCGCCGTCGTCGTCGTGGGCGGCCGCCGTCGTCGTCGTTGACGTCAGCGTCGACGTCGTCGTCGTCGTCGTGGACGGCCGTCCTCGTCGTCGTCGTCGCCGTCGCCGTCATCGTCGTTGTCGGCGTCGTCGTCGTCGTCGTCGTCGGCGTTCTTCGTCGTCGTCGTCTTCGTGGGCGGCCGTCGTCGTCGTCGTCGTCGGCGTCGCCGCCGTCGTTGTTGTGGGCGGCCGTCGTCGTTGTCGTCGCCGTCGCTGACGCCTTCGGCCTTCGTCGTCGTCGTCGTTGCCGTCGTCGTCACCGACGTCGTCGTCGTCGTAGTCGTCGCCATCGTCGTCGTCGTCGTCGGCGTTGCCTCGACGTCGTCGACGTCGTCGTCGTAGGCGGTCGTCGTCGTCGTGGGCGGCCGTCGTCGTCGACAGCGGCGTTCGTCGTCGCCGTCGTCGTCGTGGGCGTTCGTCGTCGCCGGCAGTCGTCGTCGTCGTCGTCGGCGTCGTCAGCCGTCGCCGTCGTCGTCGTCGTCGTCGTCGGCGTCGTCAGCCGTCGCAGTTATCGTCGTCGTCGTCGTCGTCGTCATCGTCGTTGTCGTCGTCGTCGTGGGCGTCGTCGTCTTCGTCGTCGTCGTCTTCGCCGTTGCAGTGGGCGGCAGCAATCCAGACACGCCGCCGTCGTCGTCGTCGTCGTCGCTGTCGTCGTCGTCGCCGTCGTTGTCGTCATCGTCGTCTTCGCCGTCGTCACAGTCGTAGGAAGCCGTCGTCGTCGTCGTCGTCGTGGTCGGCAATCATCGTCGACGGCCGTCGTCGTCGACGCCGTCGTCGCCGTTGTCGTGGGCGGCCATTGTCGTCAGCCTCGTCGTAAGCTTATTCGTCGCCGTCGTCGTCGGTAACGACCCCGTCATCGTCGTCGTCGTGGGCGGTCGTCGACGTTGTCAGCCTATTCGAAGACGTCGTCGTCGTCGTGGGCGGCCGTCATCGTCGTCATCGTCGTCGTCGTCGTGGGCGGCCGTCATCGTCGTCGTCGCCGTCGTCGTGGGCTGTCGTCGTCGTCGTCGCCGTCGTCGTGGGTAGCCGTCGTCGTCGTCGTCGTCGTCGTCGTCGTCGTCGCCATCGTCATCGTGGGCGGCCGTCGTCGTCGTCTTCTCGTCGTCGTCGTCGTGGGCCACCGTCGTCGAAGTCGTGTTTGTCGTCATGGGCGGCCGTCGTCGTTGTCGTCGTCGTCGTCGTCGTCGCCGCCGTCGTCGTCGTCGTCGCCATCGTCGTCGTCGGCAGCATCATCGTCGTCGTCGGCAGCCGTCCGCCGTCGTCGTCGTCGTCGTGGGCGGCCGCCGTCGTCGTCGTCGTTGCCGTCACCGTCGGCGGCGTCGTCGCCGTCGTCGGCCACCGTCCGCCGTCGTCGTCGTCGTCGTCGTCGTCGTCGTCGTCGGCCGCCGTCGCCCGTCGTCGTCGTCGTCGGCGGTGGCGTCGTCGTCGTCGCCGTCGTCGTTGGCAGCCGTTGTCGTCGTCATCGTCGTCCTCTTCGTCCTCTTCGTCGTCGTCGTGGGCGGCCGTCGTCGTCGGCGTCGTCGTGGGTGGCCGTCGTCGTCGTCGTTGTCGTCGTCGCCATCGTCACCGTCGGCGGCGTCGTCGCCGTCGTCGTCTCGGGCGGCCGTCGTCGTCGTCGTCGTCGTCGTGGGCGGCCGTTGTCGTCGGCATCGTCAGCCGTCGTCGTCTTCGTCGTCGTCGTTGTCGTCGTGGGCGGCCGTCGTCGTCGTCGTCGTCGTCGTGGGCGGCCGTCTCCTCCGCGGGCGGCGCCACCCCCGGGAGGACCTTCTCGTCGGGGAGCGAGCCCTGCCTGCGCATCTTGTTCGCCACTCCGCCGAAGAGCAGGTGCCTGCGCTCCCCCCGTCGCTCCCCCAAAAATTGGAGCGAGCGGTTTTTGGCTGTTCTCGGCCTCCAGGGGCCTCGCTGGGCCTCGGGGCCGTCGAAAAACGACTCGGGACCGAAAACACACCCTAGGGAAAGGGAAATGGTCCAGACCTCTGGGGCCCACGCATTGGAGAAATTGGAGCAGCCGGATGTCCGGGGAGGAACTGGGAGGGAAAAGGGGGGGAGACGGGGAAAAGAAGGGGGGGGAGTGGGAGGGTGGGGGGGAAACGAGATGGGGGGACCGGGAGGGAAAAGAGGAGGAGAAGGGCAAGAAAGGGGGGGGAGGGGGAGAGGCCAGTGGATGGTGGAGCCCCTCATCGTTTTCATACGATGTTTATCGAGTGAAACGCTCTTTTACCCTTAAAATTTGATTGATGTTTGTCATTTTTCTTTTCGCCGTGATCCCCTCATACTAATCTTTTCTCGTTATATCGTTATCTAGTGTTCTCTCTCTCTCTATCGCTCTTTGTCTCTCTCTCTCTCTCTCTTTGTCTATCTCCTGCTCCAGGCCAATGCATGCCGATGCGATACAAATCCATTCCCAACCAACACCAATGCCAATGCAATGCCAATGGGGGAATCCTTTCGCTCGGTAGATTTCGATGAGAATACTTTGTGGGTGTTGTCATTACGAATCTTCCTTCGGAGGATTTCAATAGCAATGCTTATGTGTAGGGTTTCGATAGGGATCCTCATGTGGAGGACATGATTCGGAATCCTTCATATGGGAGGATCTAATCCGAATCGTTCTTGTGGAGGGTTTCAGTAGGAGTCCGTCTGCGGAAGGAGCCATTAGGACTCGCCAGCGCAATGCCAAAGCACTGCTAACGCACTGCCATCGCAATGCCAAACCAATGCCAATGCAATGCCACTGGGGGGAATTGTTTGTGGTAGATTTCAATAGCAATCCTTCTAAGAACCCTTCTTCGAGGGATTTCAATAGGAAACCTTCTATGGAGGGCTTCGCATGGAGCCCTTTTGTTGAGGATTTCACTTTGAATCCTTCCTGTGGGGGGGATTCAATAGGCATCCTTTTTGTGGGGGTGTTCAGTGGGAATCCTTCTGTGAAGTGTTTGAATAGGACTCGCCAGCGCAATGTCAACGCAATGCCAACGCACTGCTAACGCACTGCCATCGCAATGGCAAATCAATGCCAAGGCGATCTCAATTCAATGCTAACGCAATGCGAATGGGGGGTATCCTTTGTGGTAGATTCCAAAAAGATCCTACCTGTGGAGGGTTTCGATTGGAATCCTTCCGTGGGGAGGTCAGTATGAATGTTTTATGTGGGGAGCTTTCAAAAGGATCCCTTCTTGTGGAAGGTAAGGAATCCTTCTATGGTGGGAGCCATTCGAACTCGCCAGCGCAATGCCGAAGCGGTGCCAACGCATTGCCAAACCAATGCCAATGCAATGCCACGGGGGGGAATTGTTTGTGGTAGATTTCAATAGCAATTCTTCTAAGAGCCCTTCTTCGGGGGATTTCAATAGGAAACCTTCTATGGAGGGCTTCGCATGGAACCCTTCTGTTGAGGATTTCAATGTGAATCCATCTTGTGGGGGGGATTCAATAGGTACCCTTTTTGTGGGGGTGTGCAATAAGAGTCCTTCTGTGAAGTGTTCGAGTAGGACTCGCCAGCGCAATGTCAACGCAATGCCAACGCACTGCTAATGCACTGCCATCGCAATGCAATGCCAATGCCAAACCGGTGCCAATGCAATGTTAATACGATGCCAAACCGTTGCCAATCCAATGCCAATGCAATGCCGATGGCGGGGCTCCTGTCTTCCAACAGATTTCACTAAGAATCCTTATGTGAATGATTTTGTTACGAATCCTTCTTCGGAGGATGTCGATCGGAATCCTCCCGTGGAGGTTTTCGATTGGAATCTTTCTGTGGGGGGTTTCACTTTGAATCCTTCATGTAGGGGCTTTCGGGCTTTCAAACGGATCCCTTCTTGCGCAAGGTTTTCATAGGAATCCTTCCTGGGGGGAGGCATTTGAACTCGCCAGCGCAATGCCAACGCAATACCAACGCAATGCTAAACCAATGCCAACGCGATCCCAATTCAATGCCGATGCAGTGCCAATGGGGGAAATCGTTTGTGGTCGGGTTCAAGAGGAATCCTTCTATGGAGGACTTCGAATGGAATCTTTCCGTGAGGGAGTTCAATGTGAACACGTCTTGTGGGATGCTTCAATCGGAATCCTTCTTGTGGGGGGTTCAAACAGGAATCATTCTGCGAAGGGAGGTGTTGGAACTCGCCAGCGCAATGCCAGCGCAATGCCAATGCAGTGCCAACGCAATGCCATACCAGTGCCAAACCGATCCCAACCCAATGCCAATGCACTGCCAATGGGGGAAATCCTTTGTGGTAGATTTCAATAGGAATCCTTCTGCGGAGGGCTTCGCATGGAATCCTTCTGTGGAGGGTGTCAATATGAACCGTTTTTTGGTGGAGGGTTTCAATCGGAGTCCTTCTTGTAGAAGGTTTCGATCGGAGTCCTTCTGTGGAGGGTTTCATTAGGACTCGCCAGCGCAATGCTTGCGAAATGCAAGCACACTAGCAACGCACTGCCAAGCGCAATGCCAACGCAATGCCAATGCGATGCCAAACAATTGCCAAACCAATGTCAATGCAATGCCAACGGGGGGTTCTTCCTTTCGAAGCATCTCAATATCAATCCTTCTGCGGGTGATTTCAATAGGAATCCATATGTGGAGGATTTCAGCAGGAATCATTCAGTGGAGGATTTCGATCGGAATCCTTCTGTAGAGGATTTCACTATGAATCCTTCTTGTGGGGACGTTCAATAGGAATCCTTCTAGGGGTGGGGCAGATGAGGCCACGTCGCATTCCTTTTTTTTTCACGCCGCCGACCCCCCCCCCAGAAAAAAACAAAACAAAAACCAAACAAAAAATCTGGGGGGGGGGGAGACAAAAAAAGGAGGAGGAGGAGGAGGAGGAGGAGGAGGGGGAAGCGGCAGGAGAGGAGGACGCCACAGAGTACGCACACCACTGAAAGACGCAAGCGCGAACTCAGTGTGAAAGCCTCGAGCCCGCACCCTGGAACCCCGAGGGGCTCCACAATCCCCCGTTCTCGAGAGGGAGGGGGGGGGGCTAGGAGGGAAAACGGGGGGGAGAAGGGGAGGAGATGGAGGAAGAATAGAGAGACAAATCATATCGAGTATCGAGTTGGCTTAGGTGACATGATGGGCCGAGGTCCAGGAAGAACAGATGACACGACGACAGACAGACCGACAGACCGCGACCGACAGACCGACAAACAGACAAACAGACAGACAGACAGACAGACAGACAAACAAACAGCCAGACGGACGGACGGACGGACAGACAGACAGGGAGACACCGAACTACAGAGCCTCGCAGCGGAGCCCCCGGGGACAATCGGCGCAAGCGGCACCGCTCCAGTCCTGTCACCCCGAACCTTTGGCCCGTCGTTGAAGGAAACCGGGAGGAGGAGGAGGAGGAAGAGGAAGAGGAGGAGGAGGTGACGTGCTGGAAAAAAGGAACAGGGGGGCCATGATATCCGCACACCTCCGCGCAACAGGTCCGCGACGACCTGCGCGCCGGCTTCGGACACACCGTGCGGATCGCCCAGCTTCGACGAAGGCGGCCTCCCAGGGAGCGCAGATCCTTCAGCCACGGCCGTCGTCGCCGGCGTCGTCGTCGTCGGCCGGCTCTGGGCCTCTGGCGGCGCTCCGCCCCGGAAGGGCCGCGAAGGGACCGGCTGCCGCGGCGGCACGACGCGCAGCCTGCCGCCGTCCTCCCTCGGCGGTGAGCGAGGGCGAGGATGCGAGAGGCCCCCCCCCACGCTTTGTTGGTCTGCGGGTCGAGAGCGAGCCTCTTCCGGTTAAGAGCTAGGCGGGCCGCGCAAAGCACGAATTGGGGAGACAGGGCGCGGGCGGGCGGGGCCTCAGGCGGCCGGAGGGCGCGGGCCCCCCCCCCCCACTCCACCTGCGGACGGCCGATGCCCAACGGACCGCATGACTTCTCTCGGCGCCGACCGCCTGGCTCCTCGCGGTCTGGCGCCGAGGGGGCACAACTCGCGCGCGTCAGGAAGGCCTTTCTCCTCGGCAGGCTCGGAAGTCCACCAGCCCTCCGAGGAGTTTTCGGAGGGCACGTAAAACTTCGCAGAAGGCCCAAGGGCCTCTGAGAAGTCCCGTCGCTTCGTGGTCGATCGTTGTCGTTGTGATCGTTGTGATCGTTGTCGTTACCGTTATCGTCGTGGTCGTGATCGTTGTTTGATCGTCGTCGTTCTGATCGTGGTTATCGTGATCGCTGTTACCATTACCCTTATCGTTGTCGTTATCCCTCGCCGACGCCCCCGGGGGGGGCCGGGGCCCCCACCGGGGGAAAAACAGACATGATGGGCGTGTTTTCCACCGCCACCACAAGTTTGAGGGGGGGGTCCTCTTGCTCCTCCTCCTCCTCCTCCTCCTCCTCCTCTTCGTCCTCCTCCTCGCCCTCCTCCAACTCATGGTGGCGGCGGTGGAGAACAGGCTCATCAAGGATGAGGGAGGAGGGAGGAGGAGGAGGAGGAGGAGGAGGAGGAGGAGGAGGAGGAGGAGGAGGAGGAGGAGGAGGAGGAGGAGGAGGGAGGGAGGAGGGGGAGGAGGTGGAGTAAGACGCGGGGCGCCGTGCCCTCAAAACGAGGACCCATCACCATAGGATGATTGGGAAAAGAAGGCTCGGCGAACAGGTGTTTGGGGCCTGGGCCCCCCACTGGGGGAGCACAGATAGATTCCGTCGGCCCGCGTAGCGAGGCGGCGCGCTGCAAGACGCAAAGGTGGCCTTGGACGCCCCTCTCGAGGCCTCTTCGAGCGGGTCGCGGCCAGCTAGAGCGGCCAAGGCTTGATGGGCCTGTTTTCCACCACCACCACCATAAGTCTCCATTGCGGCGACGCTCGACAGCGATGCCACCCAAGAGGGAAGGACGGCACCCAATCAGCGTTGGGCGAGGCCGCGGCCGGGCGCCCCCCGAGCCGAATTGCCGACCCGCCACGTCGACCGACGCTGGCGGGTGGCGCGTCCGGGCGCCGGCCGAAGCACATGGGTACCATACCCGCCGCCGCGGTCCCAGGTGCTGAGGCCGACGCGCTGCCCCCGCGGGCCGGCGACGCCCAGCGGGCCCGCGAGACCCAATGCCAGGCAGGGACACGGACGCAGAACCGCAGCGCTCGAGGGAGCGGGCGTCGTAGCCCGCGAGCGAGAGAGCGCGACAGGGACCGGGCGAGACCGAGGCCGCGTAGGCCAAACGCTCGGCGTCGCTGGACGCCGAAGGAACTCCTGCCTCTTGCTCGTCGTCGCTGGACGACGCGGCGAAATGCGCTTCGGCGATGGCCTGGCTCTCCAACTTCTCGACGTCAAGATATCGCATCCACGCCTGCATCTGCCAGTCGCCGGCCTTCAGGATATCGGTCACACGACCGCCGAATGCGACGATGTCCTGAGCGTGGCCCCTTCTGAGCGAGTGGGTACCGTAGGCGTCGGCGTTGCCTGCGCCCACGTGACGCAGCGCTGCTCTGAGCGCGTGGCGGACGCTCCCGGCGCACCAGCCAGCCCACGGGGCGCCACCTGCGGGCCGAGAATTCAGTCACGCGCCCAAGGCGTGCACTGGGCACGTGGCGCGAGAACGATTGCAACAGCACTCGCGCACGATCGTCGACCGCCTCTCGCGATTCTTGCGTCTGGCGAGGGAAAAAACGGCGGTCTCCTCGTCAATGAACCGACAGGCGCGCAACTGCGAGGCGTCGGTCAGCGAGGCGGCACGCTGGATGATGAGCGCTTGGGATGGTAGACGAAGAAGGAACGCAAAGGACACAACGAAAAGCATGCCCAGGCCGCTTTCCGCTGGCAGCGCGCCCGGGCGTTCCAGCGGCCGCTCGAGCATAGCCAAGCGGATTGCCATACGTGGCCGCGCGGACCATCCTGAGCGCTTCTCGACGGCCAGCTTCGCCCCGGCCAGTGACGCGCACGCCAGCGCCGCGTCCGACGCCCGCGCGACGTGGCAGGCATTCTTGAGGTGAGAGAGATAATTGCAGAACGTTGCCCGACAGCGAAACGTTGTTGACCACAGAAGGAGGCCGTCAACTGACGGCGGAAGTTCGCTGCCCCTGCGCTGCAATACTTCCCTCGCGAACCTCACCCAGCATTCAAAGCTGCTGCTGAATTGCGGGATCGATCGAGGGCGCGACCCGAGCAGAGCGCTGATACGAGCCGCCTGCGCCCACGCCCGCCCCTCCGCGGGTGAGGCGATAGCGGCGCGCGCTCTCGCGATCTCGCTGCGAAGGTCGCCCATCTGGCGATCGAAGCCAGACCGCGCTGCCCGAATGGATTGGCGCACGCGCGCAACGGAATCCACTGCTTTGCTGCGGCTGCGCCGTCGTCGGGCCCGCAGCACGGCCGGCGGCGGTCCCGGAAGCGACGCGGGCCTCGGACCGCCCTGCGCGCGCGGCAACGAAACCGGCTGTTGCGCGCGGACCGCGGACAGGGCGAAACAACCGCGGCGACGCGCCGCGCGAGGTGGCCGGGGCCGCGCGCCCCGAGTGCTCGACGACGAAGACTCGGAGCTAGAGGACCCACCAGACGGGGAGCTGTCCCGGGCCGCGCGGCACCGGCAATCCCCGGCCCGGTGGCCTGGCGAACCGCCGCGCGCGACCGGCGTCGAGCCGACTCTGGGCGCACAACCGTCTTCTACCGCGCACGTGACACGGCCACAAACGGCCCAGTGACCTGCGACGCCGTCGCGGCGACGCCGGATGATACGCGGAAAAAAACGAGCGGGGCGCGGGAGGCCTTCCGCGATGAGAAAACGAAACCGCGACCGCGGACGCGTCCGCCGCACTATGGCGAACGGACACGCCGCGCGTCGCCCCAGAGGTCAACCAAAGCTGCGCTATGGCACCCAGAGGAGACACCCTGGGCGGACGCCCTACCCCCAGAGTGCCACTATGGGCAGGTCGGGCGCCACATGCATGACCGGGTGCTTGATATCCCGCCCCGCGGCCAGGCGGCAGAGTGGAGACGACACGACCGCGCGCGGAGGTGAGGAGAGCAGGAGAGGACCCCGACGCACGGCCGCGCGGCATGCGAGCAAGCCCGCGCGGGAGCCAGGCCCGCCCGACGGAACGGCGCGTGGCGGGTGGTCATGCAGCCGCCCGCCGTCGCGCTCTGCGACGCCGGCGGGACGCTTCCCCCGCTACTGTCGACTTATGACTTGCAATGACAAGTTACTACTGCCCCATAAGTTGGAGGGAGGAAAAAGGAGGAGAGGGGAAGAAGGAGGAGGAGGAGGAGGAAGAGGACCCCCTCCCCCTCCAATTTATGGTGGTGGTGGTGGCGGAAAACAAGCCCATCAAGAGCGGCCAGGGCTGGACCGAGGAGGGTTACCCATCCTCACAATGCGGGCTGACTGCTTGTTGTTCTTCTTTTCAAAATTTATACACTTCTCGACGTGTGCGCGTCATCCTTGCGCAGGGGCCATGCTAACCTTCCCTGTGTCGCTCCAAATTGAACGGATGATCCCCGAAAGGAATCCGTTAACATTGGAACGATACAGAGAAGATTAGCATGGACCATAATGCGGGTTGACTGTACCGACGTACCGCTGCTCCCCCGGGCCTCGCCTGGGGCGCGCACGGCCCAGCATGTCGAACCGACTCCGGCCGTGTCCACGTGGGCCTCCTGGGGGCCCAGAGCGACAACGAGGCGAGGCTGGCGGTATCGGCACCTCCTCCTCCCCAGACCCATGCTCCCCTCCTGATCTGCGCGTCGGAGCCACCCAGACATCCGAGATCTCGACGTTTTCAATACGAAGTCCCTGGATGTCCCGATCCTTCCCCAGGGCCAGCTTTTCATCCTGAGCCGCTGTGCCCAAGCGTCCCGTGGTGTTGGGTCCTCGTTTTGGATCCGCAGCGCCGCGCTCCACTCCTCCTCGCTCTTCCGCTGTCCCCTCCTCCATTCCGTGCTTCTGCCCTGGGCCGTCACGCCCATGTCGGCACACCCCTCGCACGTTTCGTGGCCCCACAAAAGGATCTAAGTGAAGCCCAAACGCCAGGGTTCGCATGGCGACGCCGCCTCATTTCGGCACACCCCTCGCACGTTGCGTGGCCCCCGAAGGAGCTCCAGCCAAGACCCAGCTGCCAAGATTCGCATGGCGGCGCCGCCTCTCCATCTCTGCAGACCTCCAAGACGCTCCGCGGCCCCATCGGGAGCTCCACCGAAGGCCCCAGGAAATCTTTCGTATGGCGACGCCGCCTCCAGCTTGGCACACGCGTCGCACGCTGCATGGCCCCATTGGGAACTCCACCGAAGGCCCCATCGGCGGCATCCGCATGGCGGCTCGACCTAAGTTCACACCCAAAGCTTCGCATCGCGTCGCCGCCTCCGTTCCGGCACGCCTCTCAGTTTTTTCGTGGACCCATAGGGAGCTCCGACGAAAAAACCCAAACGCCAAGGCTCGCATGGCGGCACCGCCCCATCCCGGTGCACTGCTCCAGCGGGCTCGCATAGCTGCACCGCCTCCATGTCGGCACACCCCTCACACGATTCGTGGCCCCCCTGAGGGGCTCAACCGACGGCGCCAGTGCCACCGCCCGCATGGCAGCACCTCT
Source organism: Prorocentrum cordatum (assembly GCA_963575745.1). Classification (NCBI taxonomy): domain Eukaryota; class Dinophyceae; order Prorocentrales; family Prorocentraceae; genus Prorocentrum; species Prorocentrum cordatum. The sequence continues at coordinate 304,610 of CAUYUJ010005147.1, forward strand.
CAAACGTCATTAAGATTTTGCCGGCGTTTGACGCTTGGGCGCTTCTCGGACGATCCGCAGAAATCTGCGAGAACCTGTTCGGAAGAATCTGGCCTCCATTTTCGGCCCCATAGGGACACACCACGCTTTTCGGCCCCATAGGGAGCTCCCCTTCCTTCGTCCCACCTGCCTTCAGGCACTCACGCCTGCACGTGGCTGTGTCCCAGCGAGGGACCCAGGCCGAAAACCATGAACAACATCTGCATGGAATCTTTCAAGTTGGAAGTCTGGACCCCTCCCCTCCGGATCTGCGCATCCGAGCCCGTGTTGAGCGCGTGGAGGTTCGCGCCCTCGACCGCGTCGGGCCCGAAGCGCTCGGAGGTGGCGTCCGCGGCCCACCCACGCACGGCCGCCTCCAGCACGGCTCGCTCCCGCAACACGTCGTTTTCGAGCGCCCTCTCGCGGGGGGCCAGAATCAGTGGAGGTAAACGATTCAAAACAGAATGTGGGGTGGCGATTAAAACACTAGTTTCGCCAGCCCCGTGGCCTTCATAATAGCGGGCCAAAGAACTCGGCCCACAGAGGGCTAACAATTCGGGTTGACCCGCAGGCGGTCTGGGAAACCAGGGGAAGCCCGAAGGCTGACAATTCGGAGCGGCGGGGGTGGCTGCTCGGACTGGTCAGGGGCACCCCTCGCCCCTTGGCGAGGGCGTCTTGCAGCAGTCCTGGGGGGACAAAGTCCGACAGGCGATGACGACAACGAAGACGACGGCGAACTGTGGATGGCAAAAGCGGTGGGGGCGCTGCGTGGGCGTCCTGCAGTTTTGGGGCGACGACGGACGACGACGCAGGTGCCCCTTTGCGGCGGATGGCATATCGAGGTGGGGGGGGTGCTGCGTCGGCGGCTTGCAGTTCCGGGGGGGCGACGACGACGATGACAACGACGACGACGGCCCTTCGTCTTTGCGGATGGCATGTTGGGCGGGGCTGCGTAAGCGTCTTGCAGGCCCAGGTGGCGACGACGACGACGACGACGACGACGACGACGACGACGACGACGACGACTACGACGACGGACGACTTTTTGCTAGAAGCAGCTGCAAGGCTAGACTGCAGCCCACGAGGGACGACGACCAACCAGCAGGAAACGAGACCTCAAAGGGGGTCGAGAAACTCGGGCCGCTGACCCCACTCCTTCGTTCCACGACGACGAGGCAGCAGCTCCCGCACTCCCATGACGGCGGTGTATTGGGCTTCCGTGAGCGAGAAGCGCCCCAACCAAACGCACTCGCACTCCAGGGTCAGAAGCTTCGGGGTACCCTCCGCGTACCTCCCGCACCCGCAGAGAACAAAGCCACCCTTCCGCCACAAAACACGAGACCCGTGCAAAACGTGGCCCCTCCACCCCAGGCCCTCGAGACGCACCGGGGAATCAGGCCATCCTTTCAACCGAAAGTGCTGCTCGTAGAAAGGCGGCAAGGATTCAAACCCTCGAGGAAGGCGAATCGCCACGCGAGCAGGGGACATAGGCAGGGAGGCAAGGGTGCTCGAAAGGGCTGGAACGACGGCGACGACGACGACGACGAAGACTGACGACCACGACCACGACGCGGCCTGCAGTCCTAGGGCGACGCCGGACGACAACGACGGTCGACAGCAACAACGACGACGACAACGACGACGACGACGGCGACGACGAGGACGACGACGACGACGACGGAATGACACCCGATGGGATGACGACGGCCAACTCGACACCCAAACAAATGCGGCGGGGGGGCGATCAAAGAAACCGTTTCACCATTCATGATTCCCTACCTAGGCTCTGCCTAGAAGGGTTCTTACCGTGTTGGCTTAAAGGGCCGGGCAGTGTTCCACGCCCAGGGCGGTTCCCCCAGGATCCGCCCCGCGGTTCCCCCAGTGACGTTCCCTTAGCTTAGCGTTGCTTATCTCATCTTAGCTTAGCTTATTTCATCTTAGCTTAGCTTAGCTTCATCTCAGCTCAGGTGTATCTTAGCTTAGCTTACCTTCATCTTAGCTTCGGCGAGCGTTAGCATAGCAGAGCACAGCATAGCATAGCAGAGCACAGCACAGCGCAGCACAGCATATCATAGCAAAGCCCAGCATAGCACAGCATAGCGCAGCATAGCATAGTATAGCATAGCATAACATAGCGCAGCACATCACAGCACAGCATAGCACCGCGCAGCATAGCATTGCATAGCATAGCATAGCATAACAGAGCATAGCATAGCACAGCAGCAAAGCAAAGGCAACACAACAGCAGCGACAGCAAAGCAAAGCACAAGCAACGCAAAGCAAAGCATTAGCATGGGTGTAATTCCCTACCTAGATTCTGCATAGAGGGTTAGCTTAGCTTAGCCTAGCTTAGCATAGCGCAGCGCTGCATCCTCATAGCATAGCATATCATAACATAACCAAGCATATCATAGCACAGCATAGCATAGCATAGCGCAGCATAGCATAGCATAGCATAGCATATCATAACATATCATAGCATAGCATAGCACAGCATAGCATAGCGCAGCTTAGCATAGCATAGCCTAGCATAGCACAGCGCAGCATGGCATAGCATAGCTTATCATAGCATAGCATAGCATAGTGCAGCATAGCATAGCATAGCATAGCATAGCGCAGCATAGCATGGCATAGCATAGCATAACATAGCAACTAATGCTGCTTTCCTAGGGGCTCCAACTTCTAGGTAGGGTCGCTCTGGGGTAATTTGATTATTCTACCCCAGGCGTTGCAATTCCCAACCGTCCTGTGGTACAGCCGTCCCGTATCATAAGGCTGCGCGACAAGGATGCTATGGCCTTAGACGCCCATTTCGAAGCTTTTCGAGCGGGGCGCGGCCAACGAAAGTGGCCAAGGATGGACCGAGGAGGCAAGGATGCAAGGGTACCCTTGGGAAAGTTGCCCATCCTTACTATGCGGGTTGACTGTAATGGTCCCTGTGGACAGCGCCTCACGTCACCTCACTCCCGCCGTCCTCGCGCTCCTCACTCTACCCATCCCTCACTCTCCTCTGCACCTCCTCGTGGCCCCAAAGGGAGCTTCAACTAAGGCCCAAATGCCAGCGTTCGCACGGCGGCACCGCCTTCATTTCGGCACACCCCTCGAATGCTTCGCGGCCCCTATGGAGGTCCAACTAAGGGCAGAATGCTAGCGTTCGCATGGCGGCGGCGCCTTAACTCTTTCCAGTGCACCCTCACACGCTTCGTGGCACAAGAGGGGGTTCCGACCAAGACCCAAATCCGAAGGCTCGCATGGCGGCGCCGCCCAAATTTCTGCGCACCCCTCACGCGCCGCGTGGCCCCATATGGGAGCTCCACCGAAGGCCTCATTGGCAGCGTTCGCATCTGCTTCGGCACACCCCGAACACGCCTCGTGGCCCCATAGGGAGCTCCACTGAAAGCCGCAGTGGCGGCGTTCGCATGGCGGCGCCGCCTCCATGCCTGCACATCACGCACACGCTTCGTGGCCCCATCGGAAGCTGCACCAACGGCGCCGGCGCCAGCGCCCGCATGGCGCCGCCGCCACTTTTTGGCACACGCCTTACACGTGTTTGATCTCACAAGGGGCTCCCTTTCCTTCGCCCCACCTGCCTTGCGGCCCTCAAGCCTGCTTATGATGGTTTGGTTCCTCGCGAGGGTAGTCCTTTCACACCGGGTGCCGTCGCCCGCTTTGGGGCCCTGGGACCATCACAGATCGATGTGGCTCGAGCACAATGCCAGTGAAAGACTTGGTCTCAGGCTCCGTCTTGGTCGTGATATTTCGTGACATCGCAATTTGCCCGCAACGTCGGATTTCAGAGAAGGGGGGAGGATCGACGCTCTGGGCCCTTTGGGAGCCTCTGTGGACTCCCAAGACGAAGTTCGTGGAGGGAGGAGGAGGGGAGGACCGAGGTTCGACGATCAATATTTCAGAACGTTTTCCCCAATCCTCCTTGGAACGAGGTCCTTGTTTCGAACAAAACAGCTTAAGTCGGGCCTGTCCCCCTACAGGGGGATTTTGGACGAAACAAATACTCAAAAAATACGCCAAAATGGTTTTAACAAATACTGGAACATCGCCATATTATGTTTCTACTATTTTTGAATATTCCCCCTGTAGAGGGGCAAGCCCGACTTACCAAACAAAAAAAAACCTGTGCTATCTTCTGCTTCGCCTCACCCCGCCTCCTCTCCATGCTTCCCCGCCTCCTGTCCTTCCTGTCCTCTCGCGCTCGCCCCGAGGAGCTGCCGCCAAAAAACAGCTCAGGACGAAAAACCGGCCCTACGGAAGTGGCCCAAACCTCTGGGCCCCGCGCACCAAAATAATTGGAGCGGCTGATATGGGAACATCCTGACTAGACCTCGTTACCCCCCCCTGGGCTGCTTCCTGCGCAGCTATCGCCGCACTCGTAGGTTCCTGCGAGCTCCAGCGGAGGGCACAGCTCCCTGGAAAGATATCACTTTCGCAACTGTCGCCGCTCTCGCAGCCTCCTGGGAGGTCCCGTGACGTCCTACACACATCCAACCTGAACCTCACGGCCCCCTGGAGGGCTGCCACCTGCGTCACTGTCGCCACTTTCGCGGCCAGTGCCATGACGCCGGCCGATTCTGGTGGAATCGGGGGGAATTTTGGCAAAATCGGCCGATGCGATGGCGCCGGGGCCTCCTGGGGCCTCTCGGCACGCGAAATTGCACCGTTTGCGCACAATCGACCGTGCTGAGCAGAGTGCCTGCGGAAATCCAAGACCGCCCGAGATGAACGGCCGCACGCGGACGGTGCAAGATGGAACAAGGAATATTGCGCGCAAGCGGCGCACGTAAACGGCGCAAACTTGAAGGCCGCACGTAAAAAGAACGCAACTAGGCACGCAATCGATGATTGTGTTGCACTGGCTGCACGCAACCCCTCGTCGTGCACAGGTGTACCATTTGCGGCCAAGAAAACCAAAAACGGCCCAGGATGAATGGCCGCACGTAAACGGTGCAATATGGAACGCGGAGGGTTGCACCTAAACGGCGCAAACTCGAAGGCTGCGCGTGAACGCCCAAGACCGCCCAAGATGAACATTTGCGCGGAGACGGCGCAAGATTGAACAAATAATATTGGATGTCAGCGGCGCACGTACACGGTGCAAACTTGAAGGCTGCACGTAAACAGAAAGAAACCAAGCGCGCAATCGACGATTGTGTTGCACCGGCTGCGCGCAACCCCTCGTTGGTACGATTGTGCCGTTTGCGACCCAGAAAGCCCAAAATGGCCCAGGATGAACGGCTGCGCGTACGCGGCGCAAGATGGAACGCGGAGGGTTGCTAGTGAATTGCGCGCGAACAGGATGTGACCGGGCACACTTTCGATGATTGCGTTGTTGCGGCTATGCGCAACCGTTCGGCTTCCACGATTATCGTTTACGCGCGATCGACCGCGGTTGGGCGCGGTGCCCGCGACAACCTATGACCGCCCAAGATGAACATCGGAGGCCCCAGGAGGCCCTGGTGCCATGACACCAATCGATTTTGGTGGAATCGGGGCAAGTCTGGACAACATCGGCCGGTTATGGCACCGGGGCCTCCTGGGAGCGCCCTGGAGGTTCCCAAGGCCTCCTCGGAGGCCCCGGGAGGCCCTGGCGCCGCGACGCCGGCCGATTTTGGTGAGTCGTGGCGAGTTTGGCAGAATCGGCCGGCGTTATTGAAGGGGCCCTGGGACACACAAATAAATACACACAAATAAAAAGATCCCCCATATTTTCCCATATGTTCTGGGTTTTTGTCTTCCCCCCCCACTTCCTCATATTTTCCCGTATTTTCTGGGGAGTCGACGATGAATTGTGTCTGTGTGTTTCTTTCCCTCCTGAGTTATGGCGCCAGGGCCTCCCGGTGCCATGACGCCAGCCGATTTTGGTAGAACGGGGACAAGTTTTGGCAATGTCGGCTGGTGTCACGGCACCAGGGTACCCAGGAGCCCTATAGCACAAACCGATGCTGGTGGAATCGGGGCAGGTCTTGGCAAAGTCAGCCGGTGTTATGGTACTGGGGCCTCCTCGGAGCGCCCTGGAGATTCCCCGTGCCCCCTCGGGTCCCGGGAGGCCCGGGGAGGCCCTGCACCGCGCGAAAACTTCTGCGTCTCCAGACCTCTTCGAGTCGCGATTGTTTCATGACGCTCGTTTTTGTTTCGCATTGTCTTGAAATTTTGTTTCATGGTTCATTGTCTTGATTTTTCTCACTGACAGCGCTATAACACCGGCGGGTTTTGGTGGAATCGGAGCAAATTTTGGCAAGATCGGCCGGCGCTATGGCACCAAGGCCTCCTGGTGCCATAACAATGGCCGGTTGTGGTGGATCGGCGCAAGTTTTGGCAAAATCGGCCGGCGCCATGGCGCTGGCGCCTCCTGGCGCCATAACGCCGGCTGAGTTTGGTGAAATCCGGGCAGATTTTTACAAAACCCGCCGTCGTTGCGGCACCAGGGCCTCCTGGTGTCATAACACTGGCCGATTTCGGTAGAATTGGAACAAGTTTTGGCAAAACCGGCCAGCGCCATGGCATCCTGCAGGGTCTGCCCCGCGGTGCCACGACGCCGGCCGATTTTGGTGGAACCGGGCCAAGTTTTGGCAGAATCGGACCATGGCGCCAGCCTGATTTGGTGGAATCGGAACAAATTTTGGTACAATCGCCGGGCGGCTTGGCACCGGGGCCTCGCCAGAACGCCGGCCGATTTTAGTGGAACCTGGGCAATTTTTTTGCAAAACCGGCCGGCGTGATGGCGCCGGGGCCTCCTGGTGCCACGGCGCCGGCCGAGCGCGGTGGAGTCGGGGCAAGTTTTGGTAAAAGCGGCCAGCGTCATGGCACCAGGGCCACCTGGGAGCTCCCTAGAGGTTCCTGGGGCCTCCTCGGGTCCTGGGAGGCCCAGGGAGGCCCTGCGCCGCGCGAAAACATCTCGAGGCCCTACGCCAGAGGCCTTGCACCTAGACCACGCGAAAACTCTTGCCCCAAAAGGCCCCGCACCGCGCGAAAACTCCCGCCCCGGGAGGCTCCCGGGGGCGTGCTGGAGGTTCCCCGTGCTTCCTCGGGCCCTGGGAGATCTGGGGGGTGGCGCTGGCAGATATTGGTGGATTCGGAGCGAATTATGGCAAAATCGGACGGTGTTGTGGCGCCAGGGCCGGGGCGTCCTGGAAGTCCCCGGGGCCCACTGGGGTCCCAGGGGGGCCTGGGGGGCCCTGCGCCGCGCGAAAACCTATGGAGGCCCTGCGCGTAGACGGCGCAAACTTGAAGCTTGCACGCCAACAGAACGCAACCAAGCTCGCAATCGATGATTTTGTTGCGCTGGCTGCGCTCAACCCCTCGTCTTGTGCCGTTTGCGATCAAGATAGCCCAGAACGGCTCGGGATGAATGGCCGAACGTAAACAGCGCAATATGGAACGCGGATGGTTGCACGTCAGGAAGCCGTTAAGGATTTCCCCAGGGTTATCGCTAGCACCGCACCGCAATTAAGTAATTGTTGGGGGGAGGGGCTCGCCGAACGATATAATTAGCACAACACTCATCGGAGGAAAATACCTTCCCGCGCCCAGGCTCGGTTGGCATCCCAATTCTAATTGGAATAAGAATGAGAATGATAATGCGAATAAGGATAATAATAATATCAATAAAACAAACAATAATCATAATAAGAAGAATAAGACTCCTCATCTGACTCCCCCACAGGACTCCCCCATAGGACCCCCCAGTAAGAAGCCCCCGCAGCAGACGCGTCTGCGTTCAGAGCAGTTTCTGGGGATGTCTCAGGCGAGGCGGTTGCTTCAGAACCACACGGAGACCCGATTTGCGAGGATGTCTCAGGCGGTTTGCTCGCTTCGGCGGGCAGACCCCCCCGCGTTCTAAGCAAGTTGCGAGGTGCCAGGGCAACGCTGCCAGGGTGCCTGACGCGTGATACTGTCGCCGGAGAGGGAGGGGGGGTCTCTTAATTGCTTACGCAGCGGTGCAAACTTGAAGATTGCCGTGAACGGATTGTTACAAAGTGCACGATCGACGATTGCGTTGCACCGGTTGCGCGCAATCCGCGCAATTGCACCGCTTGCGAGGAGCACGACGAGGAGGGCAGTAGTGCAAATCAAGAATAGCCCAAAACGGCCCAGGAAAAATGGCTGCGCGTGCCCGGTGCAGGATGGAACGCGGAGGGTCGCGCGTAGGCAGCGCATGAAAGCTGCGCGCGAACAGAATGTACCCGGGCAAGCTTTTGAAGATTGCCGTGAAAGGATTGTAAAAAAGTGCACTATTGACGATCGCGTTGCACTGGTTGCGCGCCACCCGCGCAATTGCACCGCTTGCGATGGGCGCGACGAGGAAGGCGATTGTGAAAATCCGAGATAGCCCAAAACGGCCCAGGATGAATGGCAGCACTTGCGCGGAACCTCGCGGCTCGCACAATTGCGCCGTTCGCGCGCAGTCGACCGTGGTCCAAGTGGTCCGCCAAAAAGGCCCGCGCGCCTGGGGCGCGCGGGTCTCCGGCGCGCGGGTCGCCCGTGGCCTCTTCTGCGGCGGCGTCGGCGCCGGCGCCGCCAGGGGGGGAACCCAGGCGGCCCCCTGGGGCGCGCGAGTGGGCGGCGGGCGCGCACTCCTCGGCCGCGGGCGGCTTGAGCTAATTACTCACTGCGTGGAGCTCCCCATATGTGCATCTCATGTTTTATGTCATGCCGTGGTGAGCGTCTGTTCATGAGCGGTCGACTACAATAGCGCGTCCACGTGGGCGACAGGGCCGACGAAGACGAGTGACCCCTAATGCGAGTGATTGCGTATGAGTCAGAGTGAGCTTTGAGTATGGTTGAATGCGAGCCTCTTCCTCTTCATCCCCCCTCCTCAGCTGCCAGGCCTTCCCCTTTTCAGCCCGTGGTAGCTTTGGAGCTTCCCACATGTGCATATGTTGTAGGATAGTTGGCAGTGGGATATGTAAGACGAGCGTTTAGCCACACAAGGCCATAAGTGCATGTCATGTTGGAGGATAGTGCCACGGTGAGCATTTCCAACGATCCCCGCACACAACCACCGCCCCCCCTCGCAGTCACCCCCTATGAATACATATATATATATATATACATATATATATATACATATATATACATATATATACATATATATATATATATATATATATATGTCCTGGACTTCGGAACAAACGTTCTGCTCGCGTCAAGGACCTTCGAGCAAAGCGCCCTCCTCCTCCTCCTCCTCCTGTTCCTCCGCCCCCTCCCTTCTCCTGCTCCTGCTCCTCCTCCTCATCCTCCTGCTCCCCCTCCCCCTCCGCACCCCCATGCCCTTCCTCACGATCCCCCGCCTCCTCCTCCTCCTCCTGTTCCTCCTCCTCATCCTCGTTCCTGTCATTTCCCTCCCTGTTGAGCCCAGAAACAAGCGAACCGCCTGAGACATCCCCACAATATGGCCGCGAACGTGCCCGTGCAACCACCCCTGGCGGCTCCCCATAGGGGTGCTGAACCAGCGCCCCGCTGAGACATCTCACAATCTGCTCTCCAAGCGAAGGATGTTGAGCCCAGAAACAAGCAAACCGCCTGAGACATCCCCACAAAATGGCCGCGAACGAGCCCGTGCAACCACCCCTGGCGGCTCCCCTTAGGGGTGCTGAAACCAGCGCCCCGCCCCCACAAAATGGCCGCGAACGAGCCCGTGCAACCACCCCTGGCGGCTCCCCTTTGGGGTGCTGAAACCAGCGCCCCGCCTGAGACATCCTCGCAATCTGCTCTCCAAGCGAAGGATGTTGGGCACAAGCAAACCGCCTGAGACATCCCCACAAAATGGCCGCGAACGAGCCCGTGCAACCACCCCTGGCGGCTCCCCTTTGGGGTGCTGAAACCAGCGCCCCGCCTGAGACATCTTCACAATCTGCTCTCCAAGCGAAGGATGTTGGGCCCGGAAACAAGCAAACCGCCTGAGACATCCCCACAAAATGGCCGCGAACGAGCCCGTGCAAACACCCTGGCGGCTCCCCTTAGGGGTGCTGAAAACGCCCCGCCTGAGACATCCTCACAATCTGCTCCAAGCGAAGGATGTTGAGCCCAGAAACAAGCAAACCGCCTGAGACATCCCCACAAAATGGCCGCGAACGAGCCCGTGCAACCACCCCTGGCGGCTCCCCTTAGGGGTGCTGAAACCAGCGCCCCGCCTGAGACATCCTCACAATCTGCTCTCCAAGCGAAGGATGTTGAGCCCAGAAACAAGCAAACCGCCTGAGACATCCCCACAAAATGGCCGCGAACGAGCCCGTGCAACCACCCCTGGCGGCTCCCCTTAGGGGTGCTGAAACCAGCGCCCCGCCTGAGACATCCTCACAATCTGCTCTCCAAGCGAAGGATGTTGAGCCCAGAAACAAGCAAACCGCCTGAGACATCCCCACAAAATGGCCGCGAACGAGCCCGTGCAAACACCCCTGGCGGCCCCCCTTAGGGGTGCTGAAACCAGCGCCCCGCTTGAGACATCCTCCAAATCCGATGTGTGTTGAGTAAGTCTGAGTATGAATAGGTCTGAGTATGAGTATGCCTGAGTATGAGTAAGTCTGTGTATGAGTAAGTCTGTGTATGAGTAAGTCTGGGTATGAGTAGGTCTGTGTATGAGAAAGTCCGTGTATGTGTACGTCTGGGTATGAGTAAGTCTGAGTATGAGTAATACTGTGTATGAGTAAGTCTGGGTATGAGTAAGTCTGTGTATGAGTACGTCTGGGTATGAATAAGTCTGTGCATGAGTAAGCCTGTGTATGAGTATGTCTGAGTATGAGTAAGTCTGAGTATGAGTAGGTCTGAGTATGAGTAAGTCTGTGTAAGAGTAAGTCTGAGTATGAGCAAGTGTGAGTATGAGTAAGTCCGACAGGAGGGGAGGAGAAAAGAGGAGGAGGGAGAAGAAGGAGTAGGAGGCGTCCAAGTAATAACAAGAACCCCATCTTAGGATATGGGGAAAAAGCAGCGGAACTACTTGAAGAGCTGCGCGTAAGCGGTGCAAACTTGACGGTTGCACGTCAACAGAGCGCAACCAGGAACACAACCGATGATTGCGTTGCACAGGCCGCGCGCAAACCCTCGTCTTGCACAAGTGCACCGCTCGCGAGGGGCATGGCGAAGAGGACGGCGGCGAAAATCCCAGATAACCGAAGACGGCCCAGGATGAATGGCCGCATGAACACGGTGCAAGATGGAACGCGGAAGGCTGCGCGTAAACGGTGCAAACTTGGAAATTGCACGCGCGCAGAATGCTACCAGGTGCACTTTTGATGCTTGCGCTGTACTTGCCACGCGCAACTTCTCGGCCTGCACAATTGCGCCGCTCGCGCGCGATCGACCGCGGCTGGGCACAGTGCCCGCGGATCTCCAAGACCGCCCAAGACCGCCCAAGATGAACGGCTGCACGTGGACGGCGCGAGATGGAACAAATAATGTCGCACCGAAGTGACACGCGTAAACGACGCAAACTTAAAGATTACACGGGAACAGAACGCAACTAAGCACGCAATCGACGATTGCGCCGCGCTGGCTGCGCGCAGCCCCTCGTCTTGCAAAATTGCGCCGCTCGCGACCAAGATGGCGCAAAACGGCCCGGGATGATTGGCTGCGCGTGAACGGTGCAATTTGGAACGAGGACGGTTTCGCATAAGCGGTGCAAGCTCGAAGGCTGCCGCGAACTGATTGCAACCAAGTGCACCATCGATGATTGCGTTACACCGGTTGCGCGCAACCCCTCGTCTCGCGCCATTGCGTCGCTTGCGAGGGGCACGATGAGGATGGCAGTAGTGAAAATCAAGAAGAACCCAGAACGGCCCAGGATGAATGGCAGCGCGCGCCCGGCGCAGGATGGAACGCGGAGGGTCGCGCGCAGGCGGCGCCTGAAAATCGCGCGCAAACCGGGCAAGCTTTTGATGATTGCGTCGGACTTGTCACCCGCAACCTCGCGGCTTGCACAATTGCACCGTTCGCGCGCAGTCGACCGTGGTCCAAGTGGTCCGCCAAGAAGACCCGCGCGCCTGGGGCGCGCGGGTCTGGGGCGCGCGGGCCACCCGTGGCCTCTGCCGCCAGGCGGCCCCCTGGGGCGCGCGAGCGGGCGGCGCGCGCGCACTCCTCGGCCGCGGGCGGCTCGAGCTAAAAAGAAGCGGAACTACTTGAAGAGTTGAACGCAAGCGGCGCAAACTTGACGGTTGCACGTCGACAGAGCGCAACCAGGAACACAACCGACGATTGTGTTGCACAGGCCGCGCGCAAACCCACGTCTTGCACAAGTGCACCGCTCGCGAGGGGCATGGCGAAGAGGACGGCGATGAAAATCCCAGATAACCGAAGACGGCCCAGGATGAATGGCCGCATGAACACGGTGCAAGATGGAACGCGGAGGGCTGCGCGCAAACGGTGCAAACTTGGAAATTGCACGCGAACAGAATGTTACTGGGTGCACTTTTGATGATTGCGCTGCACCTGTCACGCGCAACTTCTCGGCCTGCACAATTGCGCCGCTCGCGCGCGATCGACCGCGGCTGGGCACAGTGCCCGCGGATCTCCAAGACCGCCCAAGACCGCCCAAGATGAACGGCTGCACGCGGGCGGCGCGAGATGGAACAAATAATGTCGCACCGAAGTGACGCGCGTAAGCGACGCAAACTTAAAGGTTACACGGGAACAGAACGTAACCAAGCACGCAATCGACGATTGCGCTGCACTGGCTGCGCGCGGCCCCTCGTCTTGCAAAATTGCGCCGCTCGCGACCAAGATGGCCCAAAACGGCCCGGGATGAACGGCCGCGCGTAGACGGTGCAATTTGGAACGAGGACGGTTGCGCATAAACGGTGCAAACTCGAAGGCTGCCGTGAACAGATTGCAACCAAGTGCACCATCGATGATTGCGTTGCACCGGTTGCGCGCAACCCCTCGTCTCGCGCAATTGCGCCGCTTGCGAGGGGCACGACGAGGAGGGCAGTAGTGAAAATCAAGGATAGCCCAGAACGGCCCAGGATGAATGGCCGCGCGCGCCCGGCGCAGGATGGAACGCGGAGGGTCGCGCGCAGGCGGCGCGTGAAAGTTGCGCGCGAACCGGGCAAGTTTTTGACGATTGCGTCGGACTTGTCACCCGCAACCTCGCGGCTTGCACAATTGCACCGTTCGCGCGCAGTCGGCCGTGGTCCAAGTGGTCCGCCAAGAAGACCCGCGCGCCTGGGGCGCGCGGGTCTGGGGCGCGCGGGTCGCCCGTGGCCTCTGCCGCCAGGCGGCCCCCTGGGGCGCGCGAGCGGGCGGCGGGCGCGCACTCCTCGGCCGCGGGCGGCTCGAGCTGAAAAGAAGCGGAACAACTTGAAGAGTTGCGCGTGAGCGGCGCAAACTTGACGGTTGCACGTCAACAGAGCGCAACCAGGAACACAACCGATGATTGTGTTGCACAGGCCGCGCGCAAACCCTCGTCTTGCACAAGTGCACCGCTCGCGAGGGGCATGGCGAAGAGGACGGCAGCGAAAATCCCAAATAACCGAAGACGGCCCAGGATAATCGGCTGCGCGTGATGGAACGCGGAGGGCTGCGCGTAAACGGTGCAAACTTGGAAATTGCACGTGAACAGAATGTAACCGGGTGCACTTTTGATGATTGCGTTGTGCTTGTCACGCGCAACTTCTCGGCCTGCGCAAATGCGCCACTCGCGCGCGATCGACCGCCGCTGAGCAGAGTGCCCGCGGAAATCCAAGACCGCCCAAGACCGCCCAAGATGAGCAGCTGCACGTGGCCTCAGTAAGCAAGTAAGAACCCCCGAGGTTCATCGCTGGCACCGCACCGCAAATAAATAATTATTTGGGGAGGTTTTCGCGAGGCCATATTTTTAGCTCCGCGCAAAACGTTGAAAAAAAAAGAATTCCCGCGCCTGGGCTCGGGCGGTGTCCCAATCGGAATCTGTAGGATTCCTAAGTGTTCCGGTTCCCCTCCTGACTCGCGCTACTGCCGCTGCGACGGCGACGCCGCTGACGACGATGGCGACGCGCATGATTCGAAGCGGCCTGCGCGGGCGACTGGAACTCCAGTCTGAAGCGCTGAGCGTTCAAAGCAGGTTGCGAGGTGCCAGGGCAACGCTTCCAGGGCGCTGGAGCATCGCACTTTCGCCGGAGAGGGGGGGGTCATAATTGCCTCTCAGGGTTAGACGGTGCAGGATGGAACAAGGAATGCAAGTAATCGGTGCACTTAGACGGTGCAAACTTGAGCGTTGCACGTAAACAGAACGTAATCAGGCACGCAATCGAATATTGTGTTGCATGGGCTGCGTGCAAACCCTCGTCTTGCACAAGTGTACCGTTTGCGACCATGACAGCCCGAAACGGTCCAGGATGAATGGCTGCACGTACACGGTGCAAGATGGAACGCGGAGGCTTGCACGTAAACGGTGCAAGCTTGAAGGTTGCACGTGGACAAACTGTAACCTAACCGGGCGCGAACTCGATGATTGCGTTGTTACGGTTATGTGCAACCTCTCGGCTTCCAAAACTGTGCACGTTTGCACGCGATCGACCGCGGTTGAGCAGTGCCCGCGAAAATCTAAGAACGCCCAAGATGAACAGCGGAGGCCCCAGGAGGCCCTGGTGCCATAACACAAGCTGGTTTTGGCGGAATTGGAGCAAATTTTGGCAAAATCGGCCGGTGTAGTGGCACCAGGGCCTCCTGGGAGCGTCTTGCAGGTTCCTGGTGCCTCCTCGCGTCCTGGGAGATCCCGGGACTCTGCACCATGCGAGAAACCCTGGAGACCCTATACCGGAGGCCTAAGCTGAAGGTCCTATACAATGCGAAAACTCCCAGCCCGGGAAGGCCCCACACCATGCGAAAACTCCCGCCCCGAGAGGCCCTCCTGGGAACGTCCTGGAGGTACCTGTGGCCTCCGAAGGCCCTGGTGCCATAACACCGGCCGATTGTCGTGGAATCGGGACACGTTTTGGCAACATCGGCCGGCGTTATGGCACCAGGGCCTCCTGGAAGCGCCCTGGAGGTTCCTGGGGTTTCCTCGGGTCCTGGGAGGCCCACGGAGGCCCTACGGCGCGCGAAAACATCTCGAGGCCATACGCCAAAGGCCTTGCACCAGAGGTCCTAGACCACGCGAAGACTCTTGTCCCAGAAGGCCCCGCGCCGCACGAAAACTCCCGCCCCAAGAGGCCCCTGGGAGGCCCTGGCAGATATTGGCGGAATCGTGGCAAGTTTTGGCAAAATCCGCTGGTGTTATGGCACCAGGGCCTCCTGGGAGCGTCCTGGAAGTTCTCTGGGGCTTCCTCGGGCCCTGGGGAACCTGGGGGGGGCCCACACCATGCGAAAACTTCGGGAGGGGAGGCCCTACACCAGTAGAATCGGGGCAAGTTTTGGCAAAATCGGCCGGTGCTGTGGCACCAGGGCCTCCTGGTGCCAGAACACTCGCCAATTTTGGTGAAATCGAAGCAAGTTTTGGCAAAACCAGCTGGCGTTATGGCACCAGGGCCTCCTGGGAGGAGACCCCAGGAGGCCCTGATGCCATAAAACTGGCAAATTTAAGTGGAATCGGGGCAAGTTTTGGCAAAATTCCGCCGGTGTTACGGCACAAGGGCCTCCTGGGAGCGTCCTGGAGGTTCTCTGGGGACTCCTCGGGTCCTGGGGAAGCCCAAACTTCTGAAGCCCTACACTGGAGGCCTGACACCGGAGTCCCTACACCATGCGAAAACTCCCGCCCCGAGAGGCCCTCCTGGGGGCGTCCTGCCCTACACCAGAGGCCCTACACCATGCGACAACTTCCGTCCTGGAGGGCCCTACACCAGCGCTGCGCGAAAAGTCGACAAATCGAGAAATAGAAAAATGCAGCGTCTCACGAAAAATCTGGAAAGAGTCGAAAAGTTGAAAACTCGACAAATGTTCCGCTCCGCAACAAGAGCAAATTATTCACTGCGTGGAGCTCCCCATATGTGCATCTATTCGCATGGACCTGTCCGCCGTGAATGTCTAGGCGCAAGAGCTTTCGAATATAGACGGGCTTCAGTTGTGACGGTCTGGACATGAATATAACTGCGAATGGATTGGAGTGCGAATGAGACTCAGTAGTACGAGCGCGTCTCTGCGCATGAGCCTGGGGCCTCCTGGGGCCTCCTGAAACCTACTGGGGTTTCCTGGGGTCTCCAGGAGCCTCTTGGGGCCTCCTGGGACCTCCAGGGACCTCCTAGGGAGGTTTCGTGCCCCAGGAGAGGCCCAATCTATAGCAACAGACGTACATAAAACATTGCGGATTAGAGCCACAGGAGAAGGGAAATCTATAGGAACACACGTAAAACACCAAGGACTCGTGGCCCAGGAGAGGCCAATGATATAGGAACATGAGTAAAACATGTAGGATTGTGCACACAGGAGAAGGACAATCTACAGAAACATACGTATAACATCAAGGAATCGTGCTCCAGGTGAGGCCCCATCGATAGGAGCATACATAAAACACATGGGATTGGAGCCACTCCTGTTGCCTTCTGAAGCCTCCTGCTCCTGGGGCCTCTCGGGGCCTCTTGTTGCCTTCCGAAGCCTCCTGGCGCTTCCTGCGGCCTCCTGGGGCCTCCTGTGGCTTCCTGAGCCTTCTGGAGCTTCCTGGGGCCTCCTGGAGCCTCTTGGGACATCCTGTGGCCTTTTGAGTCTTTCTGTGGCCTCCTGATGCCTCCTGGGACCTCATGTGGTCTCCTGCGGCCTCCTGGAGCCTGTTGGAGCCTCCTGTGGCATCCTGAGCAGAATCTGCGCCCACAAGCCTGGCCACCAAAACAGCCAAACCGATCGAGACATCCTCAAAATCGGGGGGGAAATGAGCGCGCTCGAGACATCCTCCAAATCTGCTCAAAAAGCGAAGGATGTTGGGACAGAAACCAAGCAAACCGCTTGAGACATCCCCACAAAACGGCCGCGAAAGGGACCGTGAAAACACCCCTGGCGGCTCCCTTCAGAGATGCTGAAACCAGCGCCCCGCCTGAGACATCCTCACAATCTGCTCGGATAGCCAAGGATGTTGAGACAGAAAACAGGCAAACCGCCGGAGACATCCCCACAAAATTGCTGCGAACGGGACAAGTAAAGCACCCCTGGCGGCCCCCCTTAGGGATGATGAAACCAGCGCCCCGCCTGAGACATCCTCATAATCTGCTCGGATAGCCAAGGATGTTGGGACAAAAAACAAGCAAACCGCCTGAGACATCCCGACAAAATTGTTGCGAACGGGACCGTGAAAACACCCCTGGCGGCTCCCCTTAGGGGGGCTTGAAGCCAGCGCACCGCCTGAGACATCCTCACAATCTGCTGTGTGTGGAATAGATCAGACAATGAAGAGGTCTGAGTACGAGCAGGTCTGAGTATGAGTAAGTCTGGGAACAAGTCAAAGTATTAGTTAGCCTGGGGATGAGTGAGTCTCAGCATGAGTAACTCTGAGTAGGAGTAGGTCTGAGTATGAGTAGGTCTGAGTATGAGTAGGTTTGTGTCTGAGTAAGTCTGGGTATGAGTAAATCTGAGTGTGAGGAAGTCTGAGTATGAGGATGAGGAGGAGAAGGAGAAGAGGGAGAAGAAGGAGTAGGAGGCGTCCAAGTAATAACAAGAACCCCATCTTAGGATATGGGGAAAAATCGAAAACTCGAAAAGTCGAAAAGAGCAGCGCTGAAATACCCCAGAAATTGAGACATCAAAAAATCAAGAAGCGTTCGACTTTTCGACTTGTTACGCTGATGCACTTCTGCGCCCCTCTGCGGCGAGAGCGCCACGCGGCGCGCATGGGAGGTCCCTCGACGCGTGAACTCGAGAAGTCGAAGAAACGAAAAGTCAAACAGCTTTTGGCTGATCAACTTTTCGACTTTTCGCGGGCACCGACGGCCTGCTCTTGGAGTTTACGATCTTCCGCCTTTCTGACTTTTCGAGCTTTTCGCAAAACCAAAAATGATATTTTCAAATTTGAGCGTCTGGCTTTTTTCCGGTGCTTTGCAGGCCTGGGGCTGGCCCTTCGCGCTGGGGACGCAGTTGGAGAGGGGAGGTGGAAGGGAAATCGGAGTTCGAGGCTTCAGCTTCGGGTCGTTTAAAAACCTTTCTGGACCTCCGCGGTCAAAAAGAGCAACCGCGGAGCAATAGTGAGTGACATGCGCGCGCCGCCTTTAAGCTGAGCGTGCGCACAGAAATTACAAAAGCGAATTGTTGTTCCTCCGTGCTTCCTTCACGCATCATCAACCAGTACTGCACGATTCGCACCGTGACGTGAGATGGAACACAGCCTGAGTGGCCTGGAACGCCATACGTGGATCGAGATGCGAGGAGGGAGGATAGAGGACTGAGTTTCGAAGATTGAAAAAGATCGAAGCCTCTTGGCGCTGTCAGCCTGGTTCGGGCCTCCTGGGGCCAGGAGGCCTAGATACCTCCTGGAGCCTCCAGGGGCATCTAGAGAGCTCTGGAAGCCTCCAGAAAAATCCAAAGCGGAGAAAATCCTGAGCCTCCGCGGGCGCGATCAGGAACGAGCAAGACAAGATGTGGGAGCAACTAAGCCAAACGAAACCAGGGGCTAAGCTAAACGAAGCTGGATTTAGCGGGGCTGCATTGGCTTGAAAAAAAAATAAGGCCAGGCTAGGCCAGATGAGAAACACTGAATATGACGCCTGATGCCTACAATCATCGTGCGACCATAAAGAAACATGCTGAATCAGGTGCGACGGGGCTTTTCCGGCCACGGCGAGCTTCAACCACGAACAGGTCCCTGGCCCCTACCTAGATGGGAGGAACGGCCCGAAAGCCAGAGCCGTTCTTGAGCTCGAAGTGGTCCTTACCTCAGCGCATTCATTTTGCGCGAGCGGGGGTAAGTTTTCGACGTCGCCAGCGCTCGGAGCGACGAGGACGGAGGGCAGAAAGGCCCCATCGGAGCCTGAGATCTGGTCTAAGCCGGCACGCTCCGCCTCAAAACGTGCGCTTTGGCAGCCCGAGGATCGGCCAGAGATGTTCCGGACACTCACAGATCGAATCGACTCGAAAAAAACAAGCCCTTAATCAGGGTCCTGTACATAGGAACTGCAGGAAACAATGACATTGGCACGACCGAGAAAACTGCAGCCATGTGTCCAAACATTCTCGATTGTTTGACTTTTCCAGCTGTATCTTGCAACGTCCTCGCTTGCAGTGTCCAGATTTTAAGAGGCCCTGGGTAAAGATGGTGTCCATGAATCCGACATTTTATTGTAAGGCTTTGCGATCTTGGTCACGAACGCAGGCCTCGGGGCAAACCGATCCTACGACAATTTTGTGTCGTGGCGACTCCAGGATTGGTTCATGACACCGCGTGGATCGTTCAACCTTGAACGATCGGCGGTTTCCGATCGCCAGATCGTTCCATATTGACATTCTGGGCCACTGGCGGCGTGCAATTTTGAACGCCCGCGGCTTGGTCGCCGTTGCGTCGACACGACGCGAACCCGCCGTACAAGGGCCAATCCAGAATCGGTATGCACGTCCTCCCATCCGGGCCTGGCGAAAGACCAGTTGCAGCACGTAATAAGGATGCAACGTAAGGGTGCCAGGCCTTGAGGCGACCAAGTTCCAACTACATTGAAGGGCTGGCCAGCGATGTGTTCAACAGTATGGCCGAAAGGACGAGGATACACAAGGACATCCTTGCGAAATCGCATCGTCCTTCCAGAGGAAAGATACGTTGAGCCATCTTGCAATATGGAATATGGGGCACATTGTTTGGTCGGCCTTGGACCTTGCGAGACTGCTTCCACACCTCCACTGGGTGCTTGGGGCCTTCGGGGAATGCCAAACATCCATGCGGCTCCTGCTGGCAAGGTAATGCTTTTACTCCGTGCGCATACGGGTCGTCCGTGTCGTGGCGACGTAGCCGTTGTCTTCTGACGCTGCATTTTTCGCTCACCCAGGAATGGTCGCGGCTATGCGAAAGCGCAGACCGTTCAGTGTTGGACGAATGGCCGCTGGTGGCGTTTAATGTTCAACGCGGTGCGGCCGTCGCCGGGTCACCACGACACAGGCCGAATGTTGGTCACGGACTCGGCGATCGCGCGAGTCAGTCGGGCAAAGCAGGGTTATTGCAAAACTCAGCTGCGCAGACAGAGGCGGGGAGAAGGCGAGCGGCGGCCGCTGAGGAAGAGGATACAGCAAGTTCGTGCGGCGTCGGCACGAGCAAAGATTTTTGACATCGCGTCGATCGTTCAACCTTGAACCGATCGCGGCCCCGATCGCTCAAGGTTGAATTCAGTCGGGCAGTGCCTCCACGTCGTTCGATCATGCGTAGATCAACCTCGAGCACCTTCGCTGGCGTCGCTGCCGCATGAACCTACCGCAGTAAGGCGGCCCCCCTTCAAAACATGCACAGGTCCCGTGGCGGCGTGATGCGGCCCAGGCTCCCGCGGAGAGCTGCAGAGTCTGGCGCGCCCGGGTGCGTCCAGGGAGAAGGCCGTGCACAGGTGCAGAGGTGCAACCGTGCTACACTGCACGCAGTGGTTGAATACACCTACACCTCATCCTCCTCCTCCTCCTCCTCCTCCTCGCCGATGCGGCTCGATGCGGAGCCAGATTTGCTTCACGTCGACGTCGCCGATGAATCGCCCAAGTCGACGATGCATCGGCGATGTAGCGCGATCCTCCGACACAATCTACTCAGACCCCATCTACTCCCACCCCGCCTGGGAGGCCTAGAAAGAAATCTTCCACAAGAAGCCCAGCCCTGAGACCCAAGGACGTCCATGGATTTTTGGCGTGGGAACGTCACGCTCTCCATCGCAAGAACATCGAAGCCCAAGAAACCCAGGGCACCCTGGAGGCAAGCAGGATGTTTCTTGGCATGCGTTTCCACTGAAGACCGCTTGCCTTGTGGATGCCATGGCAATGGACACTCTAACAATCCTATCATTGAATAAAAGATGTGTTTAAAATGTGTGGAACATGTTCTAAACATGTCTCAAACATGTTTTTACATACTTCAAGGATGTTTGAAACATGTTTACAACGCTTGCCCTCCCCCGGGGCCTCAGGTGAGCGGCGTCCGCCCCCACCCCGCGCCTCTCCATGGCGGCCAGCACCTGGCAGCACCGAGGGCGGGGCGCGCACGAGATCGGCCGCTCAATGGGACGCTCAGAAGCATACCAGTGCTATACGTCCTCCTTGGAGGCGCGCGTCCGACCCGAGCGTATAGTATACCCGTCCTGTGGTATATCGTTTCCCGAGCGGTGTGGCCAGAAAGCGCCGCTCACGACGCATGTGCTATGAGATTTCTCGGTGTGCGCGTCGCCCCTGGGGGGGGGCGACGCACATATAGTGTAAGTATGTTGGGGTGACCTCGAGCCCAGGTCACCCGACCGTCGCGCCTGGCTCTTCCCTGGGCTCCGACGTTGCGAGGACACTGCAGCGTCGCGAGCCAGCACGACCAGAGCCCCAGGCCCAGCTGCCTGCGGCACTCTTCGAGCCGGGTCGATCTAGGATGGTCCTGGGGCCCGAAGCCGGCCGAGAACGCCCCGTGCGAAACGATTGCCACGCCCAGACCTCAAGGAAGAGCAAGAGCAAGAGCCCGCGTCGAGGCACCCACGGGGGTGCGGCGGGAGGGCGCCGGGGAGCCTCAAGGAAGGGCATCCGCACTGGCACATTTGTTCCTGGCTTTCGGGTTTAACCACGGCCCTCCGGCGGCCGTTCTCGGCGGTGGACAAGCCTCCCTCTAGTAAACCTCCCTCTGACGAAAACGGCCTGGGACCGAAACCGACGGACCTGGACCCGCGAAAATGACGGCCGCGACGCCTTCTCGAGAACCGAAAACGGCCAATTCCTTAATCGACGTGTCAGGGTCGGAGGTCCATCCACCTCCGATCATCTCTGAGGGCCCGCGGGCCCCCAGAGGGCGCGCCTCGGGCGCCGCGGCCGCTCCGGGGCGCTCTCCACAGCGCTCCGAGGGTGCTCCTGAAAAACCCTGACACACGATGGATGGGGGGAGGAAGACGGAGGAGGGAGGAAGAAGGAGGAGGGAGGAAGAGGGAGGAGGGAGGAAGAGGGAGTAGTAGGGAGGAGGAGGAGGAGGAGGAGGAGGAGGAGGAGGAGGAGGAGGAGGAGGAGGAGGAGGAGGAGGAGGAGGAGTATGGGCACCCAGAAAGAGAACGAGAAGAGGGCAATCGGACACGGCGCGAGAAGAGGTTAAGATGATGGTTCTCCCGCGCCACCACCGCCCAAAAACTAGTTCTCAGAAGTCGTGATCGTTGATGATGGCATGAGCATCGCGGAGAGCTCAGGCGGCGAAAAAGAGCTCCAGGCAGCAGAACTCGTTGATGGCGTAACGGTGTGCGTCTTCTCGTCGAGCTCGGGCGGCAGCGCCATCTCGACGGTCTCTCTCGGCACTAGCAGGTCGGCAGTTTCGCTCGGCGTGAGCTCGGTGTCGGGGTCCACGGGCTTGTTCGTGATCAGCGGGGTGGAGAGGTCGATGGCGTTCAGAACCTCCGTGAAGCCGTTGCTGCACGCAGGGCTCCGAAGGTGATCGCAGAGGTCGCTGAAGTAGCTCTCGAAGTGGCACGAGCCGCCCCGAAGGTCAGGAAACACCTCGTAGCCTTGAAGACGCCGTACGTGTTGCTCAAGGGCGTCGATACGCTGCTGCATCTCCAGCGCGTCGCTCTCGATGGTTCGGCAACGCTCCTCGAGTTTGTCGACGATCTCGCTCCGCACGTTGTTGACCTTACGCGCCAGCGCAGGAAACTGCATCTTCAGCTCCTCGGCGGCGGTCTGGGGCCGCTGCATCTCGACGAACTTCCAGCGTGGATCTTCAGGAGCGGGAAGCGGTGCAGACGTCACGCGGGTTTTCATCAAGGCGGCAAGCTCGGAGCGCGCGTCGACGACCTGCTGCTGGATCTCGTTGATCTTCGCCATCAGCTCCGTGATAACCTGCTCTTGGAGGAAGGCGATGGCGGGCTGCATGACGTTGGAGAGCATCGCGGATTGCTGTGAGATGAAGGACCCTTCCTACCAAAGCGTGAAGCCCGCCTGCAGCCTGGAGTCGAGCTTCTGATCGACCATGGAGAGGAGCGAGCTCTGGAGCGTGGGGATATTCTCGTCAATCGTGGCATGCAGGGTGTCGCTGAGCTGAGTGGCGTGCCGGAGCGCGGCCTCCACGGGCCCCACGGCGCACTCTGTCTCGGGCGGGGAGGACGCGGCCAGCGAGTTCAGCTCGGGGAAGACGGCGTCGTAGGCGTCCGGAGACGCGCTTGTTAGCTGAGGGCAGAGCAGACATAGTGGGGGGTGTAGTACTGCTCGCAGGTGAGGTGCGAGATGTAGCAGTCCAGCATTTGTGGCGAGCGATGTTGCCAGCCATGTTCCAGCGGTTGAACTCCTGCTCCTCCTGCGGGGCGAGGTGGCCCTGTGCAGCTGCCGCAGCGCAGAGCTCGGAGCCGTTCCGCCTGTGGATGCCCGTCTTCGTCTCAAGAATGCGCACGTTGTCGGTCGCCTTGGCGAGGATCTTCGCCTCGCGGGATACGGCTGCTGGGACCGTGATGCGAGCCAATGCGGGGCCAGCACGAAGGTGTAGGAAGCCTTTGTCCACCGCACGTTGGCGGCGAGAGTCCAGAGCGGCGAGTGATCGGCGACCGCGAGGACGTAGTGG
Source organism: Prorocentrum cordatum (assembly GCA_963575745.1). Taxonomy (NCBI): domain Eukaryota; class Dinophyceae; order Prorocentrales; family Prorocentraceae; genus Prorocentrum; species Prorocentrum cordatum. Next base: position 328,218 of record CAUYUJ010005147.1, read on the forward strand.
GTTGTTGAGCATCACCGCGCGTGCGGCGCAGATGAACGTGAACGAGAAGAGGACCCGGAACATCATGCCAGGGCCTCCGCTCTTGCAGAGTCGCCGCTCGGGTCCCGGGGCTGCGCGCGCAGGATTGGCACTTGAGCCAAAATGGCTACGGAGGAGGAGGAGGAGGAGGATGCAGGAGGAGGAAGAGGAGGAGGAGGAGGAAGAGGAGGAGGGAAGGAGGAGGAGGAGGAGGAGGAGGAGGAGGAGGAGGAGGAGGAGGACAAGGAGGAGGAGGAGGAGGATGCAGTCGTTTCACACCAGGCGTTGCTCGCCTGATTTCGGGCCCTGGGGCCATCGCAGATCGATCCGCCTCGAATGAAAGGGGCCCCAGGACACACAAATAAATACACAGAAATTCGCCGGCCCAACGGGCCAGAGGCGTGCTAAGATCTCCGGTAACTGGTTAACACTATTCTACTTCGCGCGCGCGGGGCTGCCCCCTGGGGGTCTCCGGGCGAAAAGTACCCCGGCAGGGTCCCGGCAGACTCGGGTCAGAGATGGTTTTCGGGGCAATGTTTTGACACCCCTCACGAGGATCGTGGCCTCCGAGGGGGGAGCCGCAATTGACTACCCCCCCTCCCGCCCAAAGAGGCCCCCAAGAGCCCCCCAAGAGACCTTGGGGGCCCCCAAGACGCCGCCAAGGAGCCCCAAGAGACTCCCAAGAGGTCCCCAAGAGGCCCCCAAGAGGCCCTAAAGAGGGCTCCAGGGCCGGCGGAACAAGCGAAGCGATTCAATAAAAATAAAAGATTCCCCATCTTTTCCCATATGTTCTGGGTTTTGTCTTCCCCCCCACTTCCCATATGTTCTTTTAGTTTCTGGGAAATCGACGATGAATTGTGTCTGTGTGTGTTTTCCCCTCCGGATCGACAGCTGCTGCAGCAAGCCTGGGCCCAGGGCTCGGGCCGTGCCGCCTCCCTCCGCGGCAGCTCTCTCGCAGCGTCGGCTCTGTGGGGATCTGTTTTCACGCCGTCGACCCCAAAAGTCTGCACCCTTTCCCTCCTCCTCCTCCTCCTCCTCCTCCTCCTCCTCCTCCTCCTCCTCCTCCTCCTCCTAGGGCTCCCAACTTCGCGCTTCGCGCTCCGCGAAGCGCGAAGCGCGAACAACTTCGCGCTCTCGCGCCGCCCCCCGAAAGGGAGAAAAGGAGGACGAGGAGGAGGAGGGAGGAGGGGGAGAAGGAACGAGGACCGCGAAGCGCGAAGCGCGAATAACTTCGCGCCCTCGTGGGAGCCCTTGCTTTCCCCTGGACCGGTTTCTCATCCTGAGCCGTTTTTTGATGGGCCTGGGGCCCGGCAAATGCCCCTGGAGGCCGACAAGAGCGAAACAAAAACATCCCGTCGTGAATTTTTTCCACAACGCGAGGAGGGCAGGGTCTGTTGGTGCCCCGGGGCTGAACGACCTGGCCAAAGGGGCGCCAGTACCTGTCGTAGAACTCCCACAGCGTGCCCGCGCCCGGGGGCGCGCCCGAGAGCGGCCGGCACGGCGTCGCCTCGAGCCTGGCAGGCATGAGCTGGACAAAGCCGAGAGATCGAATCGGGTCGGCAACGGGTCGGATCGCCAGCGAACCGTCCCGAATCGGATCGAAAACGGATCGCCGCGCCAGGCTCCGGCCGTCACCCGCCGATGCAGGTGAAACGGACCGAATCGAATCGAATCGGAATCGCGGCCCCAGCTGGCGGGTCGAAGCGCGTCGCATGGAATCGTAGGCGGCCCTGCCTGGCCCGCAGGTCGCGGTACAGGTGGAAGACGCAGACCGCCGCCCAGGCGGCGAAGTCGATCCAGTGGCCTCGCGTCTCGGCGCCGGACTGGAGGGAGAGGGGCCTCTGGGGAGAAGCAAAACCCTGAGTTCCTGGCGGCTCAATCCCACCAGCCCTTTGGGCGCAGGTGGTCTATCGATATCTTTCTTCCGTCTTACAAACCCCCTCTGCCCCTTCGGGGAAGGGATGACCCCTCCCCCTACCCCCTCCCCTGGACCCGGACGGGGGGGGCCGCGAGGTGGCAAAGGGCCCCTTTCCTGTCAAGATGGCTCCTAGATGGTCAAAGAGACCAAGATAGCTTCCAAGATCACTCAAGATAGCCCAACCTGGTTCAAGAAAACTAGCAGCATGCTTCCAAGAGGCCCCAAGAGAGCCACAAGACGGTTCCAGGTGCTCTCAGAACTCCTTCGGGCCCCCCCCGAGAAACCAACATCTATCAAAAACCTATGGAAAATCAATGATGTTTGCCTTCTCGCCTTTTCGCTTCCGATGCGATTTCGAAGCCTCAACATGGCCCCAAGATGGCCCAAGAAAGCTCCAAGAGGCCCACAAACGGCCCCAAGAGCGCCCAAGATCGCCCCATGAGCGCCCCAAGGGGGCCCCAAGAGGCGATTTTGATGGCCCCGGATGGGGGGGGGAAATCGAGGACCCCCCTGCGTTGATGGATGGTCTCCAAGACGGCTTCAACAGGCGTTCCATAGCTCCCAAGAGGACCCCAAGAGAACGCCAAGAGAGCCCCAAAAGAGCCCCAAGAGGGCCTCCTGAGGGCCCTGAGACGCCCCCCCAAACCCAGAGATCTCTCGGTCCACCCTGGTTGCTCGCTTTGTTTCCCTAAATATGTCTCCTCGTCCCTTTTCCCGCCAGCTATCGTGGGCAAAGTTTCTGAAATGGCTGGTAGGGGTACTTTTTCGTCGCGGCCGCAAGCGAGCGCGCCAGCAGCGTCAGAGGTCGGGCGGGCCACGCGCGAACCGAATTGCCTGGCGCACTGGGTCCGATGGCCGAACCTAAGCTGCCTAAGCTGCCTAAGCTGCCGGGCTGCGCGAGGTGGTGCCAGGAAGCGGGGCAGAGCCCGAAACCTTGCCGACGCGATGCTAACGGCAACCAGGACCAGGAGCCGGGGGCAGTGCCGATGCACAAATTAAACCAAGGAGCTATACGCAGCCAAAATGGCGCGGCAAGGTCACAGACAGAGAAGCTGACAAGTGACCGCTGGGGGCGTGTAAGACTTGAGGTAGGAAAAACCACACGAGGGATCCATACACACAGCCCCTGAGGTGGGCTGCTCGCTTGCGATACGCGCCAGGAGGTAATGCTAACACCGATGGCCAGGAGTACGCCACTGACCGGGAACCAGTACGAGTGGCGCCACCGAAGTCGCACACTCCACTGCTGAGAGAAAGGATGCGGGGCAATCCCTCCTCCGAGTACGAGAGGAAGAGCCGGCCAGGAAAACGATGGAAGGGAGCACCGAAAACCCGAACGGATCGGCCACGCGCCTGATGCTGCCAACCAGGAATACGATGGATAAGGTCGACATCGAACGCCTGTGCGGAATGGCAGCACGCATAAAACTGCCAAGTGAACTGCCGATAGCAGGGCTAAGCACCTCACCCAGGACAGCTGCATTAGCGCGGCAAGCGCCAGAAGCGAACTGGGAGCGCCCGGCTGGCGAGGGGGGGCCCGAAGGGAGTAAGGGCCAGAACGAAGCGTGGCATCGCCGTCTTTGCGCGGGGAGCGGAGGGCGCCGAGGCGCGGTGAAAACAACTACAGCGAGGCCAGGGGCCAACTAGAACATGTGGACCACGGCCCCAGCGGCAGTCCACGTGTCGACATTGTCAGCAGGCAGCTGCCAGGGTCCCAAGGGCGGGGGGCAGCGGGCGCTGAAGGAGAGTAAAGGAGACCAGGAAAACGGCTGAAGGCCGCACGTTCAATGGCGGCGCAGGAGGAGAAGAGGGAGGCAGAAAGCGCCACCAGGAAGTGGCTGAAGGCCGCTGGTTTGCCGAAGAGCAGATGGATCACCGCCATGTGCGGGAGCGCTTGTCGCCTCTTCCGTCGCCGCTGTGGTCGCCGCCCCGCTCGCCTCCTGTCTGCCAGTCGTTGGCGCCCCAGGAGTGTGTCCAGGACCGGCTGTCCCAGTCCGGGATTTCTCTGAGCTGGACGCGCGGCCGTTTGGCTGGTGGCCGCCTTTACCCTGACGCCCCATGCATTTTCGCGCCCCTCGTCCAAATCAACCCGCAGGTCGAGTTGCCGATCCAGCTCATAGGCGTCGAATCCACAGCGTTCCCAGGCGTCCAGGAAGCTGCGGCAGGTGGCCTCGGGGTTCAGTGCAAGGTTGCCTTTCGGTATTCCTTTGACTCCCGCAGTGTGCTTCCTGGTGCATGCGTGCCAGACGCCGTTGAACGCGTCCCCCAGGTCCTTCTGGAGTCGCGCGATCTTGGCTGCTGGCTTCTCGCCGAACCTGTTGAAGTCAACGTTGATCAGCACCTCCTTGCAATTGCGGCCTCCGTCCACGGGGCCAGCGAGATCGTCGAAGGCACGGCTGGCGGCCTTGCTGTGTCTCCTGCCCCCAGGGGTGTCGCATCGCGGGAGTTGTCGGCGTTCTGCCTCCACCAGGGGCGCCGCTTGTGGCCGCTTGACTTCCAGGATCTGGCCTGCGCTGCGAGCCGCTGCTTTCCCGGGCCCCAGCAGAGCCATGTTCGGGCCTGTGGGGCGCACCCTCGGCCGGCGCCTCGCTAGAGGGCTCGGCCCTGCTCCCGCCCGCCGCAGCTTGCCCGAGGGCGCGCAGGGGGTCGTCGAGAGGGCTGTCGTCGGCCGCGTCGCCAGCTGTGTCGAGCGAAGGTGGGAAGGAGCTGCCTTCCTGCTCGGCTGCACCTTTTGCGTCTTCAGCAGGCGGCGGCGAGGCCGCTGGTCGGGCCTCGTCGGCGCCTAAATCGACCTCATCGCTGTCGGCCTTATCGGTCGGCGATGGGTTCCTTGGAGAGCCCGCTGCCTCTCTACCAAGGAGGATCTCTGTCACGTCCTGCTCTGCCGCCTGAAGGGCGCGGTTCGCCTGCTGCGCGGGGGGGTCGGCCTCCTTGGGCTGGGCCGCGTCGTCGGGTTGGGCCTTGGGGCCCGCGTTGCATCGGCCTCTGTTGTTGCTGTCTCCTCGGTCTTCGGCGCAAGCCAGGACCTCGTGGCCTCCCTCGGGGATGCCGAGTGCGCCTCGTCCAGGCCCACAACAGGGGCGTCTTGTTCGGCGAGGTTTGTGATTGAGGCAGCTTCGAGCACTCCGGGGTCCAGGCTGGCCAGGAAGCTGGCCAGGACGGCGGGCTCGCGGCGAAAGGGACTCGGGCCCCTGTCGGGCGCCAAGACCGCGCAGCGCGCCTCCCAGGCCTCCTTGTGCGTCGCACTACTCATCAGATGCCCGATGCCCGACAACTCTTGCTGCAGCCCATCTGTTGCCGTCCCATGGGGCGCCCCCGGGACGACCATCTTGCGGTATTTCTACGCCGTAGATCCTGGCCAGGAAAAGTGTCAGCTGGTGGGCGGGCCAGGAGGTTCCCTGATCCTTCGGTGCTGGGACCTGTGCGCCTTCCGCTTTTACGTGGTCGGTCCAGCAGCCGCCCAGCGCGGGGTGGTAGTCCCGCAGGTAGGCGACCAAGATATGCTGGGCCTCCTTCAACTTGTTGGAGCGGCTGCGCTTGGAGTCGTTTGTCTCCTCCATGGCGAGTGCGGAGATTTGTCTGCAGCGGAGTCTTGGGATCTCTGGCGGCGGCAAATCTGGGAGCAGCCTCAGGACCTTTGTTTTTTTTGGTTTGGAAAAAAAGGCCTGAGGTCCTGTCTGGTCCTCGGGACCTCTGGGACTGCGCGGATGCGCGAGTCGGGTTGGGACACGTCGCCGCCTCGCTACAGGGCCGGCTGAGGCCGCGCTGCGGGCGTAGGGATCGGGCGCGTTTGCGTCTGCTGCTGCGGGCGCGAGCTGGGTAGCCAAGTCGGGTGTGGCGTCGTCGCCGTCTGCCTGCTCTGTGAGACGTGGGCGAGCTGCTGGCTGCCGCGGGTAGACTGTCCGGGAGTCTCGGTCTATGATACAGTCCAGGGTCGCGGGCGCGACGTTCCAAATGTAGACCAGGCACCTCCTGCAGCACCACGCGGCGTTCCATTTCCGCCCTAACCAGGAGGGTGGCCACTGATCCCACTCGGGAAGACCTGCGCGCTCAGTGCTTCCAGTCTCGGCCTGGGCCTTCCAGATGAAGCAGCCGAGAGCCGCGGCGTCGACCTTCCATGCCAGGAGTGGGCTTCCAGGCGGGCATGCGTCGCACTCGGCGGAATAAGAGCCCGCATTGTGGGCCTCGCCGCCGAACGGTCCGTCCAGGATCCTTTTCGCTGGCAGTGTATTGTTGGCGATCTTCGGGCAGCGCTGGGTCGGCGGGACCATCGGGAGGTCGGTCAGCGCCCTGGAGTCCCAGGGGAGAAGGTTGCATCCGTAGCCTAGGGGCCAGTGGCTGGGGAGCCGAGGGAGCGCGCTGGCCTTGGGGTCGCATGGCCAGGCCGCGTAGTCCTGGACCTTGGCGGCCACGGTCGCTCCCGTTGGACTTGGGATGCCCCTTCTGTTGAGGCTGGCTACCCAGTAGGTCTCGCATAGCCAGGTGAAGTCCTGCCCCTCCAGGTATGCCTGAGGTCTGTTGCTGGCCAGGAGGTCCCTGACGATGTCGCCCCCCCTGGTCCCGTCGTTAGACTTCAACCGGTCTCGGAGCAGCCGTCGCAGGTGAAGAGCGCGTTCTTCTGCTCGCTCTGCAGCCTGTCATAGCTGATGGCCACGGGGACCAGCATCGTGCCAGGCGCGGGGGCTGCTGATTTGGGCGAGGCCAGATCAGTCTTGGAGAGGGCTGCGCCTCCGCCAATGTACCCCAGCGCAGGGTCGCCTCTGTCTTCACCCAGGTCAGCCTCTGACCCTGCTAAGGCAGTGTGGAGCGCGAATACGGAGCACTCGTAGTCTGCCAGGGGTGCAAGCGTGGCCGTGGGTACGATCTTTTACAAGACGATCATTGGAGCCTCGAGTTTGAAGTCGGCCTTCTCCATGTCCTTCCAGGACTGCGGGCACCCTGCAGCCCTCGCCGCATCGCGGTGTTGCGCGTTCGTTACCAGGCGCGAGATCTGGGCGAGCGCGGCTTCGATCCTCCCGCGCAGCTCCACAAAGCCGCCCAGCGAGAGATTCCAGGCTGCCGCGAACTTCAGCCGAAGCCCCCGGTGCGCATCCTGCCAGGGAACGCAGATACCGAGCACGGCCTCGATGACGTCGCCCGTGCCTTCGGCATGGGGAAAGGGCCACAGGAAGGCCCTGGGCTCCCATATCATGAGCATCATGATGACCAGGAGGGCGCGCGCCTTCCGGGAGTCCAGGGGAAGACCGTCTGCGTCCTTGAATCTGTCTCGTGGCTCTTGGCCCTGGGGCGCCTTGCGCAGCAGCTGCGCCAGGGTGTCCATTCCAGGATGCGTCCTGCGCCGGCAACAGTCGCGCGTCGTGGCACTCCAGGCTTCTGGGACTTGTCGCAGCAAGCCCGTCGGCGTGCACTGGCGCCGTGCCCGTGGGCGACTGCAGCGACCTCCCGCAGGCGGAAGCGACGGGAGTGAGTCATCCGGAAGGGCGCGGTCGCTGTCTTCCCAGGGTGTGCCTAGGCCCGTCACCCACACCAGGCATGCCCAGAACATGTTGTAAACCAGGTTGCTTGCGTCCAGGCCTATGCCCATGTCGTACAGGAAGCCCAGGTGTGACCATGCCTTACGGTCCAGCTTGCCGGGGCCCCTGGGGGTCTCGGCTAGGGAAAACTCGCGCGGGTGGAGTCCTGAGACCAGGTAGAGCACAACTGCGAACGCTGTTGTGGAGAGGAGGTAGTCCATACGGTCGGTGATAGACCTTCCCAGGGCGTCCCAGCTGAAGTCGGGCTCGAGCGGCGTCTCGACTCTGTCGGCGACGCTATTGGCCAGGGTTCCACGTGCTCGCTTGATGGCAATGTCGATCTCCTTCGTCGCATTATCCCCATCCACGCTGCCCTTCCAGGATACGGGCGTGCTGACCCAGGTGGCAACGTCTTTGACTGGGTCAAAGCTGGGGTCCAGGGCCAGGAGTTGCCTGTTGCCTGATGCCTGCCTCTTCTGGAACCTGACCCAGAGGCTGGCAAGCCTCCCGTACTCTGAAAGGGCCCGAAGCCTGAACCAGGTGGCGTTTGCGAACATCCTACCGTCTCCGATGACCACCACGAATCGGGTTGCTCTGGTGATCGCGACGTTGACCCTGTTGGCATCGTCGAAGAAGCCCCAGTTGTGCCCTCCGTTGGACCTGGTCGCCAGGAAGATCACGATATCGGCCTCGCCGCCCTGGCTGGAGTTAATGGTGGAGAGCTTCAGGGTGCCTTTCTTGAGGTGCGTGGAGGCGATCTGCCGTAGGCCAGGGAAGCGCAAGCTGATGCCAGTCCAGTCGTTGTCGGGCTGGTCGAAGACTCGCTCCCATCCGGCGGTGTCTACGGGTCGATTGTCGGCTTCGCTCGGTCCTGTCCCAGGTGCTGGTGACCGGCTGCGGTCGTCCCTGGGGTCATCTCTCCCTTTTCCCTTTTCCGCCCTTCGGCTTGTCTTTCCCGCCCCGGGCGTTATGCAGGACACCTGAGATGTTGCTTGGGCCTTGCGGCCAACCGTCTTCCAGGATCGCTGTCTGCAGGTGGTAGCCGACGATGGCAGGCAGGAGGGCGCGAACAATGTCGACTGCCTGTGCCGCCTCTGGCAGGTTGGCGTAGCCGGCATGTACACTGGAGGTGACTTCCAGGGAAGGATTATCGACCAGGAGGAAGCGGTGCCTGTCGCCTGGGTCCGCGCTGGAAGGGTGCAGCGGGGCGAGGGTTTAAGGTCGTTGTTGTGAGCTTGGCCAATTCGTCTAATTAGTCTGGTGCCGTCCCAGGCGCGGGTCGGGCGCCATGGGAGACCTTAGACCAAGGGCCGATATGCCAGCGTGTTGGTGAGGCCGCGGACCATGCAGCTGTGGTAGAAGGCCCAGTTCGGCCAGGCCAGGATCTGCGGGTGCATCCTATAGCACACGGTGAGCTGTACGACTGCGGTGTCTTGTCCTCGCAGGGCGCGGTGCAGTCGGTCGGATGCTGACGCAGAGCCCCAGGTCGGTGGCCAGCTAGAAGTGATAACGGTAGGAGGGAGCTGCTTAGGGTCACCTACCAGGACCAGGTGGCCTCCGCTGCGGATCAAGTTGACCAGGGACATGGTGGAGTGAAGTTCGGTGGTCAGCCAAGCCTCGTCGATCACCAGGAGCGCTAGCTGGTTCGGGCACCCACCCAGTGCTTCCGCTGCCTCGTGTGCGGAGCTGGTAGGGATACTTTTTTGGATTCGCGGCCCGCAAGGAGAAGTCCAGAGGGCGGCATGACCGAGGCTGGGGCACAGCGACAGATAATTGGCGCGAGAACGCGCGAAGGCTGGCAGGGATACTTTTTTGATTCGCGGCCCGCAAGGAAAAGTCCAGAGGGCGGTGTGAACGAGGCTGGGGCACGGCGCACGGGAAGGCAGATAATTAACGGCGCAGCACAAGTGCCGGCCGAGAAGGCAACCGCGAAGGCGCCGGCAGAAGCCCGGGCGTCACACGCGACTACCAAAAGCAGCTGAGCATGTGCCAGCAGCAGAAAATTAACAACGCTGGACATGTGCCAGCAAGGGATGCAAATGAGAAGAACCAGCCGCTGAGCGCATGCCAGCGAAAGTGGGGAGGGCGGAAAGGTCGGACCCGCAGGTGGGGCCAGACTGCCAGGCGGAAGGTGCCAAAACCACTCGCTCACTTGGAACGTCGGCCAGACTGCACGCCGCTGAGGGGGTTCGGGCCAATGCCTGGAGACGGCCGACCACAAAGGAGAGCGCCCGCGATGGCCTCTGGCACCGAGGCGGTGTGCGGCTTGCGCATCCCGAAGGACTCCTGTGACTGTAGCCGACGTCTAACAAGAGCCAGAACGGTGCCTTGACCGACGTCCGTGTGCGCCGATGCCGACGAGCGGCCGACCGTACTGTCAACGCGCCCATGTGAAAGGGGGGTCAGAAGCCGCCGTCCCTACGGGCGACGAAGTGGAAGCCACTGCATGTTGCCGACTCCAAAGGATGGGCACCCGGAAAGGCTGAGGCCAGCGTCCGGTGTGTCCCGGCCCGCATACGTCGCGGGCAAAATGAAAGTGTAGTATGCCGAGAGTGGGCGAAGCGCCTTGAGCGAGCCCTCTCGGAGCACCACGGGCCGCCGCTGCGGCCAAACCGACGACGGGATTATTTCAGCCGGCCGAACGGGCTAAAGGCCCACGCGAACGCAGGAACTATCTCGGTGGTGGGGGGGTACCTCAACCCCAGGAGGTAACAACAGTCCGCCCCAGTGGCCCACTGCATGTGTGAAACAGGACCTGTCGCAGTCTGCCGACAGGAGTGGCCGCCTGGTGGTGACCCAGTGGCCCTGGGGCCCGCAGCAATTCATCCTCCTTCGGAAAGCGCACCCTGTGGCGACGAGAAAGGGGGGCTAGCAGCCGATTGCCGCAGTCAAGAGTGTAGAATCGGACGACAAAGGGGGGTCAGCAGCCGATCGCCGCGGAAGGACAGACAGCACGTGGCGACGAGGAAAGGGGGGTGCAGCCGAAAGCCGCGGAACAACTGGAGTGTGGCGAAGGGTTAGGGTGAGCGTCCTGGCCGCAGGACATCGTCTGGGGTGGGAACGTCTTAGGGAAGTCCCACGGTACACGTGCACGGCAAATCTTCCGCGGAGGGGGTTCGCGCGTTGTCCCGGCGACCTGGCGCCGTGCGTCTTGGCGGCTTCTGTAGAGACGGCCTGCCAGGCCCTCTGCCAGTCTACCAGCGTGCGAGCTCCCATCCTCGCTGTCGCTTGTCGGCGTATTGCTCGTCACTTTTCGGGGCGGTCCTTTTCTCCCTGTTCCCCCACGAAGCCCCCTCCAAGAGCTATCCTGCTGGCCCCACCCTTCCCATCGCGGCCTTGGGCGCCATGGGGCTCCAGAGCTGGATGCTCCCGACCAGGTAGTCTCCCTGTCGGTGTACGCTGGCGGGGCGGCTGTGCCGTCTCTGGGCCTGCTCCATGGGTGCTGCGGCGCAGCCCCGCTGTATATGCTGGAGGGCCGGGTCTGCTCGTGGTGACTTGCCCTGTCGGGTGGGTCAGGGGGGGTGGGTACCGTCCTGCTGTCGGGCCAAGGGCATGGGTTGCCCTTGCTGTCTTGCCCCTTGGTTGCGCTGGCCCTTGCGCTGCGATGTAGGCTACGGTATTTCTCAGCGACCTTTTGCTATTCAACACGGAGATGGTGGTGTCTCGCCAACTTGTAGGCGTCGTAACCCGCGGCTTCCCACGCCCGCAGGAATTCTTCGCACCTCTCCCTTGTGTTCCTCCTGGGGTCCGAGTGGATGTCGACCCACGGTAGGCCCTGTAGGCTACCTGCCCTGCGAGCCCATCCTATCCACGCCCCGTTGAATGCGCCTCCGAGTGCCTTCTGCAATCTGTTGACTTTCTCTTGGGCTGTCTCGCCCCTCTGGATGTCGGCCTCGTCGATGGGCCTCATGTGCATGGGGGGCCCTTCTATGGGGGTCGTTTTGATGTGGAAGTGGGAGTGGCTCAGCCTGTGGGCGCGGCCGTCTCTCTGGGCTGTTGTCCTGCTGGGGGCTGGGCGCCTGGTGGGTCTCGTGCGCTGGGGCTGCGAGCTCCTGGATAGACTCCTGTTTGCAGTCTGGCCTGCCCCCTTTCCCTCGTAGTTTCCTTTGGTCAGCCATTTTGTCACGGATTTCTTCCATGTCCTCTCGGAAGCGGGCCGCGGCGCAGGGCGCCCAATTGGCAGCTTCCTCTTTGTCGGGGGGGACTGTCCACAGCGCTGTCCGCTTGAGGGAGACGCCCCTGCCGCTGGGGCCGCTGATTTCGGCTTCCTCGTCCTGCTGCGGGGGGCTGTGGATCAAGGAGACCGTCCTCTCTGGATTGTCCTCATCCCAGTCTACCTCGAACGGCTTGTCGCCGTTGCCGTGGGAGTCCCTATCCGAGGACGGTTCCTCCTTTATCTCCTTCGTCGCTTCTGTGGCCCCTGGGGGCTGCTGACTGAGGTCATCGCCGATGGTGTGGCCGCCCGAGGCTGGAGGGCGCTCGTGCCAGGCGGCGGCGGGGGAGTGATCTCCGGCGTCGTTGCTGCTCCGGGCGCTGTGCTCGCCAGCGAGGAATTCCAGCGTTCCCCCTGCGAGATCGTCCTTCCTGAGGGATAAGAAGTGGCGCAGCGTTCCCAGCGGCTGCAGCCAGGGGTCTTGCCCTCTTTGGCAGTCGAGCGCGGCCGAGAAGGTGATCCAACCCTCCTGGAACTTTTCATTACTCCCAACCAGCTGCGCAATGGCAGTGGCTGCTGCAGCTCTATGGCCGTCCCAAGGGATGTGAGAGGGGTGCCCATTCTTGGGGATCTGGTCACCGTAGATGGAGTGGAGGAAGCGCAGCAACTGGCTGTGAGTCCAGTCGGATATCTCGCTGTCCTCACCCACTTTGTCTCCAACCCGTTCTCCACCGAAAGTCGACCAAAGGATGTAAATCTCATGGTTCCATTCCAGCAGGAAATTGACAAGTTTGCGCACTGGCCTGTACGACTGCCCTCCTTCCAGGCAGAGGGTCGTGCGCGTGGGCAGCCGGGGGGCGTCGGGCGGAGGGAGTGGCGGCAGAGTGCGCCCGAGTGCAACATTGTCCTTGGGGATCCTCACCGACCACGCCTCGAGCTCAGGGGGTTGCTTGCGGAGGAGCCCTCCTTTGCGGATGTGCTGACAGGAGACAGGTGTGTACACATATCATAGATGCCCCCCTCCTCAGCACCTTCGCTAGCCACCATGGGGACAGGGCTGGGGGGTAGAGCACGTTGGAGTATGCGTCCAGCACCTTGTTCAGAGTGCTGGGTGCGACGTCCCAAATGTGCACCAGGCACCTCCTGCAGGCCCAGCTGGCGTTCCATCGCCTTTTGGTCCACAGCGTTAGCATTGTTTCCCATGCTGGGAGGCCCGTGCGGTCGCAGCACTCAGCGCCTTCTTCAGGGCGCCAGATGAAGCACCCCAGGGCGGGCGCGCCTGCCGACCATTCGAGCTCTGGGGTGCGCGTGGGGCAAAAGTCGCACTTTGCCGAGTAACATTTGCTACGGTGCGCCTCCGCTCCGAACCTGCCGTCAGAAAGCCTTTGCGGTGGCAGAGTGGTGCCTGCGCAGGAAGGGCGGCAGTGGCGCGTCGTACGTAGTAGGAGCTCCTTGAGGGAGACCTCGGCTGCAGCGTCCTTTGGCTCCTGCAACCCCAGTGGGGGCCCGTCCAGGGGTGGAAGGATTTGGGCCCTCTTCTGTCCCCGGTTGTTCAGTAGCCTGCGCTTGTGCTCCTGCAGTAGCCATTGCATGGACTTCTTGCTGAAGCGCCCCTCGTGGTCCGGCCCAGGGAGAGAAATGCCCTTCTTTTCCAGTGAGGCAACCCAGCAGCGTTCGCAGAGCCATCTGCAGCTTTTCCCCTTCGTGTGCGCCTGCAGGCGGTTCTGAGCGAGTAGGTCGCGGGTGCAATCGTCCTCCCAGGTGGCTGCGGAGCCTTGCAGCCCCCCACTGTGGCATCCGTCGCAGCTGCACGTGGCCTCCTTCTGAAGCCTGCTGAAGCGCCCGTCGTGCACAACGGGGGGAATCAGCGTAGTACCTGGGGCGGGCGAGGCGGGGATGTCTTCGTCGAGACGGTGGTTGGAGATGGCAATCCCCCCGCCAATGTACTGTAGGTCCTCCATGTTACGTGGGCATCCCAGCCCGATCTCCGCCCCTGCCAGCGCGGTGTGGAGAAGGCAGATGGAACACTCTCCGTGGTGCAGATGGTACACGTCGGCTGGCTGCACAATGTCCTCTAGTACGCGTAGGGGCGCTTCCGACGTAAAGTCGCGCGCCTCCATTCCAGCCCAAGTCTTTGGACAGCCGTGCTTGTCGGCAATCTTGTGGTGGTGGGCGAAAGTTGCCAGGGCACCAGTGTGGCGGATGACCTTGGCGAGCCTGGCGTGGAGATTCTCGAGGTCCGCCAGCTGGTAAACCCACGTCGTGGCGAATTGCGTGCGAAACTCTCTGTGCGCTTCCTGCCACGGGAGGCACAGGCCCATCATCGCCTCGAAGATGTCGCCAATGACCTCGGGGTTTGGGAAGGGCCATAGCGTGGCCCGGGGCTCACGTAACTGCAGCATCATGACCACCAATACTGAGTGCGTGTGGGGAGAGCGGCTGTCCGCCCGCACTGACCAGCGTGTCTGTGAGCTTTGTATCGATCCCCTCGTGCTGGAACAAGGCGCTCAGGTTCTCCATACCTGGGTGCAACCTGTGCCGACGGCACTTGCAGGTGGTAAAGCTCCATGCCGCTGGAAACTGATGGAGCGTGCCCGGGGAGTGCAGTGACTTTTCTTCTTGGGGACCCTGTTTGAGCCCACCATGTGAGGTAGGGGTGGGAGCGGCTCGTACGCGACCCCAAACTGCTTGTCGTTCCATGGCGTGCCAAGCCCGAGGAACCAGACGATGGCCGCCCACGTGAGGTTGTACACCCGGTTGCTCGCGTCGATCCCGACCTCCGGGTCAAAGCAGTAACCCAAATGGCTCCATGCCTTCCTGTCAAGGCTGCCTGGCTGCCTGGGCGTGGCCCCCATCTGCCACTGGTGGGGGTGTAGTCCAGAGATGGTGTACAGCAGAATGCCCATGAGTGGGTCGTCGACTAGCGTCTGGATGCTGTCCGAGAGGGCGGCCCCGAGCTTTTCCCACGAGAACAGCTCATCCAGTGGTGCTGCAATGCGGTCTGCGAATGAGCTTTCCAATTTGGCCTTGGCCTTCCTGATGGCGTCGTCCAGGCCTTTTACGCTGGCGTCCCCGTCGTGTGTGGGGGCAGCTGGGATCCAAGACTCCAAGTCCTTGATGGGGTCGAATCCCTCGTCACAGCGTAGGGAGGTACGGATGCCCAGGTTGTCCCCTTGGAAGCGTATCCAAAGCCCGGCCATCCTCCCATATTCCGAGAGCTCCCTGAGGCGCGATCCCGCGGCCGTGGTGACCATTCTTTCATCCCCGATGATGATAACGTGTGACCTGGCACGCGTGATAGCGACATTGACTCTATTCGGATTGTCCATGAAACCCCAGTCGTGGAAGTAGTTGGATCGCGTAGTCAGGTAGACCACGATGTCGGCCTCACCGCCCTGGCTGGAGTCGATGGTGGAGATGTTGAGCCTGCCGCTGGCCAGGTGCTTCCCAGCTACCTGGCATATCCCTGGGAATTGTAGCCCGATTCCGTTGGATTGGGAGCTCCATTGCTCAAAGACCTGTTCGTGTCCTCGCTGGTCCCTGGGGTCGCATGGCCCTTTAAACTCGCCTTTGCCGTCACCTTTGTCCCTGTACCTAGCCTGCCCGAGGGAGCCGATGATGCTGCGACCCGACTGGGGCCAGCCCTTCTCGAGCACCGCGCACTGAAGCTGGTGCCCTACCACGACCAGGATAGTGGCCCCTTCTTCCATGGCAGGCATGAGGGCCCTCACCACGTCCACCGTCTGCGCGGCCTCTGGGATGTTCGCGTAGCCAGAATGAAGATTGGAGGTGACCTCAACTGAAGGGTTGTCGACGAGGAGAAACCGGTGTCTTTCTTCAGAGTGCTGCGGTGGGGGTTGAAGGTCCCGCAGTAACGTCTCCATGTCGTCCGTGGTAGTGTTGGCCGACTCTGCTAGCGTCTGGAGCCTCCTTTCGTCCCAGGGTCGTACCTGCTGCCACGGTATTCCTTCCACGATCGACCTCTGCGCCAGGGGGTTGGCGAGCCCAGTCCGAATAGCCTTGTTGTAGAAGGCCACGTTTGGCCCCGAGAGGAGGAGAGGATGCATGCGGTAGCACAGGTTCAGCTGTGCCACAGCTGGGCTGTCCCCGCCTAGTGCGTTGTGCAGCTTGTCAAATATGGAGAGGCAAAGTCCCCTGTCAGCCGCCTTCCTGGAAAGAACCGCGGGGGGTAGCTGCCTGGGGTCACCAACCAGAACTAGGTGCCCACCTGACCGTATGACATTGACGAGGGACATTGCCGCCATGAGTTCGTGGGCCTGCCCCGCCTCGTCGATGATGAGTAACGCTGTTGATACTAGTTTGAGCGACTCAGCCGCCTCGCGGGAAGCGATAACCAGCTTGGCGTCGCTTAGTAGCTGGCAGCGGAAGGACTGGAGCTCCTTGGATTGTCCATTCTGTTTGGGCGGGCGATCATGGGTCCTCTGAAAGTGTCCCACTGGGGTCAAGGACGCAATCTCTGGCGCCACTCTGGCGTCCTTCGCGAGCCTGACACACCTGTTGGGAAACCCAGTCTCACCAGCCAGCCTACTCTCCTTGTGCGCAACTCCGAGCCCAATAGCGGGCTGGTCGGCTGCCGCGTTCGATTCAGCTGTGGGGGCCACCGACTGCCTCGCGGGAAGTGAACTAGCCCATGCGTCCATGGTGGCCACTGTGAACAGAGTCTTGCCAGTCCCTGGGGGTCCATGCACAATCGCCACGTGGTGTAGGATGGTGGAGGTCAGTGCCCTGGCCGCGCTGCCGTTTAGACGGTGTCGTTTGGCGGCCTCGTTGAGGCTGTGGATGGAGGGGGGGGGGGGGGGGTGCGCACTCGCTGGAGGACCTGCCCGATTGATCCATCAACCTCATCGTCCGTGAACGGCGCGACCGCTTGCGCTTGGCTGCGCTGCTGCTGCGTGGTCTCTTCTACCGCGGTTACTCCCGGTAGGCTCTGCCCTCCGCTCTCTATGGTGGCCCTTGCCCTTGCCGGGGGGGGAAGCGCCGCAAGCATTCGCATTCTCCACTTCATTGGCCCTTAGCCAGTCACTCCGTTGGGGGTCCTTATATTGAGGTAGAACGTTATCACGCCCAGTGGAGAGCCCACCAATTCGTCCAGTGCCTGTTGCAGCCTGTAGATCTCGGAGATGGCCTGATAGATCCTCCAATGCTGCAGCCTCGATGGCGCTCTGTCCAGTCGGAACAAGACTTCTTCCTTGCTGCCAGAACTTGTTTCCTTGCCAAGAGCCAGTAGTTCCTCTGCCTCCTTGGAGTCGCACCATACCAGAGCCTGGTTGGTGGGATACCTTGTGCCTTCCCTGAGATCCATTGCGACGCACTCGCTGCTGGGGGTGTGGCCACCAAATTCCCGGGGCCACACCAGCCTGAGGGAGGCGACCTGGTCCTCTGTGGGATTGGTGAGGCTGAGGAGCAGCGTCCGAGATTGTGAGTCCTGTGCGCCGTCCATTCCCTTGAGCGACAGCCGGAATTCGCTAGGCCATTGCAGGTGTAGGAGTGTCTTCCCGTCCTGGGGGGGGAACGCCTGGCGAAGCTTGAACTTGTCAAGTATGTGACAGTCCGACTGCTCGTGTATGGGGGTTACCGCCACTTCCACGGCGCAGCTCCGCTTGCGTACCAGATCTGTTCTGCCCTTTACTGATCCGTCCCATGTTGTCTCTGTGGGGGCCATGGTCTCCGTCCATGCCAGTCTGGTCAGAGTGATCCCCCTCTGTCGTAGGTCCTGCCCCCAGTACCTTGGCAGGTTAACTCCTTCTAAGATTTCCCCCAGGGGGACATGCAGACGGAACTGGGCTCCAGGGCGTTCCGCTGGCACGCAGACCATCTGAACGATGGCCTTGGCCGCGGTATCAGCTGGGGGGTTTGGGGATGTCAGCGAGGGGAGTGGGTGGCGGCTGCTCGCCCCACCAGGTTCCTCCCCCCTTCGCGACCCGCCCCGCTCGGTGGGGTCTTGCGACGACGCCCTGCTGGATCCGACCAGCATGTCGCACAGGTTGGGGGGGGGGAGGTCCCTCTGCGATGTTGCGAGGGGGAGGCGGGACGCTGCCTCCCGCCGTCCTTATGCTGAGCCATGGGTTGACCCTCCCGCCACGTCGGTGCAAGTCTGCTGGCCGCGGGTTGGCGGACGGGATCGTGTCGGTGGGGGTTGCGAAGCTGAACTCGTCGTCCCGATAAGGAAAGTCGATCGGTACGTGGTCCCAGTCCTCTGGGAACGTCCAGCCTGGTAGGTGCGGATGGCCCTCTTTCACGTCCAGACAGGGGAGTAGCCACCCAGGCCACTCGCATCTATCGATTATGATATCGGTGATGCAGTCTCTGGTCCCTCCCTGGGTCCTGGACCAGAGGTTGCCCGCCTCGGTGTAGCACCTGGGGTCGGGCCACCCGTGCTCCTTCTGCTTGGCGGCCTCCTGGTAATGTTCGATACTCATGAGGTGCGTCTTGCCGCCGCAGTGTTTCTGGTAGGCCTCGCACCACCAACGCCACTCTGCGTGGAAGTGCGCCCAGCGCATCCAGGGGCACTCACGGGCGCGAAAGGGCTTGGATGCACCACCCGTGCTGGGGCCACTCTTGCAGGGCTCGAACGGAGACAGCCATCTGACAAGGGGCCAATTGTTGTTCTTCTTTGCCATCTCGCGGCGGTGCAATGGGGGGAAGTGCAGCCGATAGCTGCAGGAGCTGGAAGAATGCACATGGGGGGAGCTGCTTGAGCCGACACGGCGCGGGCTCAGATGCTGCGGCGGTCGGGCGGACGGGGCGCAGAATGAGGGGGATCATGGAGCGGGGCAGGAGAGGGATGCGCGAGAGAGTGGGCAACCTCAGCCGCCACAGTGGGGTCGCACAGACAGGCAGAGCGGGGGGGGGGCGCACGGGAAGTGGGCGGGAATGGGATGGACGGCCCCACCCCACCGCGCGCGGGAAGTGACTGCTGTAACGCCTGCCCTGCGGAGGGCGTCTGCCCAATACACCCCTATGGTGGCCAGACTGTCCGCCGCTTTGTTAAGTCTGTGCCTGACGGCCTGCCAAGTGAGTACCCAGCCTGCTCCCTCGACCTGCCCCAGGGCCTCCTCCATCTGCTGAGCCAAGTGTAATCTTCGGTATCTGGCTGCGCCAGCCCCGTACCTCACTGCGGCTGGGTTGTCGCCGACAATCCGCGCGGCGCGGGTGGGGCTGTTGATGTGGGGAAGCAGTGCCAGCCCAGCACGACAGCCTGCAACCTCCGCCATTTGGGCGTTGCTGCATTCTGGGAGAGCGACTGTGGCAATGGCGAGCACGCGGGGAGCCCCGGTGCTGGGGTTGTGGTGCCAGAGTATGGCCCCAGCACCAGAGACTTCATCGCCATCCCCAATGGATCTTGCCCCCCCGTCAAAGGTGATCTCGTAGGGCCACCGGGTGGAGTCGGAGTCGGGAAAAGGGGAGTCGCGGACGGTTATCTCGTCGCCTGGCTCGAGTCTGATGTCGGCCCTGAGAGTGGTGGTATGCAAGCAACATTCGCGGCAGAAGGTCGTCGTCCAGCACGCGGTTGGAGAGTTGTCAGTCCTTGGGCAAGGGAACCAACCTCTGCCGGGAGGCATCCACGCGGCGCGGCTGTGTGTGGCCTGCACTACCACTAGCCTGTCGTCTGGGTTGCAGTGCCTGCTGGCCACCGGGAGCCTCCGAGCCTCGCCTCCAGCCCTGTCTGCGTGCCTTCGTGCGTGGGGCCCGGCAGCCCCGCAAATTGCCCCAATTGGTGGGGGGTTCGCGTTGCAAGTGTGGCAATGGTCGCGCCGCACGGTCCACGCGGCCGCTTCGTCGTGTCTGCCGCCCTTGGAAGGGTCGCTCTCAGTCTGCTCGTCCTCATCACTCTCTTCGTGGGGGTCGATGTCTGGGGTGGCCAGCCCTCGCAGGACGAGAGTGGCCGCGTCGCTTGCTTCCAGAGGGGTGGCAGTGAGGTTGACGCAGTAGCGGAAGGATATCTGGTGCAATATTTTGGCCAGCAGCGGCTGGTGCTCGCCCTCGCTTGTGATTGCTTGGGCGAGGGAGGGCGGGTCGTCGGGCCCGTGGATGGTGTCCCAGACGAGAGTGGCCGCAGGGCACCAGTGCCAGACGTGCTCGGTCGTGGCTTCTCCCAGCCCGCAGAGAGGGCGACGCCCGCGCGGCCCTTCCCTGATGGGCGGCCTCAAGAGCCCCCCCGAGCCAGCATAGGCGCAGGCTTGTGGTCTCAGGGGGGGAGGGGGATAATCAGGGGGGAGCGTTTGCCAGAGGGCGAGGGTGTGGGGACCGTTGCCGATGCATGTGCAACACCAGGCCGCCCCCTCGTCATTCGGGCCGGCGGTGATCCATACTCTGCTGGCCGGCGCCCCGCAGGGACATCTGTGGGGTACTCTTTCGTCATTTCCCCTGCGCCTTGCCGGGCCTGACAGGCCGTTGCTGAGCACCCTCAGCACGTGGTACGCACAAGTGAATGTGACGCAGTGCCGAAGCAGCTGCCACTCCTCACCCAACGACGGTTGCCATCTTCTCCCTTGGCTGGTTTTTTGAAGCCAGGCGGTGAAGTGATGACTGTTCATCTGCGCCCAGGCCGCCACGTGCGTGATTCTGCCGTATTGCTTGCCCCCCACAAGGTGAGGTCGTTGCCTCAAGGTGAGCAGGGCCTGGGCGGCCTTGCGTTCTGTGATCATTTTCGGTCGTGGGGGGTGTGCCTCTGGGGCATGGGCTGCTCGGCCACTCCAGTTCAGCAGTTTGTTCCATCTGGTGCTGGCCCGCTTCCTGAGTGTGCAGGGCCCCCAGAAGTCCCCCAGCACGAACGCTCTTGCGGCTACGGCGCGGACTGTGGCTGCAGGGCACCTGGCTGCGCCCTGTGCCTGGAAGCGCATGCCAAGGCCGGCAAGGATTATGTCGGGGACCCAGGATGCCCCGGCCAGCCCGAGGGCAGTTCTCAACTGGGCGCACAGTTCACGCTCCTGTGTCGCGTCCGGGGGGGCGTAGTGGGCAGCGTAGGGGATCAGCGAGACCAGGTACGCGTTCCACGCAGCGGCCGTCCTGGAAGGAAACATCTTGGCCAAGGTCAGCGCTAGGGATCTCTCGCTCATCCTGGGGAGGGAACGGTTGCGCGTGCCCTTGCGTAGTAACTCCTCTTGCTCTCCTGTGAGCACTCCGTTCTCCGGGGGTTCGTCCCCTTCTGCTGCTCGGGATACTACTACTGCCCCCAGGTACGGCCATTGCTCCCTCACCGCCGATCCTCCAAAGGGGGTGTGCTCCATGAGTGAGCGCCACCACCCTTGGTCTCCCGCGGGTACGAGCGCTGTCTTGAAAGCGCAGCTGCAGGTGCGTTGGTAGCGCGTGCACCGTATAGGACCACGGTCCCCCATGTAGCTGCTGATCAGAGCCTGGGTCAAGAGTGCAGGGAGCCCTGAGATGAGCACGCTGTCTCCGTCCTGCTCAAAGTGTACGGGGACCTCCTCCAGCGCCGCGCGGATGTCGGGGGAGTCGTAGGTGCGCACCCCCCTACATCTGTGCGCCTCGACCAGGAGCCCGGCGGCCTTGGCTGCCCAGGGAAGTGCGATTGCTGCGCGAAGAGCCTGTCTTGTTGTGCTAACAAGCGCGGCGAGGTCGTCTACGTAAGTGGGATCGTCCTCTCCTGTGATGGATGCAATGGCGCTTATGAGAGGGTCGTTTCCCAAGCTCCACAGGAGGGGGGAGGCGGTGGCACCCATGCCGACGGATCTGAGCAGGCGGCGTTCTGGCCCTTTGTACTTGCCCTTACACGTCTTAACCTTCCGTTCGATAACCAAGGCTTTAAGGGCGTTGAGAAGCCATGAGGGGAGTCCCCATCTTTGTAGCAGGGCATCGACCCATTGGAGCGAGATCCTTTCGAACGCTTTGTTCTCATCGCAGAAGATGACGGCAGTGCAGGGGGCATCGCCCAGAATTGCGGCGATGCGCTCGATGTATTCTTCCACCACCGCATGATGCTGACCTAGTAGCGCGGCCCAACTAGGACCCGGTGCGGTTGGCGGTCTGGGGGTAGCACTTAGGTGCTGAGTGACCCTGGTGATGTTGGGACCACACTGTCCCCCTCTCTTGGCTGCCTGATTGGAACTTAAGAGCGGTCCGACGACGGGGCCCATAAGGTCGGCTAGGGATGCTCTGTAGAGGCGCCGTATGCAGGTGGGGAGTTGGAGCGACCTCATGTCGTTGGGTCCCTCAGCGCCTGGTTTCTTCCCAATCCATACCAGGAGATCGACTGAGGGCCCCAGTACTTCGTCTATGAGGCTCGGGTTGAGGTCCGCTGCGCACCATGCCTGGGCGAGGAGGCAGGCGACGAACCTTGCGCCTGGGTGGAAGGCCTCGCATAGGACCCCGTCGACCCCTGGGGCGCTCCCGCTGGGGGTGAGGACGGTGGCAGCTAGCTTTGCCCAACAAGGAGCAGGACGACCGGGTATGTCGGTGCCGGGGTGCCCCAAGAAGTACTGGTCGAGGAGCCGGCCGGCAGAACTAGGAAGAGGGGGAGCGGTGTGCCAAATCGAGCTGCGGCTGTCCCAGAGTACCTTGTCAACCTGGTTGGGCATGTCGTGCCAATTACCATCGTGGTCCCTTACCCCTAGAATGGCGTGGGTATATATATATATATATATATATATATATATCGCCCCGTCCTGTAGTGGGCTGCGAGGGGGGAGCGCTCTGCTCCAGGGCCTCGTTGGACGGGGGATAGGTGCATCGCCCTCCGCTGCGTGACCTCCGTGTCCCAAGTCTTGAACCAGAGCCCAGCCTGCTCTGGGGTTAGGTCGTGTCCGCCCCATCCAAACTCGCATAGCCAAGCTGCCAGGGCCCCCACCGGGCGCGTGACTTGTTGTCTTTGGCTTGCTGCCGCCAGTAGCGTCCCCATTGAGGCTCGTGCTCTGTGCGACTTCCATTTTTTCCACCAGTCCTGTAGGGCCGAGGCGAGGGCGCGCCTCCCGAATCGCACGAGGGTGGGAAGGACAGGGGGGAGGAGAGCGCGGTTCTCGGGACCTCCTGGAGCTCGGGCGGGGTCGCTGGGCAAGCGAGAGGCGTCGCCGTCGTCGTTGTCCGGGTGGTGGTCGGGGAAGCCTCCAAAGCGAGCTGGCCTGATCCAGTCCGAGGGCTGGATTAGGCCGCAAAGGTCGAAGGTTGGAGCGCCGAAGAGGATCTCCAGATCTGCGTAGATCCTGCGCAGTTCCACGTGCGCGGCAGTTGGGAGTTTCCTCAAGTCTGCCGCCCTCATGGTGTCGTCCCTTCTGGCTCTCCTTGCGCCCTGGGGGTCGAGCGATATGGGGGCATGATCTGAAAGAGTGAGCCGCCACAGCTTCCGGGGGTCGTATGCATGGATGTGATTGATTGGGCAAGCGCAGATGTCGATTTGGGATTCACTTTCCTTGTCAATCCTGGTTGGGCCATGCATGTGGATGGCGACGGAGCCGGAGCTTGTGAAGATGTCCCTCAAAAGGGCAACGGCCTCCACCTCTCCGTCCCTCGGGTGTTGGAGCTGCAGGTTGACGCCCCCTCCCCAGTAGGTGTCGAGGGGCTCCCATTGTTCCGCAGCCGATGCGATCTCTGCCAGGGTCTCTTCCTTCCTGGTGGGGGGGAGGTAGATGGAAACAAAAAGGATTATCCTTTCGCCCTGCTGCACAATCGCTGCAACTGCGCAACCCGGCACCATGTCTTGCTGGTCCAGGAGGGGGGTTCCGTGTGGTAGGAGAATCCCCACCCCACCGGCCAGCCCTCCAGTGGGCCCCGGGAATCCCGGGGAGGCGACCACCGTCCTCGTCGGAAACATGGTCTTCCACACTTCGGCCTCATGTTCGGACCAGTGTGTTTCCTGAATGAGGGCGATTCTATTGTTCAGAGCGACCTGAGTTAGCAAGGCGTGCATGACTTGGTTCTTGCCGGCGGTACAGCTTCTAAGGTACCTGACATTCCAGCAAGAGAATTTGGGGAGAGAAGTATGGGGGGTTGTGCTCAAGGCGCGTATCGCGTCTTCAAGGACAGGGTGCCACACAAGTCATCCCACGTGGGGTGCGTCCAAGGTGTATGGTGTAGCAGCGCCCATAGGCTCCCTGGCGCCCGGATGCTGCGGTGGCATCTTTCTTCCAGTGCGACGTTGAGTGCGCGACAAACCTGTTTCCAGGCGCGCGTGCGCATTCCCGGAACTCGTAAGTGCCGGGGAGGAAACCCCAACGCTCTGTGGAGCGTGTTGGGGTCCCTGTCAGAGTCTAGGAGCGCTGCATCTCCGGCAGGAGGGCTTCCTCACGTCTAATTTGCTCTGCGATGTCGTCTGGGAATGGGTGGCTCTGGAGCTGGGCCCACGGGCATTGTGTCCCTGCGTAGGTACGTGCTGTCACCCATCCTCTTGCTATTTGCTCATCCGTGGGCGCTGGGGTCCGGGCCATGGCCTTGTATTCCCCCGCCTTCCATGCTTGCATCGCAGATACCACTCTTCGCTGGAGGCACCTCGGGTCGAAGTGTATGCCGACAGCGTCGTGCAGCGCCCTGCCGTCTATTCCGAGCCCGCGGCAGTAACTCGCTAGGCCGGTGGCCCGAGCTCTCTCCTCTGCGCTAGGGGGTCTGAGCCCATGGGCCCTTCCTTCTTTGAACAGCCATCTGCCCCATGCCCTGACTTTTTCCTCTGCAGCAGGGCTCTCCCTTTCCTTCCCCGACATCACCAGTCCGAGGCCTTCCGTACATCCTTCGAACCGTTGCTCAGCTCCGCATTCTGCGAATATCTGGGCGGCTCCCAGCCTCAGATCCGTCGGATTCCGTAGGAGCCTTCTGTGGGTGCTGTCCTCGTTGTATAGGAGGCAGAGGAGATGAGTCTGGTAGCTACTGGGCAGTATGGCGTCTGGATCGTCTTGGGCCACTCTGGACTGTGTCCATGTGGGTATTCTTCCATCGGGCCTGTGCGCCCATCTGGGCTCCCAGGGGCTGGGGAGTCGATGGTACGTTATTGCGTTGGAGGGAGGGGGGGAGTTTGCCATCCACAATCTCTCCCTTGGGCTGGCCACATGTTCTCCTGCGTTCATCTTGACGGCCCATCCCGGGCTGAGATCACCCATGGCAGTTCTCATGGCCTCACGATGTGTCAGAGGCATGGAGGCCACGTTTTCCACTACCACGAGCATGTTGACGTCTGGTCTCCTTTTGTTAGCGAGGTACCAAGCTGTGGGGATGGCAAAGCAGTGGCGTGACTGTGCGCCTGCCAGTCCATCCCTACCGGCGTGCCTGCCTGCGGCCGACAGGTTGTTGCAGGGCGGTCCAGCGACTATTAGGGGGGTGCTGCCTTGCTCCAGCGAAGCAAAATGTATGTCCCATGGGGATGTATTGTCCTGGGGATCTTTCCGTCTGAACAGGTCCCAGACGTCCTCACCTATCTGCCTGTGCTGTGGGCCTCCGTCCTGGGGATCTGGCGTGTTGGCCCACCTGCGCGCAACCGCCTGAGCCGTCGTCCTGTGGTGCTCCACAAACACGGCGTCCAGCTTATGGGCGAGGTCTCCTATCGCGAGCCTGGCGATGCCCCATCCGTCGAACAGCGGGACCAGATGTAACGGGGCTCCCCCCTCGCCCGAGGTGGACTGGGCCGCAGGCCTGTCCCCTTCTGCTCCTTGTTCCTGCTGTGTGAAGTCCCGCTCAGTCGGTTCCTGGACCCGCAGTCTGCCCGTGATGTCGTTGGCCGCCTGGTTGGGCTCTAGGTGGGCCGTGCCTTGTTCGTGCAAGGACTGCACGGTTTCACGAATGGTGTCGTTGTCTAGTCCTGCCACCTGGTAGGAGGCCAGCACCTGATTGGGTGGGGCTATCGGGGCGAGCCCGGTTTCGCTATCCCTGTGCTGTGACCAGACCTGCTGCAGGACGTCGATGGGCTGCGGGGCTGCGGTGGGTCCGTTGGGGGCGTGGGGGCTGGTTCTAGGTCTCGCCCTCCTGGTTCTCTCCCTTGTCCCTTGTTGGTCGGATCATGTGCGCGTGCGTCTTCTTACCTCTCGCGTCTGCGCAGGCGCTCTTGGACGGGTCATCCACACTGTCATCAGGGTTGGCAGGTTGCCTCTCGCAGCCCTCGAGGCCCTCGTCCCTGCTCTGCGTCTCGGTCCTGGTTCCTGTTGGCCTGTTCGCCGACTCAGACTGCGACGGCTCCTGCTGTGCACCCTTTCCGCGCCCCTCCTGATACCGCTTCTGTATTGGTCCTCCCTCTGTTCAGTGGGTTACTGCTGCGGTTCAGTTCCTGGGGCACTTCTTACTCGCCATCGTTGCTGCCTTGGAGTGCGTGTCCCTCTCTGCTGTGGGATCGGAGTGGATTCTGTCCATCAGGGCCCCGTAGACCTGGACACGCCAGACCCAGACACCCAACATCCCTCGAAACCAATTTTTCCAGACGGCGGCACGAACACAATACTGCACTGCAGCACTTCCACAATAAACCCGGACACAGGCCTCAAAAGCCTGCAAGACCCCCCTAAACACGGACACGATCCCGAATTCTGCAGTGCAGCAAACAAAACATGCACGGGTGCTGAAAAACGTAACTTTGCAGGAAAGGATGCCGTTTCCCTGGCTTTCCGTGTCCTGGTTTATCTGTGTCCTGGTCTCTGGGGGCCTGAGTCCAGCCGCTTGTGGTGGCTCCGGGGGACTCCCCAGGGCAGGCCCCCCCCCCCTGAGGTTGGGCCAGGCGGGGTCGACCGATATCAGTCTGGTGGGGCCGGAGCCCGGGCCGGAGCCCGGGCTGTTCCTTCTATTACCTCCGTGGTCAAGGTGGAAAAGGGGACTGTGGGTCCTCCTGCGTCGAAGTTTCCGCCCACCGCTTCCTGCAGGTGCGCACATGCGTCGTCCGCCGAAAGGGCAGCACTCTTTGATGTAATGTTTCTTCCATTAAGGCTCCTCGTGCCGGATGGGGGGTGCCGTGTCCAGTATGCCTTGAATGGGGCGAAGAGCCTGTGCGCGACGCGTGCCCTTGTGAGTACTTGTCGCATTTGCCTTTCGAGTTGCACCGTACTCGTGCCCCAGCAGATGGCGCTTAGAACGGTTCTCCATCCTGTCTCGTCGTCGCACCCTAGCCCACTCCACTCAGTTGGCGGGCCTAGGGTGCGGAGCGTCTCGGCAGTGATGTCGAGGAGCCGTTCCCATTGGCGTCTCATGCATGGGGGGTAGGTGAGTGCTCGGCCGGGGGGTGTCTCCTCTTCCCAGCGGGTCTCCAGGTGGGGAGCGCGCGACACTGTCTGGGGGTGACCTCGCCGCACCCGCCTGCACCACTGGCGTCCTCTCGGTCCGTATCTCGTCTGCTGGTCGGCGACTGCAGGGGCTGCCACTCGTCCTTACGTCTGTCTGGTTGCTACTCTCTGCTTGTGGGTTAGGAAGTGCAGTAACCGCGCGCGAGCCTCTCGCGCGCTCCGGCCGGGGGGCATGTCTCTGCGGAGGCGGCTCTCCTGGGGTAGCCTCTGCTTGTCGTTCCTGTGGGGGTCTTGTTTCCAAGGGCAGGTCTGAGCGTGGGGGCGCCTGTGCTCGTTGGCCCTGCTCTCTCGTCTGCTCGGTGTCTCGGTGTCCTTCATCCGTCTCCTGCATGGGCTCATCGGCGGCGCTCTCCCTCGGCGGGGCGTTGACGGAGGAACCTCCTGGGGGCGCCGAGGACGTAGCGTTGCCTTCTCTATTGTCATCTTGCCGTCGTCTCGGAATGCCCGACGCCGTTTGGGAGTCCTGACTGTTGTGGCGCTCTGTTCGCGGAATCCCTGCTTATGCGGCTGTCCCTGGGCTTGACTGTCGGCCCGGGGGGTCGCTGGGTGGGTTTTGTGGTTCCCGTGGCACGCTTCGTTGCGACGCTTACGGTTCGTTCCAATCTCCGCGTTGTGCTCCCTGTGCGTGGCCCTGTCTGGTCCGCGCACCCTGTGCCCCCGTCTCCCCCGCGAGGTTCGCGCTGTTGTTCCTATGAGTCCTTCGGGGCCAGGGGGCCCTCCCTGGGTCGTGCCGCAACCTGTCTTCGCTGGCTGCCCTTTTGAGTCTCTCATCTAAGGCCTGGATGCCTTCCAGCGTGCCTGGTACCAGCCTGTGTGCAGTGCTGCTGTCGACGTCTGCTCCCCTGCTCCCAGGGACCTCAAGCCAGGGGTGGTGGGCAGTATATGTGAGGTCTGGTTCGGGTGCTAGCCACTGAGCGAAATGGAGTTGTCTGGTGACCTCCTCCTTTACGCCTAACTCCCTGATGAGTTGGTTTAGGTGGTCTCTTTCCAGCGAAGCAGGGTCCATTAGCTGAAGTATCCATATGGCAGCGTATAAGTCCCAGTTGTATCTTCTGATGGGTCTGCCTTCGTCCTGACGCCGCTGTTCGAGTACCAGCCTGGTTTAAATACCTCTTGCCAGGCCGTGCGTGCTCTGCTCATCGATGCACGCCTGGAACTTACCGAGTATGCCTTTTACGCACGCGACTGCGACGCTGTCTGCTCTGACCAGCGCGCCGTCTGCGCGGGCCCTTAGCCGCATCTTGTGCGCTAGCACTTCAGCGAGGGGGGGTATGCTCTTGGTCGGGCTGGGCCTGGTAGAGAGTCGACTGCTGCATGCCTTCTTGGGGGTATCACCGATTCCCGAGGCTGGCTAGTGTTGATTCCCAAGTCTTGAGGTGTTGGCCTTGGCGTCGATGCAGCGTCCAGCTTCGCTAGATGCACGGTCCCGTGCAATAGCTGTATGGCTACTCTTATCATCGGTCGGTCCGCCCCACGGCTGGCCGCTCTCAGGTCAGCGTCCGCGAGCAGGGCGATAGTGATCCACATGGGGGTGGAGGTGTAGAGGTGTCCATCCTCTCCGCTAGCGGTGACCGGCGCAGCCCCGCCCGCCGCCACCGCCGCTGAGAGGTGCTCCCCTGGGTGTAGCATGGTGCTATAGTCTCGCAGGCCGCCCCTGCCCTCCACCGTTGCCCGCCTAGTGGGGAGTTGCCCTTCAGCGCTGCACTCCACGTCGCGGGGCCAATCCTCTGTGATGTCCGGGGGGGGGGGGATTCTTACCATGCTGTCTCCTTGTCCTCTGGTCGTTCCCTCAGGGAGTGGCCATGCTCTGGTGTGTAAGCTGGCTCCGGCAGAACCTAGCTGCCGAGAACATTCGAAACCTGGTGTGGCTTGGAATCCAAGGGTCGGGGCGCATGGGCCTCGTTCTGGAGGAGCCAATCGACCTTCCTTGTCGGTCGAACGCCGTAACCTCCAGTATCTGCGGTTGCACAGCTCTCCTTGGGGCCTGTCTCACTGCTTGTTCTGCTAAGGCCGCGATGTGTTCCGCTTGTGCCCTAGGCGATCCTGCGCCCCCCCTGCTTTGCTCCCTGGTGCGGGTGGCTGGAAATATCCTCACCACTCGTGAGCCTACTGTGATGCAGCTTGTTCCGCAAAAGGCTGCCGACATGGTAGTCGCCGCCCCGAGTCGGATTCTGACCTGCGTCATGTGCTGATAGTCCCCAGTGTCAGGAAACCAAGAAAGACTGCCGTGACTTGCTCGACCGCCCCTGTCCCGACTGTAGCCTCCGCAGTCCTTGTGATATCTTGACTGCTTGTCTGCCCCAGGTCGGCTAGGTTCCATCTGAGGTGATGGCCTTCCTCAGGGTCCGATAGTCTGATGAATGAGGGGGCCCCGTCCCATTCTCCTTCCAGGAAGATCCTTCGGGGACAGCGCGCGGGGGAGCCGCTTGCTGATCCAAAGACTAAGGGGAGCTTTCCCCTGAGATATCTCAATATGGGGGCCGCTATTCTTTCAGGAGTCTTTAGCAGGGGGATTCCACCCCCCTTGAGGCCCGCTCTGTACCCTAGGGCTGCTGCTGCCTCAGCAGCGGTTGCCAGTGCAATGCAGGTGGCAGCTCTGGACACATGGATGTGTACGGAGTCTGATGTTTCCTTGGATCTCCAGGTGCTTCCGTTGGTGTCCCCAGCTAAGGCAGTCCGAGCGGCTACCTGCAGGGCCTCCATGTCGGGGTCGCTACGTGCCAGGCCCCGTGCCGCTCCGCTGTGGGTGCGCCGAATCACGTGGTGGTACCGTGGCTCCAGTCCCTCCCTCAGGAGGGTCTCGTCCCTCGGTGGGGAGATTTTAGTGGTGGCCCACTCAATGTGTACGGCCGTTCGCTCCAGGTCATCGGTCATTCTCCTCCATCTTAGAATCTGGGCAACCACCGCGTCGTTTTTCTGCTCAGGCGTCAGTATGTGTAGCGCATCGCTGGCATCCGGGTCCTCACCACCCCAATGCACCACCACCGAGGGCGGGTATACCGTTCTCTGGGGGTGGCTAGCGATGTCAAGCTGTGCTGCCACCAGCTGCAACAGTGGGGGGCTGCTTCGCCCAGTTATGATCGGGTTCCCTACGGGAGGCAGGTGTGTGATCATGTTGGTGGCTCTGTATCCCCATTGCGCACTGGCGATGGCGATGAGCTCGGTGGGGTCCGGGCCCCCCGGGGTAGGGACTCCGCGTCCCGTCAGCGCCACAACACTGCAGGAGCTCATTCCTGACGCTGCCGCGGTCAATGTGGCCTGCAGCTGGGACGCGCTGGCGTCCGGCACGACGATGGTTGGCGTGTTTTGTCCTTCTTCCTGTACTCCCCCACTGCAAACTAGTTCTTCGATCTGTTCGTAGGCGCTCGGGCTGAACAATGCTATGGCGGTGCCCGTATCGTCCGCATGTCTGTCTCCAACCAACGGGGTTCTTGTGATAACGAGTTCGGCTCTCAGTTCCCTGACTGCTGCCATCAGGAGGGGTGTCGGGAAGGGTCCCGGTCCTCTTGCGCTGGCGACCCCTGGGGGATGCCTGGCAAGGATGGCAGCCCATCTACTCTGTGTGATGCTTGGGGTTGCGTTCATCCTCTCCTGCCTAGATGGGGGAGCTGGGGCACTGCTGCCCCCTTGCCCCTCTTCACCGTCGAGGTCGGAGTCGAAGGGTGGAGTGGTGCTGTCTGGGCCGTAGTCCATGTCATCCTCCACGCCCATGTCGTCAGGTTGTGCTGCGGGCCTCCTGCTGTCTTCAGCGTGCTCCTATATTATCTGCATGTCCCTGACCGTGACGTATGTATTGGGCCTCCGTATCGTCAGCAGGTCTGCTCTCAGGTAGTCCAGTTTTGAAGCTCTTGCACTTGTTGCAGCTGCCAGCTCCACATATGTGATGTGGGGGCTGATTGGGATTAGTACCCCATCCCTCAGCTGCAGTGTGGCCTGCGTCTCTCTGGGGGCAGGGTGTCCTGGGAGCAGCGCGGCTATGCTGCCTCTGTCGTTTGCTCTGCATTAGGGGCAACGGACTGGCATGGCGTTGTCTCCTCCTCTGAAGACCCCAGGCTGACTTAGTCTCCATTGCTCCAGGCACTCTCTGCGGAACCTATGTCCGCACAGGCCCGGAACTTCCACCACCCCTCGGAGCTCCCCCGCGCAGATGGTGCACGTCTGCTCACCTTCCCCGGTGCCCGATGGCGGCATGTGCTCTGGCTGGCCAGTCTGGAGGGCAATCTCCGCGTCGCCCGGCGGGTCAGCCGCGCAGGCGATGGCCGAATAGGAGCCCCCCGTGAGGATCCGCGTTGTATCGCGCGCCTCCTCTCTGTTAAGCACGCCCGTAGTGACGTGGCTTTGAGCAGGAGACATATTAGGTGGTTCCCGAAGGGAGCGTAGGCATTGGGGGGCTGCTCCCCCCTTTCTTCCAACAGGCGCCTGATGTCGTCTGGGGCGTGCACGTCGGCTACTTGCAGCCATCTGGTGAGGACTTCGAAGGGCCAGTTGTCTATGCCTCGTACCTGCAGCACCGGTTTCAATAGGGGGCCATAGTGGGGCGCGAGGCAGAGCCACATGGCTCTCGATATCCAGCTCGCTGGGTCCAGTCGAGTTCTGGTTTCTCTGAGCAGTCCTTCTGCCACTGTTTGGGCCTCCGACCCGTTGAGGGAGGTGCGGTCCACATTATGTTGCCTGGTCCTACCAGCCGTTTCGTCGTCTCTCTGCGTGGCGTCGAGCGTCCGTATCAAGGCGCCCAGGGTTCCTCCCCTACTGAATACCTGTGCGGCACCGCTGCCGCCGTCGCTGGTGTGCCCCCCAATCTGCTGTCTGGTGTTCTCGTGCCACGGGGTGGTGGTGCTTCGTGCCCTTCCTGGTGCGGGGGAGGTGGGCCGCTGTCTGCCTGCTGCGCCGCCCCCGTGCCCGCTGGGTCGGTCCTGGGTCCGAGCGTTGCGCAGCCGCGCGCCGCTTTCGACCGCCTGTCTGTCTGCTGTCAACACCGCCTCCTGGAGTTGCCCGCGGGGGTCAAGCCACCTCATCATGCTTTCCTGCAGCGGGGGGCCTATGTACCCACCCAGAAGGGGGGATGCGACCGTCCTTCCGATTTCTGTCGTCAGGTTGGCTGCCGCTAGTCCGAGCCTGCGGCGCGCCCCCCCCAGTGTGGCGACTCCAACTTGCTGCCATGTTTCGCCGGCCCTCCTCGCCAGGGAGCTGGGGGTCCCTGTGGCTTCAAACGCGTGTTCGAGTGTGGCCCTTCCTCCTTCAGTCGCTGCCCCCCATATGAAGGGCGCCACCAGACGACTCCATGTCATGTTTGGTGGAATATTGTCGTTTGCAACCTGGGAGCGGATGTCCTGGATCTCTTGCAACACTCTCCTGACATTTCCTTCACTTCTGTGAGGAGGGAACGCCGCCGGACTTGGCACTGGGGTGCTCGTGGCGCGTGCGCCACCGCCCCCTCTTGCGTCGCCCTGTTGGCGCTCGTCTCGGGCTACCGTGGCCCCGATTCCTCTCGCTCTCGTCCGCAGGGCTATCGCCAGCCGCAGCGCCTCCCCTCTCGGGGTTCCCGGGACCGGGCTGTGCGCTATCAATCTCCCGCTGCCTATGGCGGCCGCCACTACGGCTCTGCACGCCACCTCTTGCTTCAATCGCTTCGGGGCTTGTGTCAGTCGCCCATGTCCTGTCTGCCGGGGTGATGGCGAGGGCCTGGTCGACGAACGCACCCCCGATTTCCCTTCGGAGCCATTCCATGCCCCCGACCTGGAGGCCTTCGAAGCAGTGTTGGTACCTGGTCCTTGGGTCCCGTGAGCCTCGGGGCGGGCCTCTCGCCGCCGGGGGTTGCCCCGGCGCGTTGGCGGTGGGCGCGCCCAGAAGGCACCTCGGAACCCAATCGCGAAGCTGGCCGCCGAGGGGATGTCGTCGCACGGTGTGCTGTAGGTGCGTCGTCGCCTCGATAGCCCATCCCATCGTTGCACAGCAGAGTCTGGCCAAGGAGCCGGCCGCTGCTCAGAGTGCTGGGTCGCCCCATGGTCCTGGTGGGACGGGCATCCGCCCTTCAGGCTGGCCCAGCCTCCCGAGGTTCTCCACTTCCGCCTCAGCCATGTGGCACCAGGCTGCGAGGAGCTCGGCTATCAGCCAAGACGGGGAGAAATTGGTGGTCTCTGTTGGGTGACGCACGTTGTCGATGTAGCTGGCAATGGGGGCGTAGCGGGCTCCCACCCTGGCGAGCTGCACTGTGAGCCTCGTACCCAGTAGGTCCAGGGGGTGTTTGGGGGCTTCCAGCTCGGTGGTGGAAGAGCTGTCCGCGTCCGTGGTCCATGCTGTACCTAGTCTGCGACACACGATGCAAGTGTTCGCGTCCTGTCTCATGCGCCAGCACCCGCAGCTTCCACATCTGTCTTTGGGCTGAAAGAAGTCCCCCTTCAAGATAATTTGGGAGGTGCTGTTGACGGGCCATGGTCCTGTTGGGTTGTCACCTTCAAAATCTCTGGGCCCCAATATGCCAGGGGGCTGCGGTTCAGCGCTGTGAATGGCTCGCGTCGCCCATCCGTCGCGGCCCAGGCCCTGTTGCGGTGTTGCGAGGGCGTCTGTACCGGCCTCAACCCAGCGTCCTCTGCTGATGGCCCAACGTCGGACCTCGCTGCGGTCTGGAATGTGAACGGAGTTGCTGCGGTGCTCGTGGACTAGATGTTTGCAAATCCTGGCTTTTCTTTCTAAGTTCGTGTCAGTAGGTCCATCATCCGCCGCGTCGGGCGCCGGATCATACCGCCACCTGGACATGCCTAGGAGGGTTGGTAGGAAAATATGGTCCGTAGGTTCGCACATTCCTATGTCCACGTAGAGGGCGGCGTGATAAAGAGTGTCATACCCTGCTTCCGCCGCTAGGATTTCCTCCTGAGTAGGCTCATGAACATCGTGTATGTCATCCCCGATGTCTGGGTCTCGTGCGAGACTGGCATATCTGAAGGCGAGTATCTGGACAGGGTCTGGCCCGATTCCACCTAGCCTAGCTTCGTGATCGGAGCCCGTGATGGACCAAACCAGCCATGCGAGGTCTAGGTGAGTCATGGCTGTCGCGACGCTGCGGGGGATCCCTGTGCCTCTCCGTCATGCTTGGTTCCTGTCGGGCTGGTTCTCTCCCCTTGCCGTTGGGGAGTCGGCGTTTCCCGGGGGGTGCCGGAGCCGATGCCGTCTTATCAGCCCAACCAAGCCGTCTTCCATTGCTTGACTGCGGGGGGAAGCCCTGTGCATCCTCCATGGCCCACCCCTCGGCTCGTGTCGCGAGAGAAGGGCTGCGAGGGGGCCTCCCCTCACGGTGTTCCTAGGGCCCATCACTGCGGGGGCTTGGGAGGGGGGGTCGATATTACGAGACACCTCCCTTCCCGCTGACGGGGGAGGCCCAGACTGGGGGTTTCGCCCCCCTTGCTCGCGGCACCCCCCCCCTCCAGTAGGGCTGCGCGCCCTTGTCCTTGCATCTCGGGACGACCAGACGCGTGGCAGGCCCCGACCCCAAGCGTCCGAGTCCGAGGTGCTCTCATCATCGGCACCCCAGTCATGCTCCTCCTCGAACGGGAGCCTGTCATCTTGCTCGTCTTCTCCTGGGTTCATGTCTCCTCCCGAGTCGGCACCTGCTATGCTGCCATGTCCGTGCTCAGCCTCGTGCCGCCCCCCCCGTCAGCGCCGTCTCCCCTCGGGTAAAAGGGCACGGTGTGGGTTATCTCGAGGTCGTCCCCTGAGTCGGGCACCGGGATGGCCGCGGCTCGTTCCACGGCCGCGTCGTCCCGGGGAAGCCAGGCTGTGAAGGCTGTGGGGGAGGGCCTTGTCCCTCTCCTTTGCGCAGCTTCACTATAAGTGGCATTGTCCACCGCTGCTACTTCGGGGGGCACGGGCGCGCGCGCCTCGGCCTCACCAGGGGGCCCACGTGCCGAGGCTAGGCCATTCATCGTCTCGCGAGGGGGAGCTGTGGGGGAGATGCAGCCGATAGCCGCTGGATCTGGTAAGTCGCAAGGCGTAGGAGGAGGAGAGCGAGGAGAAGTGCAGCCGATAGCCGCGTGAACTGGTGAATTTGGAGGAGGGGAAAGGGAAGCGCGGCCAATAGCCGCTGGACCTTCTGAAATGCACGGAAATTGGGGGTCACCGTCGGGGGGCGCAGGATCGCTGCGCGCCGCGTCTCTGCCCTGTGTCTGCGGGTGGGCCGCGTCCGTCGCTGACGGAGATCCCCCAGCATTGGATATTCCGTCGCCCGCACTCTGATCGACCTGGCGCACTCCAGGTGGCGCGGCTCTATAATCCTGCCACCCTGGGGGGAGAGGAGAGGAGGAGGTGCGGCCGATAGCCACGTTAACTGTTGGATCATAGGATGAGAGGGGGGGAGCATGAACGTCTCGGTCGGCGCCATCCTGTGGGGGGTCAGTATCCACTCTGGCTGGGGGGGAGGCTCTGTCAGCTGGGCGAGCTCCCAAGGCTGCCTCCCGAGCCTGCTCCCCATCCCTATTTCCGACCGTTGCGGACCGAGGAGCATCCGCTGCTCGTGCCCACTGTGGCTCGTCCGTTCCGCTGCGAGGGGAAGCGGGAGGGGTAGACGGGACTGGAATGCGCTCAAGGTTCCTCCCAAGGGCATGTCTTTCCACCAGCGGCTGTAAGTTTTCCTCCTCCTCGCGCCCCAAGGGCGGTGTTGATCTCAGTGCTGGCCCGTCCTCGCGTATCGGCGGTGGTTGCACACTCTGCGGGGGAGATGTCTCCATTGGAGCCAGTACACAATCTCCCGTGCCGCGTACTGCTGGATCCTCATCTCCAAGTGCACCCTGGTGCGGATCAGCCATCGCCTGCGTTGCCTTCTGGGGGGAAAGCGGTTCTGGGCAGGAGGGAAAGAAGGCGTCCGGGCGCCCCCTTGAGCGTTGGGAGATTGCCCCGAGGGAGGCAGGCCCACCAGACGGCTTGAGCCAGGCTACGGACTGGTAGGGATACGCGAAGCGTGAAGAATTTCTTTTCGAGCCGGGCGGGCCGGCGTTCTCGCTCAAGTTCGGGCCCCAGGACCCTCACAGATCGATCCGGCTCAGGCAGAAACATGGGGTCGGGGACTCTGGTCGTGATTTGTTGCGACGTTACAACTTTTGCAACGTCGGATCTCAGGGAAGGTACCGATACCGCTGCTCCCCGGACCCCTCCCGGGGTGCGCTCTGACCAGAATATCAAGGCGAGTCCAGCGGTGGCGACGAGGGCTTCCCTGAAGGCCCAAAGAGGCGAAAACAAAACAAAAGGGTATCCATCGGTCGGAAAGTGGGTATAAACATAAAGCAGGGCGGCGTTGAAAGTAGACTCGGCGTCCGCCACCCCGCGAAGAGGAACGAAGAGGGAAAACCGCTCGACTCTTGGAATAGGAAGTCGCCTAAAGTATATGATCAGGGGCTCCACAATACCTACTTTCAACGACCGATGGGTAGCGGTATCTGTACCTTTTCCTCCTCGGAGCCTCTGCACGAACTTGCCGTCCTTCTTGCGGATGACGGCCTCGGTCAGCGCCTGCGCGTACTCGCTGCCCAAGCACAGGCTGGTCAGCTTCGGCAGCGAGACGTCGTCATTCTGCAGGAACGCGAGGGAGGCGTCCCAAAGCCTTGCCATGTGCATCGTGTCGCCCGCGAAGCCCAGGTGCGAGACGCCCTGCTGATGCAGCGCAGAGTTCAGCGAGGAGTAGTTGTGGTATATCTTCTGGTACCCCTCGTCCTCGAAGAACTCTCGGAAGCAGGCGAGGGCGCACGGCTGCCCCACCTCCTCTGAGATCGAGACGGCGTCGACCCACAGGGTGGAGCTGCCTCCGAAGTCGACGCCCTCGCCGCCGTGGACGGTGAAGCAGACCAGCCCGGCGCCTGCTCGGCATGGGTGGAAGGTGTCCCGGTCCAGGTGAAACTGGGTCCCCCACCTCCTCCTCCTCCTCCTCCTCCTCCTCCTCCTCCTCCTCCTCCTCCTCCTCCTCCTCCTCATCCTCATCCTCTCCCTCCTCCTCCTACTCCCACGAAGAGGGGGGGGTCCCGAGCGGTGGCCCGGCTCCCCACAAAGCAGCGCGGCGCGAGCCGGGATCGGCAGCGGCACGCTCGCTCGAGGTGGTCGTTGGCGACCCGTGGGCGAAGGGAGGGAGCGGAAGGAACGGAGTCGGCTACACGCAAGAGTGACCCTGGGTAAGAGTGACCTTTGGTGCGCGGCTAGTTGGGGGCCGCGGGAAGACCAAACCTGGGCGCGCAAGCCGCTGCTACCGCTTCGTTTTCAGCCATCCGAGGGCCCATCTGCGCCCGCACCGAAGGTAACTCCGGCGAAAGGTCACTCTTACGTCCAGTCGACGGAGGGCCTGGAGGAGGGCTTTCCCGGGAACCAGCTCTTCATCCTGAGTACAGCCGGCCCGTATCGTAAGGATGCGCGATAAGGATGCAATTGCCTTGGACGCCCATTTCGAAGCTGTTCGAGCGGGGCGCGGCCAACGAGAATGGCTCAGGGTGGGCCGAGGAGGTAAGGATGCAAGGGTACTCTTGCGAAGGTCGCCGTCCTTACTATGCGGGTTGGCTGTAGCACTTGCTAGTCCCAGAGCCTGGAGAGGGCCCAGAGAAGCCGAAAGCTGTGGACCTCCGAAAATTCATGTTTATACAGTTGTTTCTCCTTCGATCCATGGCACCTCTCCTCCTGAACAAAGCCGTTTTTTCGAAACAAGGGCCACAAACACCTCGACCATTTCCGTGGGACCGGTTTTTTATCCCGAGCCGTTTTGTGACGGCCCCGAGGCCCAGTAAGGGCCCCGAGAGGCCGAAGACGATGATGACCTCCGCCTGGATTCCCCAATCGGCGCTTGCAACGAAGGGGTCTCAGCGGAAATTCTAAAATTTTGCGAAAACTGCCGCCGATTTCGGTCGGCGGCCGGGCTTCCCGCTCCTTGTCGTTGCGCGCTGTGTTTTCTGCTTCACAGTTCCGGTGCACTCTGCTGTTCCGCGTCACAGTCGTGAGGAAATTCGCTTTTGCTTCACAATCGAGTCTGTGCGTGCATGCAGTCGCTTTGCTATGCCTTCTGTTGAAAGATTGCCAATCGCGCGCTCTTCCGCCCACGCGTCCCTCTGGACGCTGGGCTCAATGGTGGTGGTGGTGGCCAGGTTCCCGGGTTCCCATTTCTGGATTCCCGGGTCCTGGTTGCTCGTTCTGGACCGATTCCGGTGGGCGGCGAAAATCCCTGGGTTCCACATTCTGGCTCCTGGGTTTCCGGGTTCCTGGTCGATCTTGCTACAGATATCATGATGGATATCACCATACATCTCACTCAATGGACCGCACGATTGGTCTTACTACCGATCTCAAGATCGATATCACAATCGACATCAACATCGATCACACGATCGATCTCACTACCGATATCATTATCCGTGCAGTTCAATAGATATATATATATACAGATTACTGCCGATATCACAATCGATATTCCTGTCAATCTCACTGTAGATATCACTGCTGATCTCGCTATCGATCTCACGATCCATGTCATTCAATCGGTGGCACTAAAGATAGCATTGTTGATCTCACGATCGAACCTTTGTTATGTTACATGCAATGCTATGTCATGCTAGAAGTGAGAGATCTATAGTGCGATCGATAATGAGATCCATTGAGTGAGATCGCACGATCGATCTCACTATCGATCTCAATGTGTCGACCTCATTATCGACCCCACTATCGATTTCACGAGCGATCTCGCCATTGATCTCGTTATCGATGTCACGATCGATATCACTCAATCGACCTTACTACCAATATCATTATCGATTGCACGATCGGCCTAACCATTGACCATGCTTTCGATATCACTCAATGGATCTCAATATCGATCACACGATCGATCTCACGATCTAACATGGCATAGCATTGCATATATATATACATACATACATACATGCATGCATACATACATACATACATATGTGTATCAGAACAGAAGACCCCCTGGCGTAACGGGACACAACAGAATACCACGGGACACAACGGGATACCATCGGGACACCATCGGGACACCACAGGGCCACTGCCGGCCAGCCTTGGCGACAGCAACTTTTGGCTCGGCTGCGCCCTGGCAACGGCGGGTGCGTTCCACTCGCCCGCCCACGCAGCTTTGCCTCGCCCGCACGCGCGACTCGAACACGAAACCGACATCGATTTCCTAGTGGGGGGGTCTCCGTTTCACTGCGATCTCACCCCCCATACTCCGATACTTATAGATGCATCTGTTTATGGACCGGAAGCCCTTCCTTTTCCGAACTTCTTTTCGGGCATTTTTTTCCTTGAACTGGTGTTCGGTTGGTCTTTGAAGAAATCCAGATTTGGACGCCGGGGAGGGGAGTGGGAAGGTTGGAGAGCCTTCGTATAAGGCTCGCCAAAGAAGCACCCTTTAGACCGCAACATAAGGATATCATATATAGAAATCTCACACAAGGATCCATATTTTATTCCGCCACACTAGGAATCCTTCTGTAAAGCCGCAACAGAAGGATTTGTTTGTTAAGGCTTCCACAAAGAGGAACCCTTATGTAAGGCCGCCACATAAATAATCCTTTTCGTAAGGCCGCCCCATAGGAAATCCTTGTGTATGGCTGCCACAAAAGGAATCCTTTCGTTTCGCAAGG
This sequence comes from Prorocentrum cordatum, assembly GCA_963575745.1. Lineage (NCBI taxonomy): Eukaryota > Dinophyceae > Prorocentrales > Prorocentraceae > Prorocentrum > Prorocentrum cordatum. Next base: position 367,670 of record CAUYUJ010005147.1, read on the forward strand.
CCGCCGCGAAAAGGAACCCTTATGTAAGGCCACCTCAAAAAGAATCCTTATGTAGGGCCGCCGAAGAAAAATCGTTTTGCAAGGCCGCCACAAACTGATTCCTTTGTTGTAGTGCCGCCACAAAAGAAATCGTTTTGTAAGGCTGCCAGCCAGTTTTCGGCTGCCAACCCCGGAAAATAAGGAAAATAAGGGAAACAAGGAAAACACAGCGAAACACAAGGAAAACATAATACATACTATTATTATTATTATTATACCCCACACCAACCCCCACGAGTCGTAGGAAACTGGAAGGCTCAATCAGCAAGAACTGCACCTCCACTCCATGGAGCTAGAACCCCGAGAGGGTTTTACAAAGACAGCGGGTCACATGGACAGCAGCGGCACCAGCAAAGAGAGGGAAACAGGCGGCAGGGAGGAAAGAGGAAGAGACAAGAGCAGCAGGGAGAGAGGCAGGAAAGCGAGCGAGAGAGGAGGCAGCAGAACCAAAAGGGAGGAGAGCACGGCAACCGGCGCGCAGCAGCAGGGGGACGGGAGACCAGGGAACTGCATGCCAAATGAAACCCAGAAGCTGTATTAAGAAGCGCGGTTCACCTGCCCCGCAGGCGAACACAACGGCATCCTGAAGCGGCCCCAGCTAATATCACGAGTGAAACCCGTACAGTCACGAGGCGAGGAGGAGGAGAAGAGACAGAGGAGAGAGAGAGAGAAGGACAACTAGACGGCACGCAAATCAAGGCAAGCACGAGGATTATGTTGAAGGACAGCGACTCCGCTGCGTATGGCCCAAACGGGGGAGCCAATGTCCTCATGCACGCCAAGGCCAAGCAAAAGCGCCGCCCGGGACCCTAAAACACTTCGCGCCCCCCAAGAAAACACATGCACACAACCTAGAGAATCACGGCCAATCCTCAAAGCCGAATCAGGCGGCAAGGAAAAAGAGGAGAAGAGGAGGGACGAAACGCGTTCGCAAAGCCTATACACAGCCGGAGCCGCACTCAGAAACCGCATTCAGAATGCTACTCGTTGTTGTCGTGGAGCTCACGGTGGAACATAATACATAGTATGTGTTCACATGTTTCCTTTGAGTTGCATTGCGCCTGCTGTGCTTGCACAACTTTCCATTGATTCGCACTGTTTCTTGTTATGTTCTCATAACTGTTCATTCGCTTTGTGCTTCTCATTGTGTTGTCATAAGCTTTCTTCCGTTAGCATTGTTTGTTCGATGTGTTCTCTCACGCGTGTTTTGGCTTTCCTTGTTGTTCGCTGTTTTTGTTCCGTGCTTTTCTTGTTGTCCCCTCCCTAGGCTCTGCCTAGAAGGGTTCTTACTTTCTTGGCTTAAAGGGGCCGGGCAGTGGAACCCGCCCCGGGCGGTTCCCCCAGTCCCCTGGGAGCCAAGCAAAAGCAACAACAAAGGTAAAAGCAAACGCGCGGTTCCCCCAGTTGCGCTCCCTGGGTGCCAAACAAAAGCAAAAGCAAAGGCAAAAGTAAAGGCAAAAGCGAAGGCAAAGCAAAAGCATAGCATAGCATAGCATAGCAAAGCACAGCGCAGCATAACATAGCATAGCAGGCATAGCATCGCATGGCCTAGCCTAGCCTAGCCTAGCATTGCGCAGCATAGCATAGCATAGCATAGCATAGCATAGCATAGCATAGCACAGCATAGCAGACCAGAGCATAGCATAGCATAGCGCAGCACAGCATCCACTATTGCTGTTGCTATACATATATATATATATATACATATATGTGTACTTATATGTGTGTGTGCGCACGCATGTTCCATGCATGCTGTCCGTCTGTGGGCCATATTGAGCCCTTAGTGGGGCAGCTTGAGCCCTTAGGATCCACGAAGGTTTCGCACATAGCACCGGCCGGGAGACATGAAACTCGAAGTAGTATCGCATGTCCTAGATGTTTTCTATATATACATATATATATATATATATGCAAATATATGTGTATATATACAGAACATTCATGTGAAATGCTGCATGTGTGTGAGTGTGTGTGCATGTATTTGTTCAGCATCGCGTCGTAATGCCTTTCATCCTCGTTGCCGTTCAGTCTCAATTCCGCGACTCGCAGAGCCACGCAAGAGCGCGCAGCAGTGCATTGCGTCACGCGGGCATTCTTACGGACCTCGAGTGGCGAGACACGAGGCCCAGCAAGCAGTGTTGAGCATCCTGCAGCGAGCAATTTTCCAAGCAGTGTTGAACAACCTGCAGAGACGTTCAGTTCCATCGCGGCCGTGAATCGGTGGTTGACTGTGCAAGGTGCTGCGTGTAATACACCAGACTTTCAAAAACTGCGCGCGGCAGTTTCGGTGCTCACGAAGACGCCCAACCCTCGACAGGAAGAGGTGTCCCCTCTCTGCTCCCCATGGAATGTGCAACAGAAAGATCAGAGACGACGCCGACCATTAGCGACTTTGATCACAGAATTGCAGCAGGCGGTCAGCACCGAAGGCAGCAGTCTCCGAGCTAGCCTCGATGGCCAGACCGGAGCCCCCGCAAGCAGTGCTGAACAGCCTGCAGCTCTTGCAGGAGCCGCGAGCAGTGTTGATCCCAGTGCAAGCAGTGCTGAACAGCCTGCAGCACTTGCAGGAGCCGCGAGCAGTGCTGAACAACCTGCTGTCGCTGGGTGCACAAGTACACGACCTCTCCACAGCGTCGGTGCTGCACAGCCTGGCCGCGAAGACAAAGTGCCCCGGGGAGGAGCCTCGTCAGGCTCCGCCTCAGTAGCACTCGGCGCGAAACACTCCAAAGCAGTGACGAACCCGCAGCAGCAGCGCATGAAGCACCACGCCCCCGTGACGAGACCAGTGCTGCACAGCCTGGCCCAAGGAGCCGTCAGGGTCGCCGCGCGGGCTTGCTCTCCACAGCAGAAAGCCAGCCGCGGGGGGCCGGAGCGAGCTCCAGCCCGACACGGTCGCCACGCACCGATGCGCAGGCGAAGGCTGCACAGCCTGGCATACCTACCAAGCGGCAGCGAGACAACTCCATCGTGAACATCCCGCGGGGCCATCCGCAAAACTCCGACAGTTCTGCCGGCGCTGCCGGAGCCATGGAGAGCAACGCCAGCGCTGCACAGCCCGGCACACCGACGAAGCAGCAGCGGCTTGCAGCCATCGCCGTAGGGATCAGCAGCTTGCAGGGAGATGGTCGTCACCAATAGCAGTACCGCACAACCTGGCGCAGCAGCAACAGCACCAACACCAGCAGCAGCAGCACCACCACCTCCACTTGCAGCACGGCCCGAACACATTCAACGCAGCATCCTTCATTATGGCTCGAGCGCCGATGATCTTGCAGAGCTACGACGAGCCATGGTCCAAAAGGCGCAGGAGCTCAAACGACTCAAACGCCAGACGGCTGCAGACGACGACGGCAGCGAAGCACTTACGAAGTTGCTTAGACAGGCGAATCAGTTGCAAGGCATACCTAGCAGTAAATGGACACTCCAATCAGCAGGGATCCGTACTCTCTACAACATACACCCCGACGCACTTCAGCCCCGGAGACAACTGTGCAGAGGCCACCGCCGTGATTACGAAACGGTCACTGCCGTTGCATGCCCGTCCCTTGTGTCCGCTTTCCAAACGTACCTCACCACACGAGGGCCACTGAACGAGGAAACTTCTCCGTTCTTCACGAAGCTCCACGAGGCCACCACCACAACGCAGCACGCGCCGCCCCGCGCCGCACAGGAGCTCCACGCACGCCTCAACGAGGCCGAGACGCTGCCCACCGCACCGTTCGGACGCCACGACCCGAACGAGCAGCTCTTCAATGCCCACGTGTAGTACTCTTTGACGATGCTGGAAGCATTGGAGCTACCAGAGGTCCCGTTTCATGTGCTACTGAGCACACACCGCGCGGCTACAGCCCTGCAGGACGTCATCACAGAGCGCCGCGCGTCCTATGCACAGACTGCCTCAGAGCGGCGACATTCCACCCTTACCGCCCCTGAGGTCTGCGAGGTGCTGCAGCAGTTCAACAGAGATCCTTGCGCACAGCACTTGAAGCAGGACTGGCTGCTGAAGGCCCTCAAGATCCCAGAGGCCCGCCGCCACGACGCGCACCGCTTCGCTGAGCTCTTCAACGCCGCCACGGAGGATTTCTTCTCGTACGCTCAGCAACGCGGGATCACGGCCACACCACTCTCAAAACACACTTTAGCGACGTGCATCTTGTTTCGCCTCTTGCTCACTTCGCAGAAGCCCCCAAAGGCATTCATTCTACGCTTTGGGCCTACCCTACGGCTTTTTGCCAACTTCAAGGGCGACTGTGGCAAACGCTACGCACATCAGGACGCGCGCGGTGCGGATGTGGAACTCGCGGCGAACCGACTCCCGGCCTAATTCCCCGGCCTCGCAGACAGTGCTGCACAGCCTGTCTCGCCATCGGCATCCAGCAGCGGTGCGCAGACTGTAGGGGCGCCAGACCTCATGCCCCCCGTGGCCTCGCCACTGGTCATGCGCTGGATTCGCGGCGAAGGGTTCACGCACAACGGCGCCTTCTTCAAGTGCTGCTCCGACGCCCACGGCGGTTGCGCGGAGCATCGCAAGAGGCTCCTGTGGCGAGCACAAAAGGATGGTTGCAAGCCCCTGTTGCCCTGGGTCAAAAGGCGCATCTTGCAGTCCGCCACCTTCCACTTGATGTTCTTTGCGCCTGGTTCCTTGTCGCTCCATTGGAACCACCCAAAGGCCATCGCCGTGGCAATGGCGAGGTGCGAGGTGGCCTGCGTCGCTTGCGCACGGAAAGATTGGCTTGAGAACCGTTATCCCGTGCACCTTTGGCGGGGGGCCACCGATAAACGGACATAAACACAGCTCCTGCGCGCAGACAGCGGAAACTCGACGTTCCTCACCTGCGGCGACACCCTTTGCTTCGGGGACCGTGACAAAATCAACGGGCACTTGTCCACGGACGGGCATATGGACCGATGGCCGTTGATCCCGAAGGCCGAACTCCTCGCCTCTTCTGTATTCTTCGAAAACAAACAAGAACAGACTCTACCCCCCCACACACACACACACACACCACACGCGCACGCACGCACACACACGCGCGCACACGCACCCGCGCACACACACACACACACACACACACACACACACACACACACACACACACACACACACACACACACGCACACACACACACACACACACACACACACACACACGCACAAACACACATACACACACACGCACACACACACGCACACACACACGCAGACTTAACGCGTCCCCTGGGAAAATATGATTTCAAATATATGCTGCACGTTCGTCCATCCTAACTATGAAATCATATCATCCCAGCGAAACCGGGTTCCCCCCCCTGAGGTTCCCTTGTAGAAAACACTATGTGGTGACATTTTTTGTTCTATCATAACACTTGTTCACGAATCCCCTGCAACAAATAGGACGAAGTGCACGCGCGCGCGTCGTCGCGCGCGCATGCCGAAATCCTTCAAAAACCTTCGGTGCCGGAAGGATTTCGCAATCGAGTTGCCATGCAAAAACATACAAAAACACCTGGTTTCGCAACACAGATTTGCTAAAAAAGCTTCCGCGCGAGCTCTTGCGTAATCTTAAGAAAACCATAAGTTTGCCAATATTTCCACAACATGCTACCAAACGGGCTTCGCGCGCGCGCATGTCGAAATCTGCCGAACGCCCTTGCGCGTGTGCCGTCGCGAGACTCCTCTGCAACAAATGTGACGAAGTGCAGACGCGCGCGTCGTCGCGGGCGCATGCCGAAAACCTTCAAAGCCCTTCTGTTTCGGAATGATTTCAAACTCGTGCGCCCAAAAAACCTACAAACACCCAAGGTTTCGCAACGCGGAGTTTCAACAAAAGCGTGCGCGCGCGCTCTTGCGTCGTCGTCGTCGTCGTCGTCGCCGTCCTCCCTCCTCCCGCGTCGTCGTCGTCGTCGTCGTCGTCGCCTACGTCGTCCTTTGTATTTTCTCGTGTTCGTCGTTGCGTCCTCTTTGGCGTCGTGGTCGTTTCCGTCGTCGTTGTCGCCGTGGTCGTCCTTCCTCCTCCTCCCACGTCGTCGTCGTCGTCCGTCGTCGGCGTCTCGTCGTCGTCCCTCCTATTTCGTCGCCGTCGTCGTTGTCGTTGTCGCCGTCGTCGTCCTTCCTCCTCCCTCGTCGTCGCCCTCGTTGGCGTCGTCGTCGTCGTCGTCGTCGTCTTCGTCGTCGTCGGCATCGGCGTCGCTGTCGTCGTCGAGGTCGTCGGAGACGTCGTCGGTGTCGTCCTAGTCGCTGTCGTCGGTGTCGTCGTAGTCGGTCTTAACAGGTTTTGCAAACCAAGTTGCGGGTGGGTGGGTGGGATGTTTGCGCGAGCAGTGGAGTGGGCTGCACCTTTCAGACCATTCCATGGCATGGTTGCTACACACCCGACGCACGCCGCCCCCACCCGACAGCCGGCAGAGTCGCCCCAGCAGCGCTGCACAGCCTGTGCACCAAAGGGGCCAGCAGGGCAGCACTGAACAGCCTGCAGTCCGCGATGTCGGGGCACCGATGTGCGCTGGGATCGGCGATCCTGACCAGACAGCGCAAATTTGCCACGATTGTGCTGTCTGTTTGTGCGCCGAAGAGAAGTTCATCAAAATGCCAGAGTTTGCCCTCGCAAACGATCTCTGGCTCGGTCGCGGGCGCACGGCCCTTCAGAGCGCATCTCTGGGCCCACGGATGTTGCTGGGGCTCGGAAGAGCATGTTTCCGCAAACTCTTGTTGGGTAAGGGCCAAAAAGAGACGCTGCAGTCAGGATTCACTGGCAACCGCATCCTGATCTCGCAGGCTTCGGCCACACTCGCGGAGGCACTACCACCGCCCCCCACGCACTTGAAGGACAGTTTCGTTGTGATTCTCGGCCAGGACACCGAAGACTTGCGCAAGTGTCAGCTCCTCACCGTGCAGCGCGCAGCCCACAAGGCCCTCGCTGCGGAGCGCGCCCGGGCCAACGCCATCTTCGCCGAGATTCCCGTGGGCCAGGCCGCCGCGAATGCCCTCCCGCTCATCGGCGCGCCACAGCAATTCCTGGACAGTGCCGCCCAGATGCCGGAGGTCGAGCGTTACAGCGCGACGCGCTCAGGGCCGGGCACCGCCCGCGAACCTTTGGACGCGGCCCGCCCCGAGGGCGATGCCTCCGACGAGCTTTCTGAGAGCGACGACGACAAGCACGCTGCGACAGCGCCAGGGGAGGCCGTTCCAGCTCGCGCTGCGCAGCCTAGCGCTGCCTCACAAAACGTGGAGCACCTCGACCAGTTCGAAGCCCCGATAGGCATGGGCCCCACGGCCGCGCCCGCGTTCGCGCAGCACGCGGCCGCCTTTAAACACGACGTGGAACACGTGCGGGAGTCACTCGCCTCCCCCAGTTCCTCCGCCAACCGGAATCCGAGCGGACAGAGCGACAGCAGTGCTGCACAGCCAGCTTCCTTGGCCACGGCCACAGCCGCTGCGGAGGAGCAGCGCTTCAGGGCCGCCGCGGACTTGCGAGAGGCCGCCCGGCAGCTGAACACCCGCAATTGGGAGAGGAACCTCGCTCTCCTAGACAAGGCTGCTGAGTGCGACAAGGCCCTCTTCGCGCCCTCGCAGAAGCCTTTGAGCATGTTCGACCTGACGACGTGGTCCAAGCGTTTTTTCCGAGTGGTGGTTTGGCGACGGCCTCCCGAACGATTCACAACGACCACGTAAGGTCACGTTTGAGCAGCTCTTTGCCGCCCACCTGCACCGAGAGGAGCTCGAGTGCCATCTCGAAGAGGATCCGGCACCGTGCCGGGCACGGCGCAAGAGCAGGTTCGACACGCCTGAACGCGTCTGTGTTTTCGGCGACACCTTGCGCCGCCTTGCTCTCTTCAAGGGCACACGCGCCGCCGTCCGACGACAAGGCTTCCAGGAAGATGCGCGGCTCATTGCGAACGCCACTTCGGCGCATTGCCTCCAAGCCCTCGCCCGCGAGGCCTTAGGGGGCGCGAACACCGAGGCGCTCGCTCGAGACGACCGCGTCTCCAAAGAACGGGCCACTGCCTTACGACAGGAGCTCATCAGCACGAAAGACATACCTTTGACTGACGGCTACGAATGGAACCTACGACATGAAGGCCATAACTTGAAGGTGGCGTCTGGTTCCTCGACAATATTTCTCACGTTCAATTTGGCCGGCAACTAAGCACCCCTTCTTTTCAGGCTTTGCAGCGGCGAAGACATCATCGGCGACGTCGCGTGTGATCTCAGTGCTGGACAGCCTGACATGCCATCGTTGCACCGAATGCAGAAATTCATTGCGGAACCCCCGCGGGCGCAGGTTCAGTTCAAGCTCATGGACGACATCGCGACGTTTACTTTATGGGGATCGACGGCTCCTTCACTGGCAGGCACCACGTGCAGCGCGTTGTCCGTCACACCCTCCGAGAGGACCGTTTCCCTTCCACTTGCACACCCGGCCTCGGGAGCTTCGGCATCGCGGAACTCGAACCTTTCGAATCCCAAGCCCGTGGCTTTCAGCGCGGTCACCGCAAAGTCTACAAGACCCCGGCCACCCGCGAGCACGACGTCGCGCGACTCTTCCGGGAGCAAGATCCGGCAGTGCTGCACAGCCTGCTGGAAGAGCTCAAGCAGGCCCTGATCAGTTGCGCTGAGTCGTTGCAGCACGAGGCCTCGACCCTGACCGCCACCCAGATGGGGCAAACCGTGGCGGCTGAGAAACTTCCAGGAAGCAACAGCTTCAGTCACGGCTCGACGGCGGCTTAGAACTGGACGGCACCCACAGACAGCTCCTGGAGACCACGCCTCAGGAGCTCCCCGGCCACCGCGTCCGGGAACGCCGCCAGGCGCATGCGGAGCAGCGGCCAGTGCTGTCGTGCTACTCACAGGTATCCTTGCAAGGCTGTCACCAGAGCCTCATGCCCACCTATCGTCTTCCACAAAGTGCTTGCAACGTCACTCCATTGGATCAGGTTGGTATGACGAGCGACACTCAGCGGCTCGAGGTGCCGACCGCGGCATTGAACTGGTATGCCGACGAGGAGAGAGACCACATCGTGGGCCTCCTGCATCCACCAGGTGAATATGGCAGTGCTGAACAACCTGTCGCTCCGCCCCCAGATGAGGAAGGCAGAGCTGGACAGCCTGCTAGCTTCCAGGATCTGATCACAGATGCAGAAAATTCGCTTTGAGTTTCGGTCGTGATTTCCGTGCACTCCACCAGCTCAACTACGCCCACGATTGCACGAGCACTTGTATCAAGTACGCTTAGAAGAAGTGCAAGGAGGCCGCCGAGGAGGCGTTGCGAAGAGGCCTCGTCGTAGAATGCCGTTTCTTCTTTTTTTTTCACATCGTGACATTTCTCTCCGACTCCCTTCCAAACGGTGTGCAACGCATGCGCCGCAGGGGCAATAAACTTGTCGAGACCGTCAACGTTGCCAGCACCAACGATCGCAACGAGTTCGGCAAGGTCGTCGTTGTTCGACGCACACCCTTCCGATCGGCAACGACCGACGCGGGGCAAGTGCGGGGTCGTGGCAACATCGACTTCCAATTCATGCACCGCATCTTGGATCCGGAGCAGTTCCTCGCAAGCTCGACCGAGGCTCTGCTCGTTCCACTGACGGATCCGAAGCTTGCCCTGGCGATGTACGGCGTGCGGTTGCAGCTGCCCGATGCACCGCTGCTGCGTCGGTGCTTCCACTTCCTAGTGGCGATGCATCAAGCCGCTCACAACTGTGATATTTACATCACGAAATACCAAGGCAAACCCATGGAACAGCTCCAAGGTTTGCTGACACACATCGCCGTTGGCCTCCAGCACCTCGAGGAGGAAGACGACGCGGCGGACACCGAGCCATCCGTCGAGGATCGTGCGCGCAAGACGACACTACGGATTGCGACGGCTGCGAACCGATGCTCCTGGTGCTCCGTTTGCGAACTCGCATGCTACATCACCACCGGTGCTCTCGCGCGGAAGACACACGTGCCCGTCGCGGTCTTTTGAGCAGACCGATGTACATGCTGCAGGAGTGTCGACGGCTCCTCCAACGCGGCGGCGAGATACTGCTGGGCGCACCAGATCTTTCACGCGACGACGCCCGTGCGGTGGACGTCCTCGCCTTCACCGCTGCGACTTCCTCAAGCAGTGCTGCGCAGCCTGCAGTTGCTGCTCCGTCTTCCTCTGGCTCTCGAGACAGCGCTGAACAGCCCGTTGCCCAAGAGCCAGACATGGGCGAGGAGGAAGTTGTTCAGGGCGGGCCCGCGGCAGAGGCCCCCGACGACGAAGCGGCGGAGGCCCCCGACCAACAGCGCCCCGTGCCGCCTCCCGAACCGCCACCGTTCATCGACCCCTCCGCGCGAGAAGCGGGCGAGTGCCCGGACAATCTCACGGACACCATCGAGATCGCAACACTCACGAACACCACGAGTGTTTATGACGACTGGCTGCATCGCGGCCCCTTCCTCGCTAATCTCGACTTGCACAACTGCGTGACATGCGCCCTTCGCAGCCCACGACCTGTCAAGGCCCGGCTCGCGGACACCCGACGGGTCGAGCACGTTTTTGCTTTCGACGACCACTACGAGCTCGCCAAGTCCCATTGGCAACAACTCAAAACACAGGGCCAACACATACCACCGATGCTGGAGGCCCTCCGCTGTTCACCACCGGACATGCACAATGGCGAGGACAACGCAACGTACAACACACTTATGGGCACTTCGCTTGCTTGCCCTGGACAGAGCCGCTGCAACGACCCCTTGCTGCACCGACCAGCCTTCTTTCCACCGACGGATCCTACCACGTTCAATTGCCGGCAGCAGTGGAAGGCCCGGCGGGCAGAGATTGAGCTCTTGGCAGTGCGAGCGGAGGAAAAGAGCAACGCTGCTAGACGCATTCCCGCCCTTGCAGACATGACTTTGCGCCGTGCCCCACAGTCCTGGCACCGGGAGTGCTCCTCCGCTCGAGCTCTTGTGCTGCCGCTCTGTGGTGGATCCAGCAATGCGGCCGTGCTCTGCCTTGTTTCGCACCCCGCATCCTCCTTTCTAAACGCGCCCCTCCACCACAAGCGCCAATTAACTGTGGCAGAGTTCTCTGCCTACCACCTACGGAGCGCCATCCAGCACCTTGACGGCTTCACCATTGCACGCACCGCGAAACTTACGACGGGCTGCAGGGGGCACGCCGAGGACGAACTCCTCGAGGCACCACCGACGGACGCACCACGCGCCGTCGAGACGGAGTTCCATGGCGGCGAGGGCGTCGACCCGGACGGGCCCGAGAACGAGGTGGTCGACACCGCAGAACGCCCCCCACCACTTCTCGGAGCCCTTGACGAGAAGCAAATGACCGGCATCTCGACACGAGCCAAAGGACTTGAAGCGGCCAAGAGACCCGGTCGGAAGAGCCAACAGCTGAAACAGATAAAGACCTTTGACGACCTTTTCCACACTGTGCTGCACAGCCTGTCGCCCGAGAACGACGTGGAACTTGCACAGGTCCACAGAAGCCATGGCTCTTCCCTCGCCGGGCTCACTGCCGCACTCGACATGCAAGACGCCATCATGAAACACCTGAAACACACCGCCACCATGCAGGGCGACATGCCCGTCGACGACATCGACTTCATGATTCTGGAGGCAGCGTTGCACAACCTGCACCAGCATCAGCGGGAGCGTGAGTGGGTTGACTTGACCGACGCTTTACGAGGCCCGGCACCGTGGCCAAGATGCTCGTTCGACGCTGCCAGGAGCGACGCTCCACGCCGACGCGGCCCTACAAATTCAACGAAGAGCAATTCCAGTGCATTGCCCTCTTCGCGACCCGCCTGGAGCAGGCCTTCCTCGAGCGCCCCGATCCGAGCAAACCGTGGCTCCATCCAGCTCGCGCCCTAATGGCCACGATCATGGACGGCGGGGGCGGCTGCGGCAAGCCGACCTTGAGAACCGAGATCTCGCTGCCCTTACTCGAGACGTTCTTCCACCCCGAGGGAGTCTCACGACGCGCCCCTTCGAACAAACCCGCTCGACTGATCGGCGGTCGCGCCGCACACTCTCGCCAGGGGCTGACGGCCAAGAGCTCCATGCGAACGCACGCTTTGGCCTTGAAGGCGCAGACTCGCAAAAAACTCGCCGTCACCCATGTCGACGCAGCCGCCTCGTATGTAGACGAGTACTCACAACTACAAGGCGAGCTCAACCACGCCGGGGCTCTACGAACCACGTACGCCCGCGAGGCAAAATACGGTTTGAACAAGGGCGTGTACGTCAAGCCTCAGGAGCGGTGGGGGCGCTTACCTGCGGTGCTCTACTCCGGCGACCACTTGCAGCTACCACCAGTCCCCGCCTCGCCCAGCATGCTGGCACCGCTCGAAGGCACTACGAACGAGCACAAAATCGGGGCCAAGATTTTCCGCGACGCGGATTCGGTGTTCGAGTTCCAACAGGCCATGCGCTTCACCGACCACACACTCATCGACATTCTGAACACCATGCGGGCGCCTGGCGGCAGGGCCCTCACGGAGCAACAGTGGCACGCCCTCAAGAACACCGAAGTCAGTGCTGAACAGCCTGACATCCCAGCGTCGTGGTACCACTCGTGCTACTGCCGGAGCGTCATCAGCATGGAAGCGTTCATGCTCGCACGGCAGTCCGCCCGTGAGGCCCGGCAAATTCTATTTTACGTGCAAGCCGTGGACCACGCCAAAGCCATCATACCAGAAATGGACACGGCACAGTTCTACGAGGATTTACTTCGGATACCCGGCATCCAGCAAACGAGACGCCTTCCACCGGCGGTGCTCTTCCATTACGGCATGCGAGTGCGGCGCACGACCGCGATCCAGCAACGTTTTGCTGTGCAGGACGTCGAAGGCACCGTTGTCGGTTTTGACCCGGGCCCCGCCGACCTCACCACGAAAACCAAGCCTCGGTCACCATCCGCCTCGCACACCGCGGAATTCGCATGTCGTTTCATGCCGAAGGCTATTTATGTGAAGCTGGATGACTGCGATCTCCAGCTCTTGCCAACGGCAGTTTGTCCGGAGCATCCCGAGCGCAGCTCAACGTGCACTCGCTGCACCAGTGCTGACAGCCTGGCGCCATGGCCATCTGGCCTTGGCCGCGCACGTTCAAACACTTCTACTCACCAACGGAGAAAGTCAAATACGTCATAGTCTCACGGACACAAATACCGCTGATGCCGGCGGCGGCCGCCCCGCTTTATTCGATGCAGGGCGCCACGGCATATCCCGGCCTGATGGCCTACTGGTTCTTCCCGCAACGATGCTCCGACACCATCCGATGGCTGATTGTCTACGTCATGCTCTCACGGCCTCGCTCATTTGCTACCCTCAAGTCCGTGAATCTGACGAGGCAGATCCGTGACATCATAGAACCTGGTCCGCCCGAAGATCTCGTCGCCAACTTCGATCGACTTTTCCACGAAAAAAATCGAAGCGACGAGGGAGCTGGCACGAGAGACCGCACGTGCCTACGGCCTCCTGCCACAACTCTCTTGAGCGACGCACCCCAGCAGTGCTGCGCAGCCCGCAGCCACAATGTCCACGACAGCAGCCGCGGGCATCATGGGTCGGCACTACAACAACTTCTACAGCAGTCACCACTCGACGACGACGGCGACAAACACGATCGCAGGGGGGCGAAGGGGTTTGGTGCGGTGGTGTGGGCATGGGAACCACCGGCCCTGCGATATACCAAGAATTTACCGATTAACGACCTCACCACGACCGTGTGTTCATCACCCACAATATCTTTCCATGACGACCCGCGACGGCCACAACATGCTTCGTAGCGGCCCATTCTTCGTAGCGGCGGGGCTGCATATCCACTGTGCTGCATAGCCCGTGGCGTCTCGCTACCCGTCCCTCGTTAGCATCCAACAGGTAAGCCTCATACAGTACGGTCATGATGTAGACGTAGTTTCCCCCCCGCTTGCGCACGTTTCCTAGGAGCAGAAGAGCGGCTGTTTGCTCGCAGCAAGGCGCATCCGCGGTGCTGCACAGCCCGCGGTTGCTGGATGGCGTTCGCCGCGGCATGACAGAGCACTGCGGCATGGCAAGATGCAGCGGCCAAAACCAAAGATGTGTTTCGCTCCGCATCCTCCGCCAGCTCCCCATTCGATTGTGCATGTTGCGTTCGAAATTCGTTTCGGGGCCACGGGGAGCCCTGCGAGGTTTGGGCGGGGGGCTTGTCCCCCCTTGTCTCTTCCGAGCGACGCGCCCCAGCAGTGCTGCGCAGCCTGCAGCCAGAGCCTCAGTGGGATGGGCGGCGGGCCTCATTGGTAGCAGACAGAAGTTGACGAACAGAGGTCTAGCCAGCCATTGCTCGAGCGTAGCCGGGGCCGAGTCCAGACCCCCGGCTGCGTGCATCTCGTTATCACCGTACCGCAGCCTTTATTACTCCGGCGCAACCCATGGCAAACCGCTCTCCATCCCAGCGAACCCTCCGCACAGCCGCCGATGTCACAGTCAGCGCAGTGCGGCCCCGACAGCGGTGCTGCGCAGCCCGCCTCGGCACCAGGTGGTGCTGCGCATGTATCAACCAACAGTGCTGAAAGGCCTGGTTCTCGAGACTCTGCCGAGGGCAGCGTTGAACAACCTGCCCCCCAGCACCTCTCGAGACTTTGGCAGACCTTTGGCATTGGGTGGAGCAGCTTCCTGACACAGAACGGAGGACGGATCCTATATGCCGTGCTCGCGAGGCCTTGCGTGTCTTAGAACTCGATACTTTTAGAGATGCCTGGGGGCAGCTGCAGGCTCTGTTGAAATCGTGGGAAATCAAACAAAAGGATCCATCCAACAAAAAACGGAATGCCGTCGAGGTGCACCAGCGCTTGCGCGCGGCAGTGCTCAAGGAAGGGAACAGATTACGAACAGTGGTCTCGTTCAGCAGTCGGGCAAGTTATGAAAATCTGTTCCGAAGGAGCGCTGCACAGCGTGCTGCAGGCGCCAGCCGTCGTGCCCGAAGCCGATCAGCGAGGCGCTGATCCCTGTGCAGTGTTGTACAACCTCGACCACTCACAGAACGCCGCGCAGTGCTGAACGCTTGCACACGCTTCCCAGGAGCAGGAGAGCGGCCGTTTGCTCGCAGCAAGGCGAATCCGCGGTACTGCACAGCCCGCGGTCGCTGGATGGCGCTCGCCGCGGCATGACAGAGCCACGAAGAAATGAAACAAAAACCACGGAGAAATAACTGGCCGCGGACATCGTCAAGGCCGCCAACGAGCATGCGTTTGACATCCTTTGCCACAGCGAACATGGCGAGCTCGGTGTGGGCATTGGGAAAAAAACTCCCAGAAGGCGACGTCATCGACTGGATCCGCAACCTGCTCGCCGACAGTGCGGTATCGACTGTCGCTATCTACGCCGACGGACATTACGCGACTCTCGTGCCGTCCGATCGGGAGGAGGTCCTTCATTACTGGGTCATCAAGGACTTCGTAAAAACCCAGCGGGACAGGTGCTTCCAACACTTCCGTGTTCGCACGAGCGAGCGCGACGAGCCCATATCCATCGTCAATTGCCACGCACCTTCCTCGCAGAAGCGACCGCTGACGGTGGCCAGGCGTCTGCGGTACTTCACCGCATTTCACGAGGCATGCGCCGGTGACCCTCTCATCTGGGGCGGCGATTTCAACGCGGGCTTCATCCAGCTCGCCACCCTTCTCGCGTGGATTGATCATTTCTACATCATGAATTCCAGTGCTGCACAGCCTGGTTCATTGCGAACGGTGTCCTCCCATCCGCAAACATTCAAGCACGGCGACTTAGCGGTGACGCTCGGCCTCTGCAGTGCTCAGGTGACTTCCGAGATTGGGGCCTCATTCAACGGAAAGAGTGATGCTCATGATGTTGTAGTCGCCCAAGTGTTTGGAAACACGAGCCGCCCCGCACCCCGGCCAGAGCCTGAAGCCAGCTCTTCGAGCAGCGCTGCGCAGCCTGCTCGGCAGGAGCCCGCCGGCAGCGCGGGGCCGCCGCCCCCCCAGCAATCCTCGGCACTGCATGGCGCAGAGCGGCCGGAGTGGCCGATGCCCACGCGCCCGGCGCCGCAGCCACAGGCTGAAGCCAGCCCTGCGAGCAGCGCTGCAAAGCCTGCTCGGCAGGGGCCCGCCGGCAGCGCGGGGCCGCCGCCCCCCCGGCAATCCTCGGCACTGCAGAGCGGCCGGAGTGGCCGATGCCCACGCGCCCGGCGCCGCGGCCAGAGGCCGAGGCCAACTTTTCGAGCAGCGCTGCACAGCCTGCTCGGCGGGGGCCCGCCGGCAGCGCGGGGCCGCCGCCCCCCCAGCAATCCTCGGCACTGCAAGGCGCAGAGCGGCCGGAGTGGCCGATGCCCACGCGCCCGGCACCGCGGCCAGAGGCTGAAGCCAGCTCTGCGAGCAGCGCTGCACAGCCTGCTCGGCAGGGGCCCGCCGACAGCGCGGGGCCGCCGCCCCCCCAGCAATCCTCGGCGCTGCACGGCGCAGAGCGGCCGGAGTGGCCGATGCCCACGCGCCTAGCGCCGCGGCCAGAGGCTGAAGCCAGCTCTGCGAGCAGCGCTGCGCAGCCTGCTCGGCAGGAGCCCGCCGGAAGCGCGCTGCCGCCGCCACCCCAGCAATTCTCGGCACTGCATGGGCCAGAGCGGCCGGAGTGGCCGATGCCCGCGCGCCCGGCACCGCGGCCAGAGGCTGAAGCCAGCTCTGCGAGCAGCGCTGCGCAGCCTGCTCGACGGGAGCCCGCGACAGTGCGGCGCCGCCACCCCCCCAGCAATCCTCGGCACTGCATGGCGCAGAGCGGCCGGAGTGGCCGATGCCCACACGCCCGGCACCGCAGCCACAGGCTGAAGCCAGCCCTGCGAGCAGCGCTGCACAGCCTGCTCGGCAGGAGCCCGCCGGCAGTGCGCTGCCGCCGCGCCACCACCGCGTCAACGCGGTCTTCGGCACTGACGACCCCAGCATGGCGCCGCTGCAAGAGGTGCTGGAGCAGATCGGCAGCCAGTTCCTCTTCGGGAAAGTGGCGAACATCGTGGCATCGTCGACGGGATGCTACGAACTGGCGACTGTTCCATGCATCGTCGAGAAGCTGGAAGCCTTTTTGGAGGTCGTCGAGGAGCAGCGCTCCCGCCAGCTGCGACGGCATCCGTCACTAACCTCCGACGCCGTGTTCAGTCACGAGGACATGCAATATTCACCGTGCGTGGATGGAGGATCACGAATGCTGGATGAACGGCGAGACCACTCGCAACTACAACTGGTGGCTTGAAGGAACGGGCAATGGCGACCATCAGAGGGCTCATCAGTTACGGCGTAATGCATTTTCGGCGTCTGTCTTCCAGATCATCGGCAACAAGCACGTGGTGCTGACATCCATTCAGCATCTGATATGCATTGCTGCACAGCCTGCAGATGCGATCCAGCGCTTCATGCGCGCTTGGGAGGAGGAGAAGTCTTCGGACGACTACAAGAAGCGGATGCAGACCTCCGAATGCCTGACGAAGGAGCGAAGAGCTCTGAAAAAAAACCCGCCCACGCAGCTCGGCAAGCACTCGCGCGAGGCAGCAAGATTCACGCAGCCATCCTCCGGGACTCCAATCAGCGGGCCGCCTTGTCGGACCAGGACAAAGCTCTCCTCGACGACTTCATCTGCGGCAGGCTCGCCCGCGTTCGCGACGAGCGTGACGCTGCTTTCGGGTGGGACAAGGAGACGCGGACCGCCGCGGGCAGCGCGGCCAACAGAATCGGGCGATGAGCGCGTCACTTTCCACGGTGCTGCACAGCCCGCGTCAATGGAGGCCTGTCTCTTTGCACGGTGCTGCGCAGCCCGTGCCGCGCAGTCCCCGCGCTGCACAGCCCGAGCAATCTTCTGTGTAGGTACGGACTAGCCGACGCATGGATTGACGTGCGGACGCGGAGGAGCGTGAGCTGGTAGCATACACGCATACATATATACATACCTACATACAGACGTACATACATACACACATACACACCCATACATACATACATAGATACAAACAAACAAACATGCATACATACACCTATACATGCATGCATGCATACGTACATACATACACAAGCATGCATGCATACATACATACACCTATACACCTGTACACATATACACATTTACATGCAGACATGCAGAACACGTATACCTACATACGTACGTACGTACGTACGCACATACGCACATACATACATACATACACACGCACGTACATACATGATGATGTTTATGCACCACCTCCTTCGGCCCCTCTGGGGGCCCTTCTCGTGGCCAGCGCTGGAGTCGCCTCGAGATTCTGGTCACGGGGGTGCCCGGGAGACCGGGGCTTGATTAGTGTTGTCGGTCTCTGTTTCGGTACAACGAGATGTGCGTTGTCCTTGCATACAGGGCCACATTGAGGGGGTGGGGGACCTCATTGGAGCCGCCCTCTTTCCATCCTCCGCGCCTGCTCTGGTAGCCCCCCCAGCCTCCAGGAGGCCCCAGGCCCAGCCTCACACGGCGCCGCCTCTCGGGATACCTCGAGGGGCCCCCCTGGGAAGCCCCGGCGAGAGTTCCATTTTGAAGGGCGAGCCGCCCTCTCTCCATCCTCCGCGCCTGCTCTGGTAGCCCCCCCAGCCTCCAGGAGGCCCCGAGCACCGCCTCACACGGCGCCCCCTCTCGGGATACCTTCAGAGGCCCTCCAGGGAAGCTCCGGCGAGAGTTCCATTTTGAAGGGCAAGCCGCCCCCCCTCCACCTCCGCGCCTGCTCGGGCAGCCCCCCCAGCCTCCAGAAGGCCCCGGGCCCCGCCTCACACGGCGCCTCCTCTCGGGATACCTCAAGAGGCCCTCCAAGGAGCCACCCTCTCTCCGACCACCATTTCTCCTTCCTCCTCCCCATCGCGAAGACGATTCTTCGGGACTGATTCGACGAAGCGGGATCGGTCGACTCCTGCGTCGCGAGCCTGCGCCGCTTGGAACGGCAGACGTCGTCCTGGGCCGGGGCCGGGCCCAGACTCCCGGCTGCGTGCATCTCGCTATCACCGTGCCGCAGCCACTGTTGCTCCGGCGCAACCCATGCCGCGCCGCCGGGCGCGCGCGTCGCCATCCGGGAGCGGCCCCGACAGCGATGCAGCGCAGCCCGCCTCGGCACCAGGTGGCGCTGCACAGCCCGCCGCAGCCTTTGTTGCTCCGGCGCAACCTATGGCAGCCAGCACGGCGTCGGTGCCCCCATCCGGGAGAGGCCCCGACAGCGGTGCTGCACAGCCCGCCTCGGCACCAGGTGGTGCTGCACAGCCCACCTCGTCATCAAGCGGCGCTGCACGGCCCATTTTCTCTGCGCTGCCTGCCAGCGCGACCGAGTTGACAGCGGGTTTCTACAACGTGGGAATCCAGTTGTCGGAGGTGGGTGGGAGAGGTTGGAAGATCAAAGAGCGCCGTTTTGCATCGGACATTGCCAAGGCGTTCCGATTTCATGCGCTGGACATACTTTGCCTGAGCGAGCTCGGCGAGATCCGAAGGGGCATCGGCGAGAACATTCCGCGACGTCTATGCCTGGATTCAAAAACTGCTTGCTGACAGAGCGGTACCGCCTGTCCGTGTGTACGTCGACGGACACTACTCGACGATCGTGACGTCCAATCGAATGGCGGTCCTTCAGTGCAAGCTCGTCAGCGACATCGTGCCGGACCAGGCAGACCGGTGCTTCCAGCACCTCCGCGTTCGCGTTGGCGACGACAGGGAGCCCGTGTTCATCGTCAATTGCCGCGCGCCCGCCTCGAAAAGCGAGGGTCGACAGTGAACGGGCGCAAGCGCGCCTTCCTTGCTTGCCACAATGCGCGTGCGGGGGATCGCTTCATCTGGGGCGGCGACCTCAACGCGGGGGTCATTCAGCTCACCGCCCTAGTGCAGAGTATCGATGACTGCTACACCATTGGCTCCAGCGTTGCACAGCCTGGATCACTGCAGCTGGTCTTCTCTTATCCGTTGAGGTTCAAACACGGCGACCTCGCGACGACCCACGGCCTGCGCAGCGTTCAGACGAATTCCGACGTTGGTGCGTTCTTAGACGGGGTGAGTGGTGCTCATGACCTCGTTGTGGCCAAAGTGTTTGTGCCTCGAGACCTCGAGAAGGCGGATGAGCCTTCGCCGGTTCTGCGAATCACCGCAGCGCACCCTCCGCTGACGCGGGGCGCGACACGCAGCCCGCCGCGCAGCGCTGCACAGCCTGCCACCTCCTCCAACGTGGCACGCAGGCCCGCCACGCCCCGCGGCCCGCGTCAACGCCATCTTCGGCAGCGACGCCTCCGCCGAAGCAGCGTTGCAGGAGGGGCTCGAGAAGATCGGCAGAGATTTCTTGTTCGGCAAAGTGGCGAGCATCGTAGCCTCGTCGGACGGCCGCTTCGAGGCGGCAGCTGCTCCGCACATCACCGAGAAGCTGGAGGAGTTCTTGCGGGTCGTCTGGGAGCAGCGTGCGAATCACATGCGCCGCGCGCTGGGCCTGGACTCCGACGCGATCTTCACGACTTTCCACATGCAAGAGATCCACAAGGAGTATATGAACGACTACGGGTCGTGGATGAACGCGGAAACGGTCCAGGAGTACGAGCGGCTGCGCAACCGGAGGTGCAAGGGCGATGGGCAGAAAGCGCACCGGCTCCGACGAAGCGCTTTCTCCGCGCACTTGTTCCAGATCGTCGGCAACAAGCATGCGCTGCTCTCCGCCATCCAACACCTAATCTGCAGCGCTGCACAGCCTGCAGACGCAATACGGCGGTTCATGGACGCGCGAAAGCAGGAGAAGTCGTCGCCTGACCGCAAAAAGAGGAACGCGACGGAGAGGGAAGAGAACGGCGACGACGAGGACGAGGGCACGCCCCCGCCGGGCCCGCACAAGCGCCGGACAAGGTCCAGGTCGAGGAAGCGCCGTGAGTGAGCGAGCGGCTCGCGCCTCGCAGCTCGCGGGTCGCGCCTCGCAGCTCGCAGCTCGCGGCTCGCCGCTTGCATCAAACACAAGAACAAAGCAACGGCAGCAACACCAAAGCAAAGCACAAGCAACGCAAAGCAGAGCGAAGCAAAAGCAAAACCAAGCAAAAGCAAAAACAAAAGCAAAGCAAAGGCCAAGGCAAAAGCAAAAACAATAGCAAAAGCACACGCCCTGCAAATCACAAGCTCAAAGCAACGGCAACAGCAGCGGCAGCTTTCTTAACCTGCTCTCCTAAAATAGCTCCCCTATTAGCTTTCCTACATTGGATTGCCTGACTTATTGACTCCCCTAACAGCTTTCCTGAATTAGTTGTCCTGCTTTCCTGAATAGCTTCCCTGAATTAGCCTTCCTGAAGCAAGCGCCCTCGCCGCTGCTCAGCTTTCCCTCTGTGGCGGCTGGGCCCTGGCGCAGCTTGCCCTTACATGGACCCACCATGATTCCTTCAAGTAGGGGTGCTGCTTTTACCAGCGCCCTCCCATGTGTGCCGCGTCAGTGCTGTTGTTCTTGCCCAAGGACCATCGGTTGCAGCGCCCTCGCGCTCTCGCCTGTCAGCGCTGCACAGCGTGCGGCAGCAGCAGCCCGTGCTGCGCAGCCTGCTCCACAGCCTGCGGCAGCAAGTGGCGGTGCTGCACAGCCTGCCACACTGCCCCTGCGCGAGCAGAACAAAAGGAGCGGACAGTTCGGGGCATGGGCCGTTGTTGTCCGACAAGCCGAGGTTGACACCTACGAGTACACGTGGGATGGCAAACCGAGAACTGGGAAGACTTTCTCCTGTACCTTCGTGTCGCCACAAGATCCCACTGAGTACTGCATGGGCCAGATGCGGTGGAGCAGAAAGGACGACAACAAGTTCCGCGCGGTTCAGGACAAGTTATCCGACGGTCTCGCCTTCATCACGACGAAAGTTCCCATTGTCAACGACGCGAAGAAACGATGCATTCACGCCCCCATCCAAACGGTCGTGAACGTGAGCGACACAGTCTTCAGTCCTGTGCTGAACAGCAGGGGCACCCAAGATTGCTATCCTGAGCCTCCCGCGACAATCGCAGATGGTGCAAACCTCACCAACCAACAGTTCTTCGACGTGACGGCGCTGGTCAAATCGGTGAGCCCACTCCGGCCCGCGGGCCAATCGGGCAACCGCGTCGCCTTCGACGCAGAGATCATCGTCGGCTCTAAGTCCGGCGACCGCGTTCGCACGATGCCGCTGACCGTTTTCACCGACCAGGCGAC
Source organism: Prorocentrum cordatum (assembly GCA_963575745.1). NCBI lineage: Eukaryota > Dinophyceae > Prorocentrales > Prorocentraceae > Prorocentrum > Prorocentrum cordatum. Next base: position 389,864 of record CAUYUJ010005147.1, read on the forward strand.
TAGCCCGAACGCTGGTGAGCCACCGATCTGGGTCTTCTTGAATCGCGCGGCGGGAAACGGGGTCGTGGGAGGCAGCGCTGCACGGCCTGCTCCACAACCTGTGAGCTTCTTTCGCATCAAAGGTGCTCAAGATGATGATGGGAACTTCCCCTTCACCACGACGAAAAATACCGTTGTCGTTGGAGGTGCTACAACAGGCAAAGGACATTCATGGCCTTGCAGCAGAGGCCGCCGCCTTGCTTGGCCTCACTGACACCGACAGCTTTGCCGTCAAGAAGTTTGAGGAATGGGTCGCCAGGGACCTTTCAACGGAGCTTGCCACGGAGACAAGTGCGCGCTCTCCAAGCCCCTTGCGAACACCGCGACCACACGCGTGGAAGCTCTCGACACAGCGAAGGAAACGTTCTGGCAGTTAAATTGGGTCCGCGTGGAAGAGCCGCCAGCGGGTAGCAGCATCCGCACCAGCGATGGCAAACGACTCTGGTTCCTCGCAACGGTCCGCGACTGCACGGGCACGCTCGCGCCGTGCATCCAGGAGGCGGCCGCTCTCAAACTCAGCGGCTTCGATGACGCAGACCACTTCGAAACGCCTTTCTTTGCCGGCAAGGTGCGGCCCCCGCAAATGGCCCCAATGAAAATCATCCGAAGACCGCGACCGCTGCACAGGAGAGCGCCGAGCAACCGCCTGTCCAAGTCGACGTTCGCATCGTGGGCGCAGCCTGCCAAGACTTAGCCGAGTCGCCCACTGAAGCATCGGCTCGTCTGCTTCCCCTTCTCAATACCGAGAACACCACATCCGACGTCGCGATGCCCGCAGCTCTGCACATGCTCCGGAAGTCTTCACACTACACGCTCGCAGTGGAGAGCATCGTGCCAGACATCCCGGAGAGCTTGAAAGCCAGTTTTGTGAACGTGCCCTCAGCCACGACGATATTTCGCCCTTGTTCACAAGTGCTTGCTCTCGCGGAGGCATCGCAACCGTCGAGCCTTCAACGAGCGGGGACCGGCGGCTGCAAAATCACCACAAACAACGTGAAGGAGCTGCTGCATGACGCAAACGATGCCGGCGGCGTCCAACTCACCCCCTCTTGTACCTTGGAAACTCTACAAGACTCCAAGCTGGATCCGCCCCGCACGCAGGCGAGCAAGAAACCGGCAGCCTTAGTGCTGATATGATCGCTACTTCAAGCGAGCAGCGCTGGGCAGCCTGCATCCTTCATGGTGGACTCCGCGCAGCTGTTGCAGCAGACGGAGGTCGACGCAGTGAAGGGCCGCCTCAAACGAATGCTCTTCCTCACCACGCTCGCCGGGCACATGTCCTCCAGGAAGCGGGCCGCGTCCGAGCCTGCGACGAACGAGGAGAGCCCCGCGAAGGCTGCAAAGTGTCGCGTACTGGGGCGCCATCCCACTGCGGCACCACTGCCTGAGTTCCCTTGAAGCACCGCTGATGCTTCGGATCACAATGCTGAACAGCTTGTTATAAAATGGTGCGAGCAACAATGCTGGACAGCTTGTTATCGAGACGGTTCCAGTACGAGGCGCCGACTGCTGTGCGAACAGCCTGCGTGCTGAGGCGGGCTCGCCCCCCCCCTACCCATCTCTCAGTTACAATCGGCCCGTGCGCCCACCTCCGCAACGCAAATGCAACATCTCGTGCCCCGCGCCCTCTGCAACAGCCCAGCAGCGCCGAATTATCCGTAGCAGCGGGGCTGCATATCCAAGGTGCTGCGCAGCCCGTGGTGTCTCGCAAGCCGCCCCTCGTTTGCGTCCACTAGGTACGCCTACATGCAGCATTGTCATGATGCAGAGGAAGTTGCCCCCCGCTTGCACACGCTTTCTGGGGGCAGGAGGGCGGCCGCTTCCTCGCAGCAAGGCGAATCCGCGGTGCTGAGCAGCCCGCGATCGCTGGATGGCGTTCGCCGCGGCATGACAGAGCATTGTGAAAAAGAGCTCGTGAGCATGACTCGCAGCGTGACCCTTGCGAGTCAGGAATTTTGCAAATCTCGCCTTCTTCATCGACGCCGGCCCATTCGACGGGGCCGCTTCGGCGCGCGCACACACACACACCCAGGCACGAGGCACACGCGCGCACACACGCAACACTCTCACACAAACACACGCACGCACGCACGCCTCAAACGCGCGCACACGCACACGCACACGCAACCCCGGCGTCGTGGAGGCCAGACCGTTGTGCGTCACAAGTCTTCGACAAGACAGCTGCCTTCTCCCGCGCGCGACTCCGCGTCGCGCGCGCTTCGTTGGACCCGACCACGGCCAGGGCGCCGCGCCGCTGCATCGGCGCACGCGCCATGGAGCTGCAAAATGTCTGCCAGCTGAATGGAAAAACCTGCCATGTCTGCCAGCAGAGTTGAACAACCTGCCATGTCAGCCAGCAGAGTTGAACAACCTGCCACGCTAAGCAAATGCTGGCCGTGTGCGCGCGCGCACTCCATTGACGCGCTGCAAACATTACAAACGCGCCACCTACCTGCACCGGTGTTGCAGTGTCTTGTTGAACGCTGTAGCAGGACGGCGATGCCTCTGATTTGCTCTGCATGCGAGGTGTTCATATCAACCGCGATGCGAAATGCTGCCCGAGCTTGTGCCTCAGAGGTCGGACAGAAATTACTGCGTTGTGCTGAAGCATTTACTACCAAGGACGGCCTGTAGATAGCCTGGGCCAACGGCATCAGGGAGTGGCCGTGCAGCGGACGTGCCGGTGGGAACCATGGCGCGGCACCACTGCTCAGGCAACAGAGACCGCGGTCGCGGAGTGCACCGGCCAGCCCGAGAAGCAATTGCATCGAATATTTGAGAGGCACCGCGCAGCCCTGCTGGGCTCACGCGAAAAGACCCGCGCTGCACAGCCGGTCCGCCAGAGGTAAAAGCGGCGCATATCAACCGTGCGCCCCGCCACTTAGAGTCTCACCAGCGGCGCCGGCGACTGACGACTCGATGTCACTCGGATTCACAGAGAGCAAAGCCAGCGCTGCACAGCCTGGCCCACCGCGAATCACGGCCATCATTGCAGGTGCCGACCCCAGCACCAATGTTGTTCAACCTGGCTCAGCAGCAGCATCCGCGCCAGAACCAGTGCCAGGAGAAGTCGTCGACACCACTACCACGGGCCCTAGTGTTGCACAACCTGGACCAGGCAGAACGCTGCAGCACCTGTGCACGAAGTACCAGATCACCGCGTTCCATCGACCCTTCTACTTGCTCATGATTCTGAAACTACTCCGGGTTCAGTGGGGTGACCACGTGGAACTCTTTCTGCGAACGTCCTGGTCGACAGCCCGGGGCGGAGGCAAAGTCATCAATGCCTTGCTCTTTAACGGGGAGCGCATCGTGCCAGAGAGCGCTGTTGATATGCGGAGGAACGCTTGGGACCAGTGCTACTACCAGAGCTGCAGAGCGAACGAGGTGTTTGCTTGCAATCTGCATCACAGCGAGTTCGGTGATCGCCTCTTGCAAATCGGCTGCGAGCACATCCCCGCTCAAATGCGACGGCCGATTGTAAACTTGCAGCGTTTCTGCTACAAGATCTGCGAGTTGCGGAAGGGGAACCAGTCACGGCGATCTGTGTACTACTGGTTATTCGACACAGTCCCTGCACGCCAAAAATAGATCGGGCGACTCCACGACAGCGGGGAGGTTGTGGTCACACCACTCTGGTGAAACCGAATATTCCAGCGCCGATGATGCCCGCCGAAACAATTCTGAACAGCTTGTTGCACCGATCTGGGAGTTGCTGCTGCTGTACAGTTTCGTAGGAACGTTCGGTGTAGCAAATCTTGCACAACCTTGCTCACTGCCAAGTCGTGCGGTGTAGGCCAAGGCAAAGGCAAAAGCAAAGGCAAGAGCAAAAGCAAAGGCAATGCAAAGCAAAAGCAAAACCAATGCGAAACTGTAGATGTAGATGTAGGTCTAGGTGTAGATGTGGATGTAGGTGTAGGTGTAAATGTATATGTAGATGTAGATGTAGGTGTAGATGTAGGTGTAGATGTAGATGTAGATGTACGTATCGCTGTTGATGTAGATGTATATGTAGATGCAGGTGTAGATGTAGATGTAGCTGTAGGTGTAGATATAGATGTAGGTCTAGATGTATATGTAGGTGCCGGTGTAGATGTAGGTCGAGATAGGGATGTAGATGTAAAGAACTCCCCCGTGCCCCGCCCTCATCTCCGTGCCTGCTTGCTTTTGCTGCTGTCTCGGCGACTTGTTGTTTGCTTCTGTTGCTGTTTCACTTACGGGGTGGCGTCGGCGGTTCTGGCGCTACTACTACTACTACTACTACTACTACTACTACTACTACTAGTACTACTACTACTAGTACTACTACTACTACTACTACTACTACTACTACTACTACTACTACTACTACTACTACTACTACTACTACTACTACTACTACTACTACTACTACTACTACTACTACTACTACTACTACTACTACTACTACTACTACTACTACTACTACTACTACTACTACTACTACTACTACTACTACCACCACCGCTACTGCTACACCTACGACGATGAGGAGAAGGAGGAGGACGGCGTTTGACGTTCCTACGGATGTTGCTTTCCTCGAGGCTCCAACTCCTAGGTAGGGTCGCACTGGGATAATTCATTCGTTCCGTGTTCTCCAGAGAGTTCCCGAAATGTGTCAGACCGCCACACCAGGAATCCTTGTTCAAGGCCGCCACAGAAGGAATCCTTTCGTAAGACCGCAACACAAGGAATCCTCTTGATAAGGCCTCCACAAAAGAATATTGATGTAACGCCGCCACCTAGGGATTCCTTGTGTAGGGCCGCCACAACAGGAATCCAACTGTAAGGCCGCCACATCAGAAATCCTGTTCGCAAGGCAACCACAAAAGGAATCCTTGTGTAAAGCTGCCAGCCAATTTTCGGCAGCCAACCGCGGAAATAAGGAAAACGAATAACAACATGGAAACAAGGAAAACACAACGAACAAGAAGACAATAAACGAAATAAGCATTGTGCTTCAATAGGTTGCTTCAAATTACATCGCTTTTGCTGTGCTATCATACGTTTTCATGTGCTGTCATTGCTTTTGGTGCGTGTTCATCGGGATTCATTCGTTTTTGTGTTTTCACTGTGTTGTCATCGGTTGTCTGCCGTTGTCAGTTGTTCTCTCGTCTTGCAACGTCTTCTAAGTATGGTTATGCTATCATTGTTGTTCGTTGCGTTGTATGTATTGTTGCTCATTGTTTCCCTTGCCATCCCGACAGTTCCCGACATGTGTCAAGCCGCCACTAGAGGAATCGTTCTGGTAAGGCCGCCACCCAACAAAACCCTTCTGTAAGACAGCCAACCAATGTTCGGCAGCCTGCCGCGGAAAACGAGGAAGAAAGGAAAAACAAAGAAAACACAAACAATGTTCATATGTTTTTGCCCCGTTTCATGCCCTATAAGAATCCTACTTCAAACCCAAACAATTGGTCCGTTGCCCGCCCCTAATTCCTGTGGCTTTGCCTATGCCTAGTTCTTGTTGCCTCCCCCCTAATTCCTATGCCTACGCCTATGCCTATGCCTGCTTGTCTGCTTGCGTGCTTGCGCGATTGCGCGCTTGCACGCTTGCTTTCTTGCTTGATTGCTTGATTGCGAGCTTGCTTGCACGCTTGTTTGCTTGCTGAGCTGCGGCTTCCAAGCGTGTTTGATTCCTCTAACTCCTTGATTTGAGTCCCCTAATCGATTTGGAATCAACGCTGGCTGATATCCTTGTTTCCCGGAAAGTTCCCGGCATTTGTCTGGCCACCCGCCACAACAGGAATTATTGTTGCAACGCCTCCACAAAAGAAATCATCCTGTAAGGCCGCCAGAAAGAGGATGTTGTGCTAAGGCCGCAACAACAGGAATCCTGTTGCATGGCCGCCGCAAACACTTCCTTCTTGTTTAAGCTCGCATCTAAAAATTTGTTATGAGGCCGCCTGAACACAATCCCCCAGTGTTGGGAATCGGCCACAGCTGGCGCACAGCAAATGATAACAAGAAACAGCTTCTACGCATTGTCCGTGGGCATCGGGCGCTGAAGGCTGTCGTTGGCGTTGAACGCGCCAACGCATGAAACAACATCGCCCTCGACTGATTGTGTCTTGAATTCCAGCCACGGTGGATGCACCCCTGGAACGTGCTTGCCTGTATTAGCATCGTCCGAAGGGAGAACTTCAGCCTGCGTTCCGTTTATGTTGGGCGCGGGATGCTTGCCATCAGAACCGCATCGAAAGGTCAACCTGCCCTTCGATTTGTTCGAAGAAAATGAGCCACGGCGAACGCGCCCCTTGGGGGTTTATTATTTTATTCGCGCCGCCAGAAGGGAAGACTCATAATAAGTGTAAATTGATTTGGGGGCGGGAAACACATCGCCACCAACGTCGCCCGCTCAAGGAACTTGAACCACGGCGGACGTACCCCATTGAGGGTTTTTTGTTCTAGTACGACGGCCGTCCAAAGGACGGAAGCACGCGCATGCGTCGCTTATTCTGGGCGCGGGATTACTGTCATTAGAAAGGTGACGGATGAAAACTTGCAGCCGAGACTCTACTTACTTCGGGAATTTCAGCGACGGCGGAAACACCCCCGTCAATACTCCCACGGATGTCGCCCACAGGAAGGAATATCAGCCAGCGTTGATTCCACATATTTTAGAAGACTCCAATCAAGGAACCCGGGGGATCAAGCATGCTTGGACTCCGCAACTCAGAAAGCGAGCAAGCGCACAAGCAAGCAACCAAGCAAGCAAGCAAGCATGCGTGCAAGCGCGCAAGCAAGCAAGCAAGCAAGTAGACATAGGCATGGGCGTAGACATAGGATTTATGGAGGGAGGCATATGCATAGGCACGAGCATAGGCATAGGAATTAACGGGGGGGGGCTATGAGTTAGGTGGGAGGGGGGGGGCAACGGACCAATTGGTGGGGTTTGAGCAAGGACTCCTATAGGGCACGCCTATTTGGAGAATCGCGCGCATGTTTCGTTGATTTTGGGCGCGGGATGCCTGTCGTTAGCGACGTGGGAAGCCGTGCATATTAGCCGCTTTGGGAATGCGTCCACGTCTGCACCATTTTTTTGGCTGGGTTTATGAACCACCTCGAAAAAGATGCTGTCTGTCCCGTGTGGAAATTCTCCCATGGTTCACATGCCCTTCCAGGCGTTGTGCCACGTGGCATAAGTGACAAGTCAACGCATTATTTACTGGTATTGGTCACTGTCTGTTAACCAGGGTGCCCAATAATTAAAGTATGAAAACAACAAACTGTAACATTGCGAGCATTGAGCGATCCGACATGAGTACGCTTAAATTGTTTAATGGAGAATGCTGCGCGCACCAATCTGCGGCGACGCTTTCGAGATTCATAGGCGCAAGCTCCACGCGGGGCCCTGGCAACCCCAAGGGGCTTCCATGTCTGGACGCCGTCTTTACCTGTTCTTCGCGCAACTCGCGCTTTCGTTTAACGCGCGATGTTGGCGATCGGTTCGAGCGCGAGCTTCGACGGGCCAGCAGGGGCATCCACTTTTAGATGCCCACGTGGTCGCCTTCATCGCTGTCTGCGCGCCTTTGCAACAAGGGCCGCGATGCGCGTGCGCAGCGAGCGCAATTGAATGTCCTGTCTGCTGACCAAACGCCATTACGGTGATTGGAAAGTGTGAACCTGCGTTTCGTTTTAAGCGCGTCCTGCGCCTTTTGCGCGTTTCGCTGGTGCTTTCAATTTGACATGCAGAATGGAGGAAAATCTTATCTGGCAATTCGCTTAGTTGTGTTTCATACTGGTGCAAGTAGAAGTACGCATGCTTGCAAAATCCCACCAGCCCTCTGGGCGTAGGTGGTTCCGGGAATTTCCTCTTCCATCTTCCATTTCCCCTTCGGGGAGGGGTTTACCCCTCCCCCTAACCCCCTCCCCTGGACCTTGACGGGGGGGGCCGCTGGTAGTTAGAGCGTCCAAAACGGCCTCGGCGAGGAAGCCAAAATCATAGGTTTTCTATGGTTTTGGCCCCATTTTGGCCTCTGGGGGGGGGGGCAGGGCTAATTAACTCCACCCTCTTCTTTGATCGATCTCCTCCAAGATGGCCCCAAGAGGCGCTCAGGAGGCTCCAAGAGGCGCCAAGATGGCCCCAAGATGGCCCCAAGAGGCCGCCATGAGGCCCCAAGAAGCCCCCAAGAGGCTCCAAGAGGCTCCCAGGATGGTTCCAAGAGGCCTCCAAGAGGCTCCAAGAGGCCGCCATGAAGCTCCAAGAGACCCCCAAGAGGCCCCAAGAGGTCTCCAACAGGCCCCCAAGAGCCCCCCAAGAGGATCCCAAGCGGCCTCAAGAGGCCCCCCCGAAGCACCCAAGACGCCCAAGAGCCCCCATTGACCGCCAAGAGACCCCCAAGACGCCCGAAGAGGCTTCCAAAAAGCTTCCAAGAGGCATCCGAGCGGCATTCAACCATCCACCCAGCGTCATCATTCTCCTCATCCCTCCTTCGCTCGGTTCCTCGCCACCCCCTTATCTATCCATCTGGCCTCCTCTTCCGCCTCATCCTTTGCACGGATCGGCTGTCCCTCTCGTTGCTCCCCCACTTCCCTGATCTCTTTTCAACTTGCCTGGACATCGTTTCTGGATGGGCTGGTGGGGATACGCGAAGCGTCAAGAATTCCTTCTACCTTCATGACCAGGTTCTAATACTCTGGAATGTGCTTTGAATTCTGCGCGCATCCCACGCGCATGAAAGAAGGGTCATCCATTCTGGGACGCCCCCGAGTCGCGACCTTCGCGTTCGCATTCTCAGAGTCGCACGCTGAATGCGCCTGTCCCTTGCCTTTACGCTACGGCAAAACAAAGGCATCTCCCGCTGGAAGCCTCCGTCGCGCTCGTTGCCTCCAGCCTCTCCCCCCCCCTCCTCGCTCCAAGCCGAATTCGTGGCGCGCGCGGTCCGTTTCTAATTGAGTTTGCATCATTGAGGCGGAAAGCGTTTGAGCGACCAAGTCGCAGCAATGGGCGCTGGTTGAACGTGATAGCACGCAGCGCCATAGCCCAAACATCGTTAGCATCCACAAGGTCAGCACCATAACATACATAGTTCACTCATGGTCGTTGTGATCGTCGCAAGCGCAAGTTGCATTAGCATTGACAAGCTGATGAAGCTCGCGCGGCGGCACCCTTCATCATCACCAGCGCAAGCAGAAACGCAAGTGCACAACTCATCGTCAAGAGGAATATTGTCACCATGGGACCAACTACTATAGCCATGAGCGACAATAAGAAAACGACGCCATCAACATCAGGACCGACCACGCGGACGAACCCTGCAGGCAGATCTTAGTGGGGGCGCTACATACATACTTATGTTAAGCTACATGCATACACATACATACACACATCAACATGTATAATTGAAGAGAGGGAACAAGGAAATAAGGAAATATAATACATGTAACCAAACAGCTAAGATCTATAAGCACATAACCACACAGACGAATGAGAAGAACAGAAAGATAGCAAGAGAGAGAGAGATAAACAAAACATAGAGAGAGAAATAGAGAGAGAGACATACTTATAAAGTACGCCTATGTATATAAACATGCGCAGAAGATAAAATAGAGAGTTGCACATCTTGGTAGGGGGGCAGGAGATGGGGGCGGACAGCGATACTATACGCGATTACGTTGCAGCCGACCGTAGGCGCCGGCGGAAGCGGACAAAACCTGCCCCCCCTGTAGGCTACAACGGGAAAGACGCAAGCACCATCGGCAAAGACCCAGGCAGGAGCAGAGAATCCGGGCAATTATCACGATGCGACGTCGACCAACAATACGCAACGGAGCCGCGCTGGGAACGAGCAGGAACGACGAGGCGGAGGGGGGGCGCGAGTGAGACGACGCGTTGCCAGAATGGGCGCCGGCACCGCCACCTCGCGTCGCGCCCTCGTTGCAGAACGTTTTGAAACAGGACGGTTCCGCGCAACATGGCGGCGGCAAGACGCGGTCATTTCCTGCACTGCGATGCGAGATCGGAGATCGAGTTCCGTGAATGACCGCGCGAACATAAAATCCCAGCATGTGCAAGATGAGAGAGACGGCGCTGGCTCAGCCAGTGTAAAGAGCCACAAGCAGCACAAGCAGCAGCAGTGGCAGACCTTGACGCCGCTATGGCCACAGCAACAGTTGCGACAGCATCATCCACCGCTGCAATTGTGGAGTCTGTCATGGCGCAATCGGAAGCAATACTGGAGCGGGAAGGAAGGAAATAGAGGAGTCCGATCGATTTTGTGAACCGCCTCCTCCCATCATCCGATCAAGCCAGGCGCGTTGCCTCGCCCGCTAACTCCGCCGCCAGCGCACCCGCCACGCGCGATAACAGATGCTAGTGCATCAAAAGGGGGATCGGCGCCGACAGCGCCCGTCGCCGGTTCAACCGGAGGCGGCGCTGCGACGGATGCGCGGGGAGAGTTGGCAGACGTCGCCATGGAAAACAAACCCCAACCCCTAGTTCAACTGGGGTCGCTGAAGCTGCTTCGGGAACGGAAAAGGAGGGGAAGAAGAAGAGGAGGGGGAGGAGGAGGGGAAGGGCAAGAAAAACAGCACTGCCACTCAGGACCGAAAGTGGCGCGAAATCCCCCTAGCAACGCGAAGAAAATTGAGAAGGAGGGGAAGAATATGCTCGTTGTGGCGCAGGCGCTGCGCGCGCTGCACGATGCCGACGGAACACGGGTTACCGCCCGCCGCTTCAAAAACGAAGCTGCGAAAAGCCTCGGGCCGCGCAGCGCGAAAGGCGCCGCGCGTGCGCATGAGCGCATAATCTGCGCACGCCCCCAGCGCGGCTCGTTCGTCAGGCGTCGCGCGGCGGTTCGCGGACTCGGCAGGGATCAACCCGACGAGCTCCGCCAAGGCGTTCTCTGGCGCTGGCTGGCACACATTGAAACGTCGCCGGGGGAAGCGATGGAGGCACGAGCGCCGCGAACAGGTGCGCAATATTGCCCGCTCCGCCGCAGCCCAGGCAACCACGCCCCCCCCCTTGAAACCGGCGGCCCGTGACCCAAACAGTGAAAGCAGTCCAGGTTCTCGCGGCGAGGACCCTTGGCGCCGCGAGCTCGGCGAGGTTTTGGGCGAGTCGCAGCCGAGAGCCCACCTGGCGCCATCGATCGAGGCGCCGCCTGACGTGAACGAGCGCACCCCTTTCATGGGACCCCCTGATCTGCATGGCAGCTGCCGCTCGACAGCCCCCCCGCTGGCGCTCGCGGTGTCCTGGATGAAATAGAGGGCCGCCCGCGCAGAGCCCCGCCTGCACCACCGAACGGGCGGATTCCAAATTCAAGACGAAGGAATTGCGAGCCCAATGGCCAGCGGGATTTGCTTCTGCACGCAGTCCGCCTGACTCAGACTGTCGACCGTGTAGCGCGCCTGGGAGCAGACGCTCAGTCCCCCGCGTTGGCTGGGCTCGCGCAACATCACCCGTGCTTTCGCCGTCGTCGCAGCGGCTTCAATATCCACCAGTCCACGCGCCATGCCAGCGAGGCGCGTCGCCTTCGCAGTCAAATGAATCGATCCTGCGAGGAGGGCCTCGGAACCAGACGCGGATTGCCGCGGACTCGAGGCCGGAAAAATCCGGCGGCGGCGCGCCTGGCTGCGCGCAGAGGATGACGACGGACATCGCGACTATCCTGTAGGCTTCCATGGAATGAAGGCACCCCGCGTCTAACTCACTCCAAAACGCGGCCCGCGCCACATACTTGTCCACGGCGGCGCCCCGCGCCCTCGCCCCGCGGGCGGGCCCCGCGGGCGGGCCCCGCGTGGAACCCCAGATGCTCCGCGCAGTCGGCGATGACGACTGCGCCCCACAGCGGAACTCGTTCGATCGCCCTCAGCCGCGCACCAACGAGTAGGCGGAGAGCCATGGGGGAAGTGAGAATGGGCGCACCTTCTCAGAAGACTCGGAAGTCCCCCGGACTTCCGAGAAGTTTTCTAAGCCTTCCCCGAAGGCAGAAAAACCTTCTCAGACGGCGCGAGGGCTTCCGAGAAGTCCCGCCGCCTTCTGAGAAAGCCTTCTCCTTCTCAATTCCCCCCCTCGCTCGAACGAGGCCCACGGGGATAAACGAAGCAGAAATTGGCCGAGCAACGACATATGTACATGCACGCCCTCCGCGGTCTTGCCGGCACGAATGTCCGCGTTGACGCGCGCTCCCGGGGAAACTAACCGCGTACGTGTACATATGTTCTTGGCCTCAGAGAAATGGCCCCGTGCAGCCGCAGGCCCACGATCTCCGAAAAGTAAATAAAGATGCCCCCGACCACGGGCAAGTGGCACCCGATGCGCCGGTAGACCAAAGCGGCGTCGCCAGCATCAGCGCGAACGACTCCGCCAGGAACAAGTCGCAGAATTCGTCGGAACAGTATATCCGAGGCGACAGCAAGCGATAACGGCGACAAGGGGCAGCCGCGACGCACCCCGCGCGCGATCGCCAAGCCATCGCGCCGCGGGCCCCCCGCGGCGGCGACGCAGAAGTTGAGCGCGCATGCGACAGAAACAACGTTGAGCAGCCACTGGGGCCAGCCCAACTTTTCGAACGCCCTCGCCGCGAAGCCCCGCTCCACCGACGGTAACGCCCAGGCGCAATCAAAGAACAGCGCCGCGGCGTCGCCAGACTCGAAGGCCCCAGAAAGCACGGCGCAATCCACGTCCAAAAGATTTGCGACCCTTGGCCGTCTCCCCACGAATCCACGCTGCACCTCCGCGATCATGGGGCCGACGATGGGCTCGACTAGGCCCCTGGTGGCGCTGGCGACGAAGCGGTTGTTTGAGCTCGAAACGTTCAGGGGCCTGACATTGGCTGCCTCGAAAATCTCGTCTCCGGCTGCTGTGCCACTCGGCTTCTCAGAGTGGAGAAGCCAGCGGCTGCGGCTCCTCGCCGACGCCGCCCACTCTGGCCCCCGCCACGCAGCGCGCGGCGCCCCGCAGGATCTGGGCCGAGAAGTCGGCGCAGCGGCGCCGCGCCAGAAAGGGGGGGCAAATCGGCCCTGGCGCGGAAGTGTTAGAGCTGCGGATTGCCGTAAGAAATGGGACCGCCGCAGGCGCAATACCGGGAAAGATAAATCCGTCGACGGCCAGCGCTGAGAGTCGTCGCGCAGTCAGTCCTCCAAGAGAGCCCTGTTGACACCCGTCTTCTGGAAGACCTTGCCCCAGCGGTCGCGCAACGCAATGGCCGCGCCCCGCGGGTCGAGAACAACTCCACCGGTCGGCTTCTGGCCCGCCCCGATACCTCCAGCTCTGCTGGGAGCAAGTCGGAATATCGGCCTCGTGTTCCATTGCCTTGCACGCGGTGTCATGAAATCGTCTTGCCTCGCAGGTCCTCGCAGGCCTTGCTCAGCTCGTCTAGATCGCGCTGCCTAGCCAAATTCGTTGCAAAATTTCGGAGGTTCTCCAACTTGCGCGTCGCGTTGCCCGCTATGGCGCAGGGGGGCCTGACACAATCCTGCAGCTCTGGGCAGGCCTGAATGCAATCTGAGGCGGGGGATCACCTGCCTCGCCCAATCGCGCGAATCCGCTTCATGGCAATGCCCGACCTGTCCCCTGCGCCTGAGGATTGCTCAATCCTGCGCGCCACTGTCCACGCGGCACGTTTTCCATAAATTCGAGCTGCTCATGGCGTTGGCCAGCAGGTTGCCCTCCAGCAGCTGCGCGCGCGCAAGAAAGAGCCGCCGCGGAAAACCTGTGTGCTGACATGCGCGCGAAGCGAGGGGGCGGCCCCCCTCGCGTTTTCGGCGAGGCAGCCGCCGCGCAACGAACGCGGCCCCACGGCGCGAGAGGTCGCGCGCCCATTCGAGCGGGGAAGACTGGATACGTCGATCGAACTGGTCAGAAACGCGGCGACGGCTGCAAACGCGGCCTGACTTCGCCCGCAAACTAGCGGCCGCATGGTTGCAGTCGGCGTTGCAGTCGGCCGAGGGAAGCTCGGCCAACCCATGCCAGTGGCGCAACTCACTTTTGAAGCGCGCACCCCCCTCTTGCCCCGCATCCTAATAAAGTCCCAGAACCTCTGGGGGGCCCGTCACGACCGCGAGCCGCGCAATTAAAATGGCCGCCAAGAACCGTCGGGCAGCTCAGTGTCGAGGCCACGCCGTCCGCCATGCGGGCGCGGAGGAATGAGCGGAGGCAGGGGGAGCTGTGGATGTTGCTGCGAGATTATTCAGGGGCCCCGCGGATGTCGCGTTCGGTCAGCCTGCCGTCGGCCCCAGCGCGGAAGTGGACGACGATGATATCCGTCGAGGCTGCCGGGCCCCGGAGACAAAGTTTCGCCGCCCCCCCCACTCCAGACTTGAACACGCCTAATAAGGGGGCTCGCTAAACAGGCGGAGCAACATGTCCCGAACGACAATACCAACGCAAGCGCGTCCAATAGCGGGGCCCTGCGACCAATGGGCCCAAGCACCCGGCGGCGAACGCCAAGTGCGTTTGCACACTCCGGTGCCGCGCACTTCCTGCAACAACGCGACACCTGCCCCATCGGCAAGCCGATGGGCGCACCTGCGCTTCAAATCGCGACGGACGGTGCCAGCGCAGAAGGGGCCTGAGCGTTCCAAGACACCACCGAATACACCCCCTGAAACTGCCCACCCTGGACCTGCACGGGGTTCCCGACCTTGGAGATCTAGCCCACCGCGCCGTTGTCCAAGTGGGCCGAGGCCGTCTTCGGTAGCGGCGCGTCGGCGGCAGTGTCACAGATGGCTCGGCGCAATCGGAAGCTTAGATATAATTGAACAGGGATGTCCCTGGCGACTAGATCGCCCACGTTTCGAGGTGGAAGATCAGTTGGACCAACAGCTAGCACGGGAAGAGGAGCTCGAACGCGACCCCCGAGAGTGAAGTCTCACGGGGGAACAAAAAAAAGATGGGACACTGCGGCGGCGCGCATGGTGATAAGCGGCACGACGATTTAAACCAGCCGGCCCCGCCCGGGCGGGGCGGGCTCGAAAGACAACTGGGACCGCGAAGCACGACGCGCCGTCGCCAGTCATGCACTGACGTTACGACGAATGCTCCGACACGTCGAGGGCGCAGCGGCCGCTCATAGCCGCGCCCCCCCCCCGCTCGTGGCGAGGTCGCTCTTCATTTCGAGCGCGACGAAGTCCGAGCCAACCTGGCGCGCCTGGCCGCGCAGCGCCACACGAAGCTTCCCGCTGTCCCCCAGCCAGCGGACCCAGCGCCTCGACCGCGCCCGAGGGCGCCTGCGCGTCGCGAGAGGCAGGGCGCGCGCGCTTGCCAGGGGCCGGATGCTCGCCCGAGTCGCCTTCTTGAGCAGCGGCCCTGCGGCCGAGATGATGCGGCTCACTAGCCTGTCGACGACGCAGCCGCCCTCCCCGCCCGAATAGCCCTTGCTGACGATGTCGGCCATGTTATCCGTAGCAGGGCGCTGCTTATGCCCTCGTCCCTTGCAGGCCGAGAG
>CAUYUJ010005147.1:410312-427812 GCA_963575745.1 Prorocentrum cordatum
CTGGGGGTTGGGAGGAGGGGGAGGAGGAGGAGGAGGAGGAGGAGGAGGAGGAGGAGGAGGAGGAGGAGGAGGAGGAGGAGGAGTTGGAGGAGTTGGAGGAGGAGGAGGAGGAGGAGGAGGAGGTCTCGGGTCAGAATGCCACCCTCCCGGGGCCCTCCCGCCCATGACCCGCCTGCCGAGGGCCGGCGCCTCCAGAATCGGCGGCACCAGCCGTAAGGCCACAGCAATACTGGAAGCTCGAAGGGGCTGAACAGACCCTGAACGTGCCCCCGTGGACCGAAGGTCGTCAGCCCTTCCAAAAACACAACGTCCCCCCCAAGTGTGCATCTCCTGGATCGGAGGCGCGCCTGGGGGGAAGTGAGAAGCGGCGGGCCTTCTCAGAAGGCTCGGTAGTTCCCAGGCCTTCTGAAAAGTCCCACCAGCCCTTTAGGGCGTAGGTGGTCTAGGGAGGTTCCTCTTCCAATCCCGTTCTTCCCCTTCGGGGAAGGGGTCTACCATTCCCCCTACCCCCTCCCCTGGACCTGGAGGGGGCGGGGTCGCTGGTGGTTGGAGGGTCCAAAATGGCCCAAGACGGCTCCAAGAGGGCTTCGGAGAGTCCAAAATGACCTCCAAGATGGCTCAAGATAGCCCAAGATGCCTCAAGATGGCCCCCAAGATGCTCCAAGAAGCTTCAAGAACGCTCCCAGACGGCTCCAAGAAGTCTTCCTGACCTCCAAGGAGGCCTCCACAAAGCCGAAATCCTTCCACAACCTGAGGGCCCTCAATGTTTTTTGCGTCGTCGTTTTTCGTTTCCGATTGCCTTCCGAGGCCTTGCTCCAAGGTGGCCTAAGAGGGCCCAAAGAGAAGCCCAAAAGAGCCCCAAGACAGCCCCAGAACGCCCAAAAACACCCCGAGAGCGCTCCGATGGGGGGTCCAGGAACCGATCCTTCGAGGCCCCTAAAGGGCAACACTAATTGGGGAGCCCCTTCTTGTTTGATCGATGTCCTCCAAGATGGCTCCAATACCGTCCCCAGGGCTCCCAAGAGGGCCCCCAAAAACACCCAAACGACCCTAGGAGGCGCCCGAAAGGCCTCCAAGAGGCTCCCAAGATGCCCTCAAGAGACTCCCCGAAGCATCCGAGACACTCCAAGAGGCCCCGGGAACCGCCAAGAGGCCCCTAAGATGCAAGGGGGGCCCAAGAGAACACGAAGGCGGACCCAAAAGCGACCAATTGCGCTACAAGAGGGACACTCCCTCTGCGTGCTGCCCACTTCCCTGATCGAGGCAACTCCTCTGGACATCGTCTCTGGATGGGTTGGTGGGGTTATTTTTTCTGGTACGCGGGAGCGCGAAGCGGGTCGAACGCCGGGCGAACAGGGGCAAAAGGCTGGCGGGATTACATGTTTCGCACGTGGGCGCGCGAAGCGAGTCGAACGCCGCGCTAACAGGGGCAGGCCGCGCCACGAGCTAAAGGAAAACAGAACAATGAGCAACGCCATGCACAGAGCGGGACGGAGCTCAGCGCAGCCACACACGTCCATGTAGGTGTCGAGCTGGATGCAGACGCAGTGGAAGAGCGACCCCACTTGCGACCAAAGAGAAGAACGCCACACTTACGCAGGGCGGCGGTGACATGAAGAAAAAACGGAACGGGCCAGCGATACCCCAAGTACCTTGCCGAACTCGTAGCACAGGACCCAGTGGGGCACCGCGACGTAGAACGACGAACGGACCAGCGGGAGTAGCACAAGCGCCGGAGAGACGGACAATAACGGCGGGCGAGTCGCAGACGTGGAAGAGAACGGCCTCCAGGCACCGCGTAGAACGCGTAGATGAACGCCGACGCGAAGGAGACAAGCACCGCGAGGAAGGAACGAAGGACCGACGGGTCACGGCCGCTCCGGCCTCCCCCGAAAATTCCGAGTGCGAGGAAGAAGCGGGGCAGGCTGAGCCGCGGCCGCCTTGCGCCCTCCAGCGGGCAGGTCAGAGGCCCCCAGGCGAGGGCAATCACAGGCAGACTGACAGCACGTGCTGATCATGGGGAGGGGCCACCTCTCGCCGTCAAGGAGCTGCAGCGCGACTACGGTCAGCACATGTTGGGTTGCCTGCGGGGCGGCTGCAAGCTGTGAAACAGGGCCAGGAGTGACGGAACAAGGGGTGATGAGGAGCGGCAGCTGATCGCTGCAAACGCACGGAGGACAGGATGGAAGGCGACGGCAAACCCCAGGAGCAGCTGATCGCTTCAAACGCATTGTGACGGAACAAGGGATGATGAGGAGCGGCAGCTGATCGCTGCAAATGTACGGAGGACAATATGGAAGGCGATGGCGAACCTCAGGAGCAGCTGATCGCTGCAAAAGCATGGACAGTGGAACGGATACAGGAGAACCCCAGGAATCGTGGCAGGAACTGATGCGAGGCCCAGGAACGCACCTCCCCCAGATTTCGCGGCCGTCCTGGAGCGCGGCCGCCAGCCTGGGCTAAGGGCGCCCGTCTCCGCGGCGGGGCATCGCCATCCTTGCCCGCGCCATCGCCGCGCCACAGGCACTGCTCGCGCAGCTGTGTCCAGTCAACCCCGAGGTGCAGCGCGTCGCCCATGGACCGCGCGACCCCATCTGTGGCGGCGGAAGGAATCCAGTGAGCTGACGCGCGTATGCTGGTCGTGCCGCAGCAGGTCGAGCACTACTCTGGAGCCGGGCAAGGCGCGCTTTCGGACAAACGCATACCGGGCACCTGTCAACATCGCCCCCAGGGTGACTCGGGGTCGCTCGATCTCTTTGCCCGGGAACTCCCCGCAAACGCCCCACTGCACGCCTTGGACCCTGACTTTGTCGAGCTGCTTTTCCGTTGCGGGATCCAAGGGTTCAGGCCGCTGGCGGGCGGCGCGCCACCCGCCCCCGTCGGGCGCGCTGGCTCGCTGGTTCCAGGCATTGCTGCTGCTGCCGCTGCCGCCGTGCTCGCCGCCGGTCGTCCGTCGCCTGTCGGACCCCGCCAGGCCGTCGACGTCGTCGGGCACCGCGCGCCGCCCCGCGGGCGGCGAGGGGGCTGGGGGGTCGCTGTTTCTCGGGGCCAGGCCCGGCGCCCAGTCGCTTCCAGGCAAACGCGCCAGCAGGGGCCCAGCACGTCCTCCAGGTTTCTGTCGAGGAACCGGCCGCGCGGGGATGGAGGGTCAGTCGTGGGCGTGCGCGGGCGGGTGGGCGCGTGCCCCTGCTCATCTAGCGCCCCTGCCTTCTGCTCCAACGCCGGCGCTGTCCCCGGATCGACGGCGTCGGCGTCGGCGTCGTCATCATCGTCGTCACCGTCACCGTCACCGTCGGCGTCGGCGTCGGCGTCGGCGTCAGCGCTGGCGTCGCCGACGGCGTCGGCGTCGTCGGCATCGACGTCGTCGTCGGCGTCGGCGGCGGCGTCGGCGTCGGCGTCGGAGTCGGCGTCGGCGTCGGCACCAGTCAGCACGGGCGGCGGGGCTCTGCCACAAGGGCCCAGCACGTCCTCCAGGTTTCTGTCGAGGAACCGGCCGCGCGGGGATGGAGGGTCAGTCGAGGACGTGCGCCGGCGGGTGGGCGCGTGCTCCTGCTCGTCTGGCGCCTCTGTTTTCTGTTCCACCGCCTGCTCTGTCCCCAGGTCGTCGGCGTCGGCGTCGGCGTCGTCGGCGTCGTCGTCGCCGTCGGCGTCGGCGTCGGCGTCGGCGTCTGCGTCGGCGTCGTCGTCGGCGTCGGCGTCGTCGGCGTCGGCTTCGTCGGCGGGAAGGCGGGCCGCGCTCGCGCCAGGACAGCCGGTGACGGCTGACGGCGCAGAGGGGCCTTGCACCCTCCAGGACAGCGGCTGCACTGCGCAGCCCCCCCCCCGACCTCGGGCCGCCATCTCCAGATGGGCGTCTGATCTTCGCGAGTGTCATGTGCGAGTCTTCCCCGGGCAGGCAGGTGGGCGACAGATCGTCGCAAATGTCCTGCGTGAGTCTTCTCCAGGCAGGCGACTGATCGTCGCACCATCTCCAGGCAGGCGACTGATCGTCGCAAATGTTCTCTGTGAGTCATCCCCAGGTAGGCGACTGACCGTCTCCTGGTCCAGGAGGTCTGCGCCAGGCCAACCAGGCCCTGACGGCCCCAGCGACGCGCTAGGCCCACCGAGCGGATAGCGCGTCTCTCCGCCAGGCGGGCAGGAGGCCAGGAAGAGCTCGGGACGGTGGCGCCAAGGGACTGGGAGGTGGTCGGCGCGTTGAAACGGCGCGTGGCGGGCCAGAACCGGCGGGGCGACACGCTGCGCCGAGTCGCCAGAAGGGCCACGCGGCCGCGCCCCAGGTCACTCGAGCGCCGGTGGGCGAAATTACCTGCAGCGAAGCCAGCGGGGTCCCAGAATTGCGGTACTTGGAAGAGCAACCCGGCCTGCAGCCTGGGGGCTCTCCTCCTCCGCCTCCTAACCCTCTCCTCTCCTCGGCTGTCGCCGCCGCCGTGCTGCTGCTGCTGCTGCTGCTGTGATGGGTTCTGATCCCCTTCCCGATGATGTTGCCTCGCCTCGTCCTCCTCCTAGCCCTCCTCGCGCTCCTCCTCTTCCTGCTGCGCTGGGGACTGCTCCGCGCCCGCGCCCCCGACTGTCTCCTCCTTCCCGCCCTCCGCCAGCTGATGGTCCTCCGCGCGCTGCTGCCGCCGGGGGCGGCGCTGCTGATCGCCCTCTCCCGCCTCCGCGCCAGCGGGCAGCAGTTCTGGCTGCCGGCGCTGGCGCAAGTGCCGCGCTGCTTGAGGGGGCGCCTGCGCCCGGGGGCAGGCGCGCGTTGACCCGGGGTAGGTTGTTCACCCGGTCTTTCCACCGCCATGCGCGCTGGCGCCGCAGGCAGGTGATGATGCCCTCGTCATCCGACCCGATGGTCTTTCCCGTCTTGCGGTTCCACTGGAGCTCATGCTGGCCAACGTTGTACTTGGCGTTCAGCTCCTCCTCCATCCTGTCCAACCGGGACACGGACTGGTTGTAGCCCTCCTCCTGGAGCCACCGGGTCGGTGGCAGGGCTGCCCGTTCGCACGGGCGCCCAGTGATCTCATACGTACGTGCTGAAGACGTTCGACAAATTTACCACACGTGCGGCGCCACACGCCTGGTTTGTCGCCGGCGCGGGCCTCCAACGCATGGCCGTTCTCCTGGGGCGTCTCCCCGCCAGTGCCGCGATCCAGGTGCTGCAGCTTCTCGCCGGCATGGCAGCGGGCCATGCGTCGCGACCACGCGTCGACAAGCAGAAGGGTTCGCACCTGCGGCCCGGTCAGGGCCGACCGCTGCGGAATTACCCCCGCATAGCGCACGCGTACCGGCGCCTCGGTGATACTGCTCGGCAAGCTCCCCATTGCGGCGGCACGGATAGAGCTGCGCTCCCCGCACCCCACAAAAAACGTGGATAACTGTCTCTTCAGCGCCGCAGTAGCGCTGGCGATCTCCGCCGTCGCGCCGGCGCCTCGCACTGCGCTCTGCGGTCATGAGCCCTCCTGCCAAGATCACTCGGAGGACGCCGAGTTTTTTGCGTGCCGCCTCTGCTGCCGTGGCGCACGGGGGGTCGGTTTGCGGCGCTGGCGCGTCCTTCTCGCCCTCCTCCTCGAGATCCTCCTCGTCGACAGTGTCCGCCTGCCGCTGCAGCTCGTCGTGGAAGGCCATGGTCCTCGCCCGGTCGAAAGGGTGCGCTCCTGCGCACTGGCGCGGTCGGCCCCGCATCAGCCGGCGCCCGAGATCATGCCGCCAGGCGTCGCGCAAGTCGTGCTCCCACTTGCCGTCTTCGGCGCCCCCGGCAACGAGGGTTTGCACTGCGGCTGCATAGGCAGGCTGCCTGGCCAAGCCTCTCAGTCTCGTGACCGGGCCAGGCGCGGGGCAGATGATGTCTCGGTCGAAGTTCCGGATGATCTGCTCATTGATCGGTGGCCGTCTCATACGATCGTCCTCAGCCCGGCGCACTGGAAGCCGAACTCAGGGTCCAACTGCGGAGGTGCCAAAAGTGCGCATGTCACCAATGGAGAGCATGAATAATGATCCATTTTCCGCAGACTCTTCATGATGCCCGTCCGTAGCTTCCGCAGGTTCCCCTCCGCTGTGCCGCACTTGTGCGCTCCCTGACCGAAGGTCGCCTGCGCCTGCGTTGCCAACATCATGCATCCCCTTCGTTTCCACGGCACCGGAACATAGCGAACCTCGGCGATCGCGCCGCTCCAGGTGCGGACCCTGGCCTGCTCCAACTCAGTCGCCGTGGTGCCCTCTGTGCGTAAAGAGCCCCCCGCTCGCCTGAATTCCGCCACGTGCTTGATGCCCTCGTTCAAGGTGCCAGACACGCAAAGGTCGCCGAAGGTGCAGCACTTCTTCGGGTTCAGCTCGCCGCCGTCCAGGGCATTGTACGCCTGGATGTGGATGATCCGGTGCACCTGCCGCACGCTGTTGGTGACGCCCCCCGTGGTTCGCCCAGTAGCTGTGGTACTGATATCATCGGCGTAAGCACGAGCAGTGGCGCCGGGCACGTGGGCCTCCGCCATCTCCAAGCTGCAATTGACCATGGCTACTAGGCCAATCATGGACAAAGGGTCACCTGGGATGATTCCACCATGTGTTTTCCACCAGTCCGAAAGTGCGCCACCCAGTCGGAAAACACGTTGGAGGCTGTCATACATGCTCGCCAGGGGCTTCAATATCCGTTCGGAGGCTCCGCGAAGTCGTAGGATCTCCAGCATAGTTTCGACCGGTATCAAATCGAAACGCTTTCTGAAGTCGCACGATACGCCAGCAACCTTGACCTCCGGGTCAAAGGAGGGCTCCTCGATGTCGAGCGCCACGCTGATGGCGAGCTGCTCCGCGGCCCGCTGGGCTCTGCATCCCTAAGAATGCTTGCTCACCCACTTCTCCTGCCAGGCGGCCGCATCGGCATATCGCACTTTTGCCCAAAGTCGATACACGGCGGACAAGACAGTGATAGGTCTGAAGCCCAGGGGCCCGACATCCTCGCCGTCGGCGCTTTTGGGGATCAGCGAAGTGCAACCACAAGTGAGGTCGTGCGGCCACACGCCGGTGCTCTCCACCTCGTTGAGGATGTCTGCCAGGTCATCAAACACCCTGGGACACCACTGCGCCAGCGCCGGGAAAGCTGAAGGTGTCCAGTTGTCCAGGCCACCTGCGCGCGGCTTCGTCTGCTTCGTTGCCGCCGCCAGTGCGGGTCCGGTGAGGCCCCGGCATGCCATGAGGCTGCCTTTGAGCGCTGGCACGAACGCGTTGATGAACTCCTGCACCCTGGGCTTGCGCACTTTGAACTTCTGGAAGATCGGGGACCATTCGTCCAGGATCGCCTTCAGCTGCTGCTTCTTACACGCCGTGAAAGTTCCGTCCGGCAGTTTCATGGCCGTCTCCGCTGGGCCCCATCCTTCCTTGAGGTAGCGGTAAGCCTCCTTTTGGTTGGCCTGCGGCTTCCGCTTCCACGCCATGAGCCGCTCCTGCTCAGCCCGCTTCTGCCCCGCCGCGCACTCGTGCCCCAGCGCCCTCGCCAAGGTGGTCGCGGCGGCGCGGCTCAGAGTGAGGTCTCGGAAAGTATCCAGCGCTGCCCGCCGTTCCGGTGCAAGGCGCAAGTGCATGCCCAGGAGGTTCCCCTTCGTTTTCTCGGCCCGGTGCCCGAAGGACGTCATCTTAGAGAGCTCCTGCGCCCGGCGGAGTGCCAGTGCCGGTCTCTCTAGTTCTGTCGTGGATGCCGTCGCTGCCTGTTCTTTGGGTAGCACTGACAGTTTCCGTACCCTGACTCGTCCTCTGCCAGAGCCGCCTTCTGCGCCTCCATCCCGCCGCGGGATCGTCGCTAGAGCTGCCTCCGTGTTATAGCACCACCTGTCGTAAGCACCACCCATGTCTCCTGCCCGGAGGGCTGCTGAGATCCGGGCGTCTCGTCGCGCCTCTGTGTCCCGGTGGTCCGCCGGGGGGTCCTTGTAGACGTGCCCAACTCCCACCTTCTTGGGCATGTAGACCGTCTGCGCACACACGGGAAACCGCCGGTCGTGCTCTGCGTCGCGCACGCCCTCTGTCAAGGTGAACTTCTGCATGGTCGCCGCGGCCGTGCGGTTGAGCATAGACCAATCGATGCGAGCTCCTTGGCCCTTCGCGCTGGTGGATCGTCGATCATCGCCCGGCTGTCCCCGCAGAGCGGAATCGTGCCACCCCGAATGCTTGCACTTGGTCATAACATCAGAGAGATCCCAACGCTGAACATTCATGTCGCCGACGACTGCGATACCAACATCACCTCGAGTGGCTGCGTCCTCCAGGATGCCGCCGAGCATGTCCTTCACCTCGGCGCGCTTAGCCTGCCCCCACCGTGTCCCGCGTGTCCGCACGCGGCATGCACAACCAAACTTCGCCGGCCGGCTCGCTGAAAAGTTTGGAAAATACGCTACCGAGGAACCCCACATGCATAATTTTAATATTATGTCTTTGCTTTCCATGATCATCTATGCGGAAACCTGCGTTCGAAACCCTCGTCGCGAATGTTTCCCTATATTGTCATCCAACACACTACTGAGTGAACCTCCTCCCTCTTCCCCGCATTCTATCCTTCATCGGGGAAAAGTTCGAGGTGGTCACCGAGGGCCGTTTCCTGGGATCGCAACAACCAACGAGGTGATGCAAAACGATTTGCCACAGCTCGAGTAGTCAGGGGGGCCACTTGGAAGTTGGTGCAAAACACACCCCCTCGGCTCATGCTGCGTTCTCCCGCGCCCCTGCCTCCCTTTCTTTCCTCGGTCAGTCTACTCTTTCTAGTCTCATGCAGTTTCCACGCGTCTGTCGCCGCGTCTCTTCGACGGAGTCTCTGAGGTGTGCGCACAAAAGACTTGCATGGCAAACGTGATCCGCCTGCGTGCGACATGCGAATGCCCTTGGATGGAAAATCTCTGGGCGGTGGTTGCCACGACAACCGAAGCTGGGCGGACGCTCCGAAATCGTCCATAAGCGGCACGGGCCGCGCGAATTCGACGCGGCTGGACAGCGCTGCCTTTGTCGGAAAGACTCTGGCGGCCGTGCGCTCCGACGACCTCACGCCACTGGCAGGATCCATTGGCGTTCCAGGGCGAGGGCCCCGATCTCCCGCGTCTCCGTGGCCATGCGCCCATCGAACTTCTGGAGGGCTTTGAGCACGGACGGAGTCGAGCCTTTCTGCAGGACCTCCCTTGGCGGCGGCCGAAGTAAGAGCATATCGTCCATGCAAGTGGCTCTGCTGAGCATCACGTACAAGTGCAGCCACCAGTTCTCTGCTCTTTCCTCCGGTCTGCCAATGCGCGTGTCCTGCGCGCAGTCGATGGTCACTCCGGTGCGGATCGTCTGGCCCTGTGACGCGGTGGACGTCAGGAAGCGCCCGTGCGTGAGCGCGTACACAAACCTTTTTGACCTTGTGCACTATGTTGGCGCTCTGCCACTTGAAGTGCCCCTCCATGAGCGGGAACCAGAACAGGCCGTTCGCTTTCTCTTGCTGGATTCCGAAGGAGTTGACGAGAGCTTTCACCACGTCCGGG
The DNA here is from genome assembly GCA_963575745.1 of Prorocentrum cordatum. Taxonomy (NCBI): domain Eukaryota; class Dinophyceae; order Prorocentrales; family Prorocentraceae; genus Prorocentrum; species Prorocentrum cordatum. Next base: position 419,795 of record CAUYUJ010005147.1, read on the forward strand.
CTCTGTTTCTCGACATTGTGCACCTGCATCCAGATTCCGGCAGGCAGACAGCGCGGGCGGAAGATCTCTCCCGGGGCGCAGGCGTCGTACCTGTCCTGGTCGCTGCTTTCGAACACGAAGCTCACGATGGTGGCCTTCTGTTCCTGGATCAAGCTCTTGCGCTTGGACACCTTGACGGTAAATCTCACCTCCATGCCCACGTGGGGGGGAACACCGTGCATGTGTCCCGTGTCGCCAGGGCTCGGCACGTTCAGCAGCCTTTCGCAAGCATTCTCAGTTTCTTGCGGTGTACTGCAGGCGGCGCCCTCGTCCTTCGACTGCAGGAAAACCAATGGCACGCCCATGGCGCGAGAGTCGATCATGCTCCGGCGAGATATCCATCGGCTGAGCGTGCTCCAGTACCAGGCCATTCCGAAACCAGTCGCAAACTTCTCCTCGTCGTGCCTCGGGCCCCTCACTCCGGTCGTTCAGTCGGCGGCGACCCGAGCCTGGAAGGCGGCCCATACACGGTCTGGAATCCGGCGCGCGAAGCGCATGCAGGCCAGGAGCTCGACCAGCGGGTCGCCAAGCTTGAAGCGCTCGGTGCCCTTCAGCTCGATCACGTAGGGCACTTTGCCGAACACTCTGATGGCGTGCTGCACTTCCACGCTCGGAGGCGGATCCCGCTTGTAGTTACCGTCCTCGTCTTTCTCCTGGACGTCCCTGATGAGCCCGATGGCATTCGTCGGGGTGAGCTGGAGGAAATCACCCAGGTGAATGACGATGGAGGCCCGCCCGAAGTGGTGGTGGTCCTTCCTGTAGTTGGACTCGTCCACGGCGAACTCCTGGCGCCTGCCGAACATGCTCCTGAAGTCCAGCATGCTGTAGAGGGCCGCAGATATCATGCTGATCTCCTCCATGACAAGCACGCGCACTCGGCGCCAGCGCTGCTCCAGTTTCTTGAGCTTCTCGGCGCTGGGCCGCATCTTCTCGTTCGTCAGCTCCTGCACGGCCATGCCCCCAGCTCCGTGGATCGTCATGGCCTCCACGTCCGCCGTCGAGATGTTCTTGGCCTGAGCGTTGGAGAAGGCCGCCAGAACGAGGCTCGGAAAACGCCACGCCTGCGAGGCAGCGTTTAGGGGCCGCGGTGAGAGACCCCCTCCCTTGCGAACCTCCTCCAGTGCCGAGAAAGTGCCATGCCTGCTAAGCCCTGCGACATTGGCGCGCATGGGGGCCGCGGTGAGAGACCACTCCCTGCGCACGCCCTCCGGTGTCGAGAAAGTGCCACGCCTGCTAGGCCCTGCGACATTGGCGCGTAGAGGGACCGCGGCGAGAGACCACCCCCTGCGCACGCCCTCCGGTGTCGAGAAAGTGCCACGCCAGCTAGGCCCTGCGACATTGGCGCGCGTATGGAGACCGCGGTGAGAGACCACCCCCTGCGCACCCCCTCTGGAGTCGAGAAAGTGCCACGCCTGCTAGGCCCTGCGACATTGGCGCGTATAGAGCCCGCGGTGAGAGACCACCCCCGTGCGCACCCCTTCTGTTGTCGAGAAAATGCCACGCCTGCTAGGCCCTGCGACATTGGCGCGTAGAGGGACCGCGGTGAGAGACCACCCCCTTGCGCACCCCCTGCGGTGTCGAGAAAGTGCCACGCCTGCTAGGCCCTGCGACATTGGCGGGTATAAGGACCGCGGTGAGAGACCACCCCCTGCGCACCCCCTCTGGTGTCGAGGAAGGTTCCACGCCTGCTAGGCCCTGCGACATTGGCGCGTATAGGGGCCGCGGTGAGTGACCACCCCCTTGCGCACCCCCTGCGGTGTGGAGAAAGTGCCATGCCTGCGAGGCCCTGCGACATTGGCGCGTATAGGGACCGCGGTGAGAGACCACCCCCTGCGCACCACCTCTGGTGTCGAGAATGTGCCACGCCTCCTAGGCCCTGCGACATGGGGGCGGATAGGGACCGCGGTGAGAGACCACCCCCTTGCGCACCCCAGGCCCTGCGACATTGGCGCGTATGAAACCGCGGTGAGAGACCACCCCCTGCGCATCCCCTCTAGTGTCGAGAAAGTGCCACGCCTGCTAGGCCCTGCGACATTGGCGCGTATAGAGCCCGCGGTGAGAGACCACCCCCTGCGCACCCCCTCTGGTGTCGAGAAAGTGCCACGCCTGCTAGGCCCTGCGACATTGGCGCGTATAGACCGCGGTGAGAGACCACCCCCTGCGCACCCCCTCTGGTGTCGAGAAAGTGCCACGCCTGCTAGGCCCTGCGACATTGGCGCGTATGGGACCGCGGTGAGAGACCACCCCCTTGCGCACCCCCTCGGTGTCGAGAAAGTGCACGCCTGCTAGGCCCTGCGACATTGCCCGCGGTGAGAGACCACCCCCTGCGCACCCCCCTGGTCGAGAATGTGCCACGCCTGCTAGGCCCTGCGACATTGGCGCGTATAGGGACCGCGGTGAGAGACCACCCCCTGCGCACCACAGGCCCTGCGACATTGGCTCTTATGGAGACCGCGGTGAGAGACCACCCCCTGCGCCCCCCCTCTGGTGTCGAGAAAGTGCCACGCGTGCTAGGCCCTGCGACATTGGCGCGTATAGAGCCCGCGGTGAGAGACCACCCCCTTGCGCACCCCCTGCGGTGTCGAGAAAGTGCAACGCCTGCTAGGCCCTGCGACATTGGCGCGTATAAGGACCGCGGTGAGAGACCACCCCCTGCGCACCCCCTCTGGTGTCGAGAATGTGCCACGCCTGCTAGGCCCTGCGACATTGCACGTATAGGGACCGCGGTGAGAGGTGTCGAGAAAGTGCCACGCCTGCTAAGCCCTGCGACATTGGCGCGTATAGGGACCGCGGTGAGAGACCACCCCCTGCGCACCCCCTCTGGTGTCGAGAATGTGCCACGCCTGCTAAGCCCTGCGACATTGGCGCGTATAGGGACCGCGGTGAGAGACCACCCCCTGCGCACCCCCTCCGGTGTCGAGAAAGTGCCACGCATGCTAGGCCCTGCGACATTGGCGCGTATAGGGACCGCGGTGAGAGACCACCCCCTGCGCACTCCCTGTGGCGTCGAGAAAGTGCCACGCCTGCTAGGCCCTGCGACATTGGCGCGTATAGGGGCCGCGGTGAGTGACCACCCCCTGCGCACCCCCTCCAGTGTCGAGAAAGTGGTGTCGAGAAAGTGCCGCGCCTGCCGTGCCCTCCGCCATGGCCTGCATAGTGCTTCCTGCCATCCACTGCGAATCCTACACGCACGTCTTGTATATGGCATGCTATGTGTATGTGTATGATGCGTGTGCGGCTATATCGGGACGTGTCTCATGTAGGTGCCCACTATGTCGCGCGCGCCTCAATGGACGCTGCAGTGATCACGCCAGGCGCGTACTAGCGTTGCATGGCGTGTGTGTGTGTGCGTGTGTGTGTGTTGTCTGCGAGCGCGTGCATGCGCGCGGCTCTGTAGACGCGTGTCTCATGCACTTGCCGTGCACGCGCTGAGCGCGGGCGAGGAGAGGAAGGGGGAGAGAGGAGATGAGGTGCGAGGTGAATTGAGACGCGGGCGCGCCGCGGCAGGGAAGAAAACCATAACCCCACGAAACACGTGGGGAAACAGAAAAAAGTAGTCGCCCTGCCCCTGCGCGTCGCTTTAAGCGAACCGAGGGAGGAAGTTTTCGAACAGCCCATGCAGCCGATCGTTTAACGATGGCAAGAACCCCATGTGCGGTCTCTTTGCGCCACGGGGCCTCCCCGGAGCACGGTGTCCTTGGCCTCCTTCGAAAAAGCAGTCTGGGTGTAGGAGGCAGCATGGGTCTCCACGAATATTTTGACGTCGTAATCCAGTTGCTGGATCATGCTCCACTTGCCAGGCTGCTGGATGCCGTTGATGGTGTGAAAATACAAACTCATATCAGACATCGCACTATTACCGTGCATGGCCCTCATGCAGTGATTCCACGCGACGTGCGAAATGCGCCAAATCACATGACAAAGACGGCGTAAGCTCGGAAGTCTGCTCAATCGGAAGATTGGTACCGTTCAGGGCCCCCCCTCCTAAGCGCCACCCTGGCCCGGAGTCTTCTTCCGAGGCGGGGTCTGGCCGGTCGAGTGCTCAGGCCCACGCTTCGCCTCGCGATTCCCATCCATGCGCGCGAGCCCCTGGACATGCTCAAAGACCCGGCTCTTGCTGGGGCCCTTCGGAGTCGAAGGGGCCGCCGAGGTACTCGACGCTGCCCGCCGCCTTAAAGGGCAACTGCAACGACTGGCCCTGGCTGAGTTAGCGCAGCTGCTCCGTCTTGCCTTTTGCGTTGGAATGTAAAATGGCGCGCCCGCTGTCGATGCACAAGATGTCCACTGCGTCCCAGTCCTGGGAGACGAGGACCTCGTAGAGTCCGCGCGCTCCGGCTGCCACCGGAACGCCGGTGATCTTCCACCTGCCCACGCGGGCGGCGTCCTCCAGCTGGTGCTTCGCTGCGGAAGTGGAAGCTTCGCCTGCCGCGGTAAAACGGACAGCAAGGCGCCCAGACCCTTTCTCAGCTAGGCCCTTGGTCGCGGGGTCTGCGAGGTGGGCCAGCGCCGTCTCGAGGGGGGTCTTCTCTGGCAGCCGCGCCAGCTCTCTTTCTGGCCGCGAAGGGTCGTCATTATGGATATTGAGAAAGACGCCGGAGGTCCCACTTAGCTGCTCTGCCTTCACGGTCAACGCTGAACGCAGAAGGAAAGTGGTCGCCCCATCGAAACGTGGAACAAAACCGCCCGCGGCGCTTGGGTTAATGTCGTGGGCTGCAAGAAACTGCACGAGAGTCGCGGCTGGCTGCTGGCCCGGCGGCCGCCCATGGCGGGTGGAGCACTTTGCCGCCATTTTGATCATGCGCATGTTGATGATTTGGATGGCCGCGCCCAGCGACTGTTTCTTCACGTGCTCCCCGAAGCCGAGCTGCACCAGCCATCTTGTGACCTTGGCTGCGGTGCGCTCTCCTCCAGCGTCCGCCACGTCGAGTGTACACTGCACCCGCGCCCTGGGGTAGCCACGCAATCCAAGGTCGTCCGGGCCCTGCGCCAGGATGGCTGCTGTGGCTTTGGCCGCGTAGCCCACCCGCTCGAGGACGGCAGGCAAGGCCCCCTTCGGCACCGCGGCGATGCCGCCAGAGCTGTCGAGCAGCTGGTGCGGCTTCACCTCCGCCTCCCACTCCTCTTGCAGTAGCGCTGACTGCATGCGGAACATCGCCGCCTCCGGGAGCGCCTCGGCGATGGCGGCCCGGTAGTCGGCCGGGTCGTTGAGGTCCCGGCTCCTCTCCTCGTTCGGCTTGCCCTTGCCCCTCCCGTAGCCGTTCTTCCCTCCTTTGCTGCCACCCCCATTCCCGTGCAACGCGTGCATCAGCTTGTTCCAGGCATGGTGGGATAGCATCCACAAGTACCCAATGAAAGACAACACGAATGTGGGCATGTGCAAGATAAAGCTGCTGCTGCTGCTGCTGCTGCTGCTGCTGCTGCGGTGCGCGCTGCTGTGTACTGCGCTGCTGCTGCTTCCTCCTGCATCCTGAGCCTGAGCCCGGAGATCATGATCAACTTCATGATGAGTAAACTGTGAACCAGTCGTGGTGTAAGATGTCGTAAAGACACACTGTAGGCCGATACGCGGCCTTGTCGAGCTCCGTCTCGCTATTCCAGTCTGCTTCACCCCCGGCAAGCTCGACTGCAGCTGGAATATTGGCGCCGGGGAGCCAGCGGGATCCCAAAAGACCGCGCCCCGCACGCCCAGCTCGCTCCCCCGGCAGAGCAAATCACGCCGCTCTCGAAGAAAATGCCGATGGCCGCCATCATCATGGCCAGACAACTGTTTGGCATGTCGGTCGCCATAACTTCCTTTGCTTCTCCTCATCGTCGCTGACGCCGTCAGCACCTCGCCGCCGCGGGCGGCGCCTGCGGCCCTGGCGCCAGCGGGGGCAGCCGCGGCCGCGGTCGCGGCGGCGGCCGCGGCGACGGCGGCCGCGGAGGCGGCGCGCGCACCAGCGGCCACGCCAGCGGCGCCCTCAAAGGGGGCCGCAGCGGCAACGGCGCGCGCGGCGGCGGCCGCCGCGCCGGCGGCGGTCAGGGTGCCAGCCGCGCCAGCGACAGCGGCGGGGCACGCGGCCCCCACAGCGCAGGCGGCCCCAGCGGCCATGGCGGCCGCAGAGGCCGCCTTGGCCGCGGCCGCGGCGGCGGTGGCGGCGTCAGCGGCCGCCGGCGGCGCGCGCCGGCGGCCGCGGCGGCGGCGCTCGCGGCGGAGGCCGCGGCGGAGGCGCACGCGGCGGCGGCCGCGGGAGCGGCAACGCTGGCGGTATCGGCCGCGCGCGGAGCGCCGGCGGCGCCAGGCCTCCGCAGCGCGGCGGGGCAAGCGGCCAGCGCGGCGCCGGCCGCGTCCGCGGTGTCACTGGCGCTGGCGGCGCAAGCGGCGCCCGAAGCGTCGGGGGTGCTGGCGGCGCGCGCGGCCGCGCAACGGCGGCGAGCCGCGCGCGGCGGTGGGGCCGCCGCGGCGCGGGGAGCGTCGGCGGCGCCAGCGGCGGCCGCAGCGCCCAGGGCGCTGGCGGCGGCGGAGCCAGCGGCTGGGGCGGCAGCAGCCCGGCGCTATCGCCACCTCCGCGCCGCACGCCCCTCGCCGCGGGCAGGGGCGCCCGCCATCGCACCGGGAGAGGGGGGGCCAGGACGGAGCACCCCTTCCACCCCCCTGGCCAGGCCACGCCTGAGGTCGGGGCCGACCTCTGGCCCCGCGGCAGCGGCCGCTGCGGCCCCCTCGAGCCAGAGCGGCTTGAGCCAGAGGGCTACGGACTTGAGCCAAGGCTACGCTACAGTCGCAGCTGGGGTTACTTTTTTGGTCGCGGCCACAAGACAACGGTCAGGTGGCGGAGACACCAGCTGGGGTTACGCGAAGCATCTGAAATGTTCTAAGCCTTCCCCGATGACGCAAAACAAACTATCAGAAGGCGCGAGGGCTTCTGAGAAGTCCCGCTGCCTTCTGAGAAGGCCTTCTCCGTCTCATTTCACCCCTCGCTCGCCGTCAATTGAAGCATCGGCATCTGCTCCCAACGACTTCCCTGGCCTTCCGCCAGCGGAGCCACCCCCGCTCTCCTTCCGCATGCTTCCGCCGAGGAAGAGCTGCCGTCCTCGCGACCCCTCGAGGACGAGGCCCTTCTGGAAGGCCTCAGGCAAGAAAACAGATCTCGCCCTCGTCGGTGCGAGCGTCCAGGAGCAGACACAATATCAGCGACACGCCACCGTGGGAGACCCATCAGCGCGTTGCTGCTGAAGGAGCACAAGGCCTTCGGACAGAAACGAAGGAAATGCTGACAGGGCCACCATCGACAGCGTGCCATTGGTACTCTCTCTCTCCCTCCTGGATTCTCTCGCATGGGTGGGGGCAAAAAGATACCGGTACCGCTACTCCACTTGCCATCGCTCGGACGCCTATTCCCCGTACATGTTTCGGCTTTGTGCGTGTTGTGTGCTTGTGTGCGCGTGTCTTCTCGCAAGATGATCCAAGATGCTCCTCGAGGGACCTGGCCGAGAAAAAACGCACACGTCCGAGCGGTGCCAACTGCTGGAGTGCGCTCTGACCATAGCTTCGAAGGGTTTCTGTCGCAAGATGACCCAAGATGCTCCTCGAGGGCCCTGGCCGAGAAAAAACACACACACACACACGTCCGAGCGAGGCCAAGTCCACAAACATCTCCTGGCGTGCGTTCTGACCATAACTTCGAGGCGAGTCCGGCCGCGGCGTCGAGGGGAGGGCAGCGGTAGCAGTAGCTCGTCGTGATCCTCGTGATCCTCGCCGCGTGGGGGGGACCCATCGCGGGTGGGCGGGTGCCCCGAAGGCATCAGCATTAGGGGGCGGGAGGCCCAGAGCCCTGGATCATATATATATATATATATATATATATATATATATATATATATATATAATATATATATATATATATATATATATATATCCGTAAGGGCTTCGCCCCCTGCCGCCGGCCCCCTCTCTCGGAGAATGGGCCATGGAAGAGCTAAGTCATGAGGCCTTGGCGCTG
>CAUYUJ010005147.1:430312-472812 GCA_963575745.1 Prorocentrum cordatum
GCTACTGCGGACCCTCCTGCTGCTGCTGTGCCTCCCCCTCGTCCTTTCTTCGCGTTCGTGTCCGCCACCTCCGCCTCCTCGTCGTCCTCCTCCTCCTTCTCGTCCTCCTCCTCTTCCGACGAGGCAGAGGGACAGAAAGACAGAGAGAGAAAGAGAGAGAGAGAGAGAGACAAAGGTAGAGAGAGACAGAGGGAGTGGAGGGAGCAGCGGTCCCTGTGAACTTGCAAGCTGTGCGAGGTAGGGAACCCCACACTCTGTGATTTGGTTTGGATTTGGGGAATTCCGGGTATGAGAATCCCAGCAACCATGAGATTAAGTGTGGATGATGTTGACCTTTTGTATGTTGCATCCTCCAGCGAAAATCGACGCTGCAGCCCTACAGAGATCTGAGCCCCAGAAATACACAAAACATCGGATTATCCGATCAGTAATTCAAAAAATCACCATGGAATCACAAGGTTTGGCACCCCCTCACTTCGCAAATTCTGTGATTTCTCGGGGATCGCTGCTCCCTCGAGTCTCGCTCTCTTTCTTTATTTCTCTCCCTATGTGTTAATATGTATATCTGTCTCGCTGCATCTCTGCCTCGTCGGAAGAGTAGGCAGAGGAGACGAGCGCAAAGAAAGGACGGGGGGGAGGACCAGCAGTAGCAGCAGGAGGGTCCGCAGTAGCAGGAAAAGGAGGACGATCAGTATCAGGAAGAGGAAGGCGAGAAGGAAGACGCGCAACAGGAGGAATAGGAGGAGGAGGAGGAGGAGGAGGAGGAGGAGCCACGGGCTGAGGAGGGGCGGGGCCGTCGTCCGCCGTCGGTCGCCCCCGCCGCTCATGGCCGCGCGCAGCGCGCCACTGGCGCCGCAGCCGCGGCGGCGCACTGCCGCCACGCTCCGAGAGGGCGAGCCCGCCTGGCACAGGCGCCAGCGGGAGAAGAAGGCCGCAGCGAGGGCCCTCTTCCGAGTGCCGGACGCGGCCAAGGTACGCAACTGCCACCACTCGGCGCAGCAGCACCAGCGCGACCAGCATGGCTTCTGGCAGCTCGAATAAAGGGGGGCTTGCCTGCGGGTTCCCTCCAGCAGGTCCTCCTGCAGGCGGAAGGCCGTATCCTCGGCGCGAGGAACGAGCAGCGGGCCACAGCCATCAAAAACATGACCAGCAGTATCAGATCGACACCAGCCAGTACTGAAAATAATGGTGCAACAAAGAAAAGAGATGGCCGAAAAGATCATGAAATCACGTTCGTCGAGAAGCACCAGTACACCAAACGGCAACTGCAAGTATTGGAAACGATCCTTACAACCGACCTCACGATCGCCAAGAAGCACGAGATGTTCAATTTCACACCGAACGGTCTGACATTCGGAAGCTATGGCAATCGACGAGGGAGACACGCTTGGCGAGGCTTGCCGTTCAGATATTAGGAGCGACCCTGGCCAACGTGGAGTATAGCAAGCTCGAGAACGACATTGCCGTCACCAAATGCTTCGCCAACAAGTGGATGGACTTCTGGCCAGGAAGAAAGCCATCGCCTGGAAGATTTACGAGTGAAAAAAAGAAAACTACATCGGCGAGAAGCTCAACGCTCTCGAAACCCTCATCCAGGAAGCGACGTAGTCAAGAGGCCTGAAGGAGATCTTGGAGGATTCGAGCTGCGACGGGGATGATAACGAGACCACGAAGGGCGACGACGAGGAACAGCACAGGGCCACAATAGGGAGAACAACACATCCGACAAGAAGGAAATTCCCGTCCAAGAACGTTGACAACCAGAAGGGCGTAGATAAGACGCTTGCGGAGCTCACAAACGACTCGATGAACAACAATCGCATCAGGGAGTTCACCAGCATCACCTTGCTTTTCTTCATCGAGAGAGAGAGAGAGAGAGAGAGACAAAAAAAAGAGAAAGAGAGAGAGAGAGAGAGAGAGACGCCCAAGAACAAAGAGAAATAATCGAGCAACAGGTAATGGCACAGGGACAACAAAGGTATTCTACGAAATCAAACAGGAAGACTGGCAGCTGAAGGCCAGCCAGAAGAACAACCTCGAAAGAGCGCTACTGAGGCAGGAGGAGCACTACCACCCAGAGGCCAAGATGCAGAAAGCTGAAGCACAGAAAACTCTGGAGGAGACAGAGGCGGCCATCGTTGACATCAACCATTGGAAAGCCGAGATCCGAACGGCCGTGGCGAAGAGACAGATCGAAGAGACGGAGGCCATGATCTACGATTTCAAAAAGAAGGCAGCCTCCGAGAAGCAACAAAACGAGGAGGCAAACAAAATGCTAGGGAACATCCGCTCGTCCATCGACAGCTGGGATTACAGCGGGAGCCTCATTGCTGAAGAACGAAGTCAAAAACAGACGGCACACGCACAACAACTACAACTACAATACGGTACGCAAAAAACAGCTGCGACGTCAGGAGCAACACATGCAGCAACATACCCAACACCTTCTACTTGAACAGACCCAGCAGCGCAGCGAAGAAAAGATCCGTGCCCGCGAAAAGCTCGAACCTGAAAAGCGTCATCGGGAAGAGCGCTGCAACGAAGATATCAAGCAAAACGATATCCGGGCACAGGGCATGAACCTCGAGGTGTACAAAGACACGGAAAAGAAATGTGACAGCTTCAAGACAGAGGAGCACGCCATTATCAGGGAGCAGATGATAATTCAGTGCGGCGTGATGCAAGCGCAGCCCATGAATACACAAAGACAGCAACACCAGGAGATACAGCAGCGGAAGCACCACGATATTCAGCTCGCGCAACAACGCGCGGGACAACAGCATCTCCAAGATCAAAGATCACCACGCTGAGCTTCACGATACGCGGACCAACGAACGACACAAACATCAACTCCAGCAACAACATTTCCAAGACGCACTCTAACAAGAACGCGAAAGACACGACGAAATTGACAAGGACGTCATGATGAAGCTTGCGCAGCAGCTCCAGGAACAACGAGACGACGGCAAGAGGTATCAGCACATGGCCGATATCGAAAAAGAAAGGATTCGCAATGGGACCGAACCGTGCTTACACGACCTAGTCCCTGGGCAATGCGAAAGCATTCGACCTGACCTCGACGTCTACTGAGCCAATTTGAACCGACGGGGACCACCGACAGCGACCCTATTTCACAAGGGACCGGCTCCACCCCCAACATCCCCACCCCGCCACCTCAGCCAAGACCGGCCGCGCTATCGCCAAGTCCGACGCCCCCGGCCACCCCCTGCGACGACGACGGGTGTGGGGCAGCAATAAGCACGAGCTCGAATACGCCGATACTTGACGCCATTCCCGACCCCGACCTGACCGCCGACGACTGGAAACTAAGGGTACAGGGCTTGACCATGAGGTTATAAGCTGAGAGCCCTCTTCTTAAGATCACGTCGGCGACGCATCGACGCATCCCGCAACGCATCCCTCGATAGCAAGCATGGCGGACGCATCCCGCAACTCATCCCTCGATGGCAAGCATGGCGGGAGGTAAGACACCAGCCCTGGGAGACAGGGGTGGATCATAGATAGACGTGGCCTTTGTCCGATGCCAGGATCCCCAATAGAATAGCACGCGGACTCGAAACTGGCAAACAGGACAGTGCTGCCTTGAGCCCAGACAGCGTCGGATATAGCGTTCGCTACACAGCCTCTCCTTAAACCTCGCGTAAAATCGGGGCTGAGGGGCCGAGCGCTAGATCGTTGTCCTAGTTAGTTATATTAAGTGAAGAAGAAGGATTGAGATATTGTTTCTCGACTCCACCAGCAGCGCACAGGCAAGCACAGGAACAAACATCACAGAGCACTAGGGGTGGTCATGGCACACTGCCACGAGCAGCCACACATGATTACGGATGGTCACGGGCAAGAACTCGTGACCGTCCGTAGATGAGCAAGGGGGGCGACTGGTCAAATGCCAGCCGTCACAGCGCGCCGTGGGCGAGGGGACATGACCAAGCGGTCAGATCCCCTCTATGTAACAAGGGTGAATGCCCGTGTCCGGGCGCCCACGGTAGCTGTGACGCTTTGAGTGTGTGTATATATATGTATTATGCGTATGCGTGCACGTGGCCAGGCGAGGATGACTATATAGTAGGTAAACATGCCCGTGTCCGGGCATGGATCACTACTTGTCTAAATTTGAATGGTCGCCCTCACATCCGTCCGCTGGCCCTGAATAAGGCACCCCTATGTTGGCGCTGTGCATTTCTTGCCCCTATAGGGCACGCACTTCTTTACTTCGTACTTGAAGGATTTATTTCCTTCAATCACTTGCAGCAGCCACGCGCGATCGATGCGCCCCTTGGCATGGCCGTCAACGGTCATATCTCGCGCATCACACCAGTGTGCGCCACGAACTAGACCTCGACCCATCATCTGTCGTATCCAGCTGATATGTCCCAACAGGGTACATGTCGGTCGGCTTCTCCATGTCCTTACCTGACAAAAAATTGAAGACCGACTCAGCGCCCACGGCAAGGATGGCATTAATGCTGAGACCGCCCAACGCCATAATGATCTTAAGTTGGGCATGTGCCATGGGGTCCAGTTTTAAGCTCACGCAGCGTAACTACGGTCGGAGAACAGCCCTCAATATTATGAGCGGCTGCCAACGTTTCAGCTGAGTAGCTGGAGCGCACCTGCAAGCGATGCGGCTGACAGCGTGCATCAATCAGACGTACTACGGCGCCACCGCTGGGCGCGTGTCCACGCCGCAAAGGTCGGCCCCTCGGATGCCATACCCCTTTACTTCGTCATCTTCGTCCCCATTAAGGCAACGGCATCCTGGGCCACAATGGAGGCCCACTTCTCCTGTCGGAGCCATAAGTATATATGCTATGTCCTTCGGGCCTTGCTGCAGTTTGCGAGTGACAGCGTTGAGTCTGCGCGCTTGGAGGTTCGCGGGTTCCCGCGCGCGTTGCAAGGGCACCACGCGCGCGATTAAACGTACTTGGGCGACCAATGCATATGCCAAGACGCCACACAAACTGATGAACATGTCGGACACTGTCTTCGTTTTCTTCCGCTACAACACCCGTAAGTTCTGGGTGCTGCATCGGACGGAGCTGTTTGATGCATAGATCATGATCTAGCTGGACGTGGCCGTCCTCGGTCTTAGTGCATCGTTCGGCGCCACTGGTGTAGCGCAGTTTGTTCAATTTACATACGCAAAACGCACCTTCTACACATTTGACGTGCTTGCCAATGGTTTCCTCTACTCCTGCCACGTTGATGTCGTCGACGTACTTGGCTATCAAGAGGTGTGGGCTTGTCTCAAATTCTTCATCATATGATGTGAGCTTCAGCCCAAAACCTCGCGTGATGCTTCTGGGCCTCAGTGAGAATGCCCTAGGGGCGCATTTGGTGCCCGCGCCTGGTTCAAGACACTGAGGGCAGTGCTTTGACTCGTCATGGGACGAGAAACCGGGCACTGCATGCAGCACCGAGGCTGAACCAGGTGGAAGAGAGAAGCATGCCATGCGCTCACCCTCACCGGTGGCCTCTGCCAACTCACGATAAGTCAGACCCTTCAAGAAAGCCTTGTCGATGTCCATGGATGCCATGATCCATTGTCTCTTGCGCGGCCGCGCTGGCAAGCAGTCTCTGGCCTGCTCGCCGACGCGTGCCTGACAAAGCTTCCAAGTCGAAACCCACGACGCCCATAAAACCAAGAAGAACAAGGCGTAGTCGCATTCTTCATTCCATGATGCCTGTCTTTCTTGACAAGCTTCCACTTGCACACGCATCTAGAGGTCAGGATAGTAGAAGCATTCTTGATGTCCTGCATCTTGAAGCATTTGTAATCCTTCCATATTTTCAGTTCGGTGTACAAGGCCAAAGATAGATTCGTCGGGCTGGCTTGTATTTCTGCCTACGTCAGTAGGTTGTCCTCCTCGACAACTACAGCTCTCTTTGCCGCGGACGAGACATACACGCGCATTATGGTCACTTGATCGCCGCGCAGCGCTTCGTATTGTTGCTATGATAGAACGACCTTGGCCATGTCAGCAGTGAGGCATAGCTCGACATACTGGCCATGGTCGTCCGAGTCGAAATTGCATATCTCGTCGTATTGAATATTCCAGGGTGCCAGAACAATTTCGTCGGCATGGTGACTCGGAGCGTATGCTATTTCTCGCAAGCGTCCTTGCTCTTCACTGGCCACAGCCGCGAGTGCGTGGTTGCTGATCACCATATCAGTGGGTACCGAACACACGGGCTCCCATGAGGCGGTCTCGAGTAATTCCGTTTCCTCTTGGAGCTCTACATACCACGTGTCCATGATATATATATATATATACACCTATATATATATATATGTATATATATGTATGTGCATATTTGTGTATATATAAATATGTGTATGTGCTTCCAAATCCGTCGTTGGCTATTCAACCGTAGGTGGTAGTCTACCGTCAAGGACGGTCGGTGGCGGAGGACTGTCCTCCTCTTGGGCGTGGCCGCCCGTCGCTGGCGTGTCTGCCAGGTCTCAAAACTTCCAAAGGTCTTCAGCAAAGCCTGCAACAGGTTCTGATGACTTTAAGAACTGAGTGACTCGTGCATTGGCGGTGCCAGTGATGTCGTAAATATTGAGAGCGGTACCTTCTGATTCGTAGTAGTGGAATCCTGGTGTAACGCCATTATCATAGTATAGAAGGAACAGCTATCGGCGCAGAGTGCTGCCTGTAACTTGTCGATATTTGTAGCCAAACAAACACTTGCAAAGTTTTCTATCCTAAAACCGTTTCTGATGTGGAACTGCACAACTAAGTGTACTTCGGGCGAGAGACGACTCGCTGCGGTCATCCGCAGGTGCCCCTGCTTGGTCGGCAGGCAGCCGAAGACCATATCAGGTTTCCCTGCAACCAAGCTCGCGATAAACGCCAATACTGTTCGCATTGCGGTAGTGTCCGAGCCGATCTCGCGGACCTTAATACTTCAAAATATAATGCGCGTCGTGAGTCTGGGCATTGAACCAAGACTTCCCGACCTCCGACTTATATTACTGCTTGGCCACGGTCAGGGCAGTTACGGGCGATGGGGCATGGTCCGTTCCATCCTCCCCAATCGTCTTTGGCAGTGGTTGGGCGGCGGTAGTCCACGAGGTCCCCTGGCTGATAGTCGCGGTGTCCCGCTTCTGTCGTTTGTGTGCGCGGGGCTCTATTCGTTTTGGCCACTGCAGTGGCTTATGCGATGGTCTCAATGCATATTTCTCTGATTCCTCGTCCTCGGTTGTGATCGAACGTTTCCACCCCCTGTTGGTGGTCCAGCGAAGGGCAGGTCTGGCAACCAGGCCGGTCGTCGTCCGCGCGGCGCCTGGCATGGAGATAGCCCGTTGTAGAACGTAAAAACACTGCAGACAAATAGGCCTTCGTGCAGCAATCGTGCAACGACCAATGGTACGCTGCGTCGTTTCAGTTTTTCTTCCATAACATGTAAGGTGTGTCGTGCATCGCTCGGACGCCCATTTCCTGTGCATTTTTCGGTTTCGTGCGTGATTTTTGTTGCCCGATGGTCCAGGATGGTCCTGGATGGTCCTCGCCGAGAAAAAATGTACACGTCCGAGCAATGCCAGGGGCTTCCCGACAGCGCAGATCACTCGATCTCCGCTGATTCGGGGCCACTGGCGGCGTTCCGCCTTGAGCGCCCACGCTGGGGTCGCCGCCGCGTTGATCCGCGGCGCGAACCTGCCGGAGGTGCATGGTTCAGGGGGCGAAGCACGGCGCAGCATAAGTTCTTCCGCCTTCGGGGACGCCTTCCCCCCCCCTAGGCGACTGCAGAGCACAGACAGTCAACCCGTATCATAAGAATGCGCGACAAGGATGCAAGGGCCTTGGTGGGCCACTTCGGAGCTTCTCGAGCGGGGCGCGGCCAACGAGAGTGGCCAAGGCTGGGCCCAGGAGGCAAGGATGCAAGGGTACCCTTGGGGAGGCTGCCCATCCGTACCCTGCGGATCGACTGTAGGGGGCGAAGAACGGCGCAAAATAAACTGTCCCGCCGTGGGGGATGCCTGCCCCAGGGGCGGCTGCAAAGCTTATACCCCTGCGGTGCCGCGTAGGAGTATAGACTACGCAGCCGCATGGGGGGCGCAGGTGTCCCCGACGGCGGAAAAGCTTATTTTGCACCGCTCCTCGCCCCCGAAAACGGTTGGCGTCCACCGGGGCCTCCCCTCGGGCTCGCCTCCGCCCTGGCGCGCGCGGCGCCCGAGGCTCGCTCCGCCGGCTGCCGGGCCTCGCCCAGGTGGCAGACCTGGCTCTGCGGGACGGGCGATTGCAAAAAAAACCGAAGGATTGCAAAAAAAACCAAGGATTGCAAAAAAACCCGAGGATTGCAAAAAAACCCGAGGGTTTTTTTGCAATCCTTCGCCCGAGGACGACGACGGCAGCGACAAGAAGCGGCGAACAGCAACAGAGCCGACGGACGATGGACGACGGCGGTCGACGACGGCCGCCTGCGGCCTACGGCCGACGACGACGACGACGACGACGGCCGACGACGGAGGACGGACGACCACGACGACGGCGGACCTCGACGGACGACGGACGACGACGACGACGGACCTCGACGGACGACGGACGACGACGACGACGACGACGACGACGACAAACGACGACGACGACAAACGACGACGACGACGACGACGACGACGACGACGGCCGACGATGACGCGCGACACACGACGGGCGACGGCCGATAGCCGAAGACGACGAAGACGTCGAGGCCTTGCTCTCCAACGCCGGCAGGCCCGCCCTGCGGCACCAGGACGCCCCGCGCGCAACGTCCAGCGACTCCGCGCGCTCCTCTGGCGAGCGGGGCGCCGAGGCCGAGGCGTGCGCCGTGTGCGGTCAAGAATCGGGTCGGGCGAAAAGGGGGGATAGCAAAAGGGGGGGGGTTGAGAATCAGCTCGCGTAGCTGATTTTCCCTGCGCCTCCTGGCGCCGGAGGCGGCTGTGTATCGAGGAGTGGGCCCCTCGGTGAGGCCGAATCCAGCTGCACGCAGCAGATTTCGTAACCCCCCCTTTCCCAATCCCCCCCTTTCGTCCGGCCCGAAGGAACTCTTGCTTAGCGTACAGTCGGACTTGATTGGAGAGGACACGCGAGAGGACACAAGACCCTTCCGAGGGCCACATCGCCGTAGGAATGTAGACGGCGTGGGTCGCGAGGCACAGGACACAAGGGTACCCTTGAGCTGGCAGGGTCGACCTAGTAATCCGGGCCGGCTGTACCGCGACGGCGGCCCCTGCGACACGAAGTGCCCTGCAAGTGGATATAGAGTGCTGCTCCGCTCCGCGGGGCGGGAGGCTGGGAAAGGTTCGGCCCGTTGGGACGTGGTTAGCGTGTCGGGGTTTGGGACGTGGTTAGCGTGTCGCGCTGAAGCGTGGTGGGCCAGAACCAGCGGCGTGACTCGCTAAGCAAACGTGCCTGACCGCACACATAGCTTATTTGCCCCAACGAGGATCCAGACCAGCCTGGCGAGTTTGCGGTCGACGAAGAAGACTCAAGACGCTCCAATGAGGGGCCCAAGAGCGCCCCGAGATGTCTCAGGTTGGACCCAGACGGCCTCGCGAACCCAAGATGGCCACAGAGAGCGACAAAACAACACAAGGTGGCCTCTGAATGACACCCAGCAGCAGCCTCGGAAGAACTTGTCCCTAAAGCAGGACACGGGGCCAACGGCCGCATGGCTCATGCGCGTCGGGGCATGGGCCGTACAGCTTCCACCGCATAGTTTGCACCACATAGCTCACACCGCGCAGCTTGCAACGATGTGGGCTTGCACCCCATAACTTACACCATGTAGCATCTTCCCACCACAGAAGTTGCACTACATAGCTTTCACTGTGTAGCCCGTGACAAGTTAGATTTGCACGACATAGCTTGCACCACATGGCTTCCACCACATGCTTTGCACCACATTGCTTACGACAATGTAGGCTTGCACCACTTAGCTTGCACCGCATAAATGGCGCCACGTAGCTTGCACCCCGTCATTTCCACCGCATAGCTTGCGACGATGTGCGTTTGCACTGCGTAGCTGACACCGCATTGCTGGCGCCACGTAACTAGCATGGCGGGACACATGTGAATGACTTCTCAAGCGAAATGCCGCCCAGACCATCTCGAATCAAACCGCTTAGGAAAACGCTGGAAGCGAAATCAACGCCAAATCAGAACACATCGAACATATTGTGAGGACTTTACAAGCGAGACCGCAGCCAAACCAAGCAACTCACTACGTCTCAATCGAAACTGCGCCCAAACGAGGCCAAGCCGTGGAAACTGTATGCCCGCATCAGGTGAAATCGCGCTGGAACAAAACCAAACCAGGCAAATTGTGAGGACGTGTCAGGTAAACCTGCGCCGAAAACAACACAAACGAAGCAACATGTGAGCACGCTTCAAGCGAAACCGCACTGGAACAAAACCGAACGCGGAACATCATGATGACATGACAGCGAAACAATAAAACAAGCATACATTGAGGACGTCTCCAGCGAAACCAGCCCCAAACCAGGGTCCCAACCAGGCAGAATCTGAGGATGTCTCAGGCGGGGCGCCAGGCCAAACCAGGCCAAACCAGGCCAAATCAGGCCAAACCAAACCAGACCAAGCCAAACCAGGGGCCAAACTAACCAAGTTCTGAGGATGTATCGGGCGAAACATCCCGAACCAATCTCCATCCACTGACCACTGACATTCAACTAAAAGCGTTGTTGACCCGAGGGGGACCCCCCCGTAGGGGGTCCTGGAATTAGAATTTTATGGCCGAGGGGTGCTTTCCAGAAGTGCTAGATGTTGATTGCATATGCTACCTCATTGTTGCACTTTTCTGGCTCTTGCGCGGCCCTCCCCACTAATGCAGCATCCCCGCGGCTCTTCCCAAAACAATGAATCTATGTGGCTGAGCCGCAACAGGATGTATGCGGCTGGGACGCAACAGCGTGCATGTGACAGGGGCGCAACACCATTCATTTGTGATCCGATTGTTCTCCAGGAAGTGGTGTCGCATTAGGAGATACAATGTGAAGCCTGTATCAACAACAAAAACACATACACATCTGATAGAGCCACGAGTCGCGGCACTAGAACAGATATGTACGTGCATGAAGCTGAGAAGGAGGGTAAGTATGGGAAGAACGGGAGGATCGAGGCAAACAGAGGGGAAGATGGAGAAATTGAGAATGGCAGAGGATGGACAAGTCGGGTTAGACTCAGATGTTCAGGGTCTGCCGTGGCGAAAAAGGAAGAGACGATCATAATGGAGAGAACCAGGAATAATGAGGACATTGGAGCGAACGTAGGAAGAAGAACAACAAGAAAAAGGGGAGGAAGGCCTCTTCACGGCACCTTGGGGGCCTTCTGGGGGCCTCCTGGGGACCCACCTGGAGGACAATTGAAAGCCTCTGAGGCCATCTAGGGGCCTCTGGGCTGTCTTGGGCTCCAGAGCCCTCGTGAAGGCCTCTGGAAGGTATCTCGAGTTTTTGTTTGTGGCTTTGGGGCCCGTCTTTGGGGCCTCGTAAAATCTCTCGGGGCACTCCTTGGAGCCTCTTGAGCATTGATTCGACTTTCTGAAGGTCTGTGGGGCCATCCAGGGGTTCACCGATAGCGGGACGATCGGAAGACCTTGAAACGAAGCAACATGTGCCCAAACATCTGGCAAGTCCAGCTCTCTCGGCAGCAGCATGTGATCATCTTGCAGGCTAGACTGGGCACTCTTGGACCATCTTGAGACCATCGTGGGGTCAACTTCGGCCCAGGAAGCCGCCCAGGAAATCTATTGACGCGCTTTGGTGCCCTCTGGGGGGCTCTCTGTCGATCTTGGAGGCACGCTGTCTTGCCGAATGAGTCCTCCTGGGTCGTGTGGCAGGACTTCCGCCGACTTCTGCCGCCGTCGGGCGCGAACGGCTGGCGGATTCTGGGGAGATCCCCCCAACAAACACCCGAGGCAGGGGGACACACAACGGGAACCCCTCCAAAGGTTGGAGGAAACCAACAGTTTGTTTTGGGGGGGAGGGAGAAGATGGGAACGGACCGCAAGATTCAAGAACCACCGTCGTAACGCGAAACCCAGTTGCATTTGAAAGCCGTTCTCTTCCTCGCCAAGAGTGCGGAAACGGACGCAAGAAACGACAAGGCAAATAACACAATATACGGATTCGCCGGAAAACGTACAACCCCCTTGCCAGAGAGCCAGCAGCAGTGCAGAAATGATGGCAAAAACCTGCAATAGCCCCGGAGTCGGGCAGAAGAGGGGAGGAGGGAGGAGGAGGCGAGGAGGAGGGCGAAGGGGCGGGAAGGGCGAGAAGGGTGCGAGCCCCACGCACGCACCAACGCGCGCGGCCCGAGCAAGACGATCCACGGCCCGCGCTGGGCCAGGAGCGAGTGGACAGGGAGAGGAAGGGAGAGACGCGAGGAGGCAGGGGAAGGGAAGAGGAGAAAAGGTAAGACTCAACGAGCCCATCGTGCATCAAAAATCCATTCTGCGGGCCCGTGCCCAGCAGCGCCAATTTGGCAATAATGCTCCAAACTGTCTTGGACAGCCGCTTTCTTGGGAGAAGTGCTTCCCCGAAAGCTGTTGGACGCTCTGAACGCGGCATAGGTAGCAAGCGCCGACAAGGTAAGCACCTCGTCGGTCGCTGCTCCGAGACATAAAAACTCTCCAAGTTGACATCCCGGAGCCAGAGGAATCGAACCTTCAGTCTGGGTGTAAAAGGGCAGACCACATAATGCTCGATGCTGTCATGCGCGCCCGCCGAACGGCCGAAACGACACCGCCCGACCTGCTGGAATCGGCGCGCTGTGCACCATCCATTCCACTGCGTCCTCCAGACAGCGGCCACAACACGCGGAGGTGCCAGCCGGCTCAGCCTCTGAAAAGTGGCCGGTGCTCGGCGCGCAAGCCGGCCAATCGGGGTCGGGAGCGTCCATCTCGAGGGCTTGCTGCGGAAACGTGGCTCGATCCGCAGGGCCCTGCTTGGGTGCACACGAATCGCCTCGCAGAGAGCCCGCTGGTCGTCCGAGGTGCGGATCCCGATGAAATTCGCGCGTCGGACCGCTGACGCAACCACGCAAGCAAAATTTTGAATTGTACCCAGCGGACCAACTGGTAGCTCGCGCGGGAAATGCGCATCCCCACCTCTCGAGGGACAGTTCTCGACACATCGGGGCATGGTCTTGCAAAACAGTACTGGCGACCTGGAGCCTGGAAGCCAACGCACTGTCAGCAACGCTCCAGAAGTCAAGTGGGGAAGACAGCAACGACCTCAAACTGTACAAATCAGCTGCGGTCCTCCACCCGCCTGGCCTGGATGACAGCTGTGAGAGCGCAGCGGCATCTGCCGCTAGCACTTCGGCCGGGGGGTCGCATAGCTGACTTAAATGAGAAAGAACTGGTGCGGCGAACGTGTTATAGGCTCGTGCGTCGAGCTGCAGCCCCAGCCCGAGTTCAGACCAGAGGCGAGCACGCCTGCGAAACTTCGAAGTAGCCTAAGCTTCGGTTGGAGGGAACCACAAATCCGAGATGTTAGATCATGGACCCTTTGTTGAACGCAACCGTCAAGCTCTCGTGCCGAAGACAAGCGGAAACCGCCGCAGACCACCAGAAACCGCCGAAGACCGCCAGAAACCGCCCAGAGATGGTGGGTAACAAGGGGTCCATGGTCGAATACGTCGCAAGTCTTGGAAACGTGTTATCTTCCACGCCTTTTCGGCATAACACGATTGCAAGAATGGCCCTCGAGGGCCCCGCGATGGCCCTCAGACAAGGTGGCCCAAAGAGAGCTTCAAGACCCGCCACAAAAGCCCCCAGGTGAGCTCAATAATGCCTGAGGAAGTGCCAAAACGGCCTAAGAAGGACTTCGGGTCGTCCTCGGACGCCCCTCCGATGCCCCAAACGGCGCGAAATGGACGCGAGGCGATCGATCCCCATACAGCGCGCGACGGTTGGATTGGTACGGCGACGTTTTTCTTTTTTGAATGTGCGTATGACTGTGTAGGCGTTCACATGAAGCACATAAGCATTTAGGAGTGTCCCTAAGTCGATATTGACCTCTTCGTGCCACATCACAAAAGCTCTATAAAAAGGGGTCCCAAATCCTGGAGCCCCAAATTTCTTGGGCGCCTCTGGGCATTCTTGGGCGACTCCTTACAGTTTTAACCATACGCCCTGAGCTGAGGATCTGACACGTATAGAATCTGACAAAAACCCAAGAGATCTTCGAACCAGCCGGAAAGCCTCCAAAAACAGCCGAGAACATCCGAAAAACAACGACGACGACTGAGCTCCAGGCTGCCGAAGTCCGCCACGCCA
This sequence comes from Prorocentrum cordatum, assembly GCA_963575745.1. NCBI lineage: Eukaryota > Dinophyceae > Prorocentrales > Prorocentraceae > Prorocentrum > Prorocentrum cordatum. The sequence goes on from CAUYUJ010005147.1 coordinate 444,617, forward strand.
TCCACCCGCCGGGCCTCCAGCAAATGTCTCGTCTCCAAGACCCCTGGGCCGTGCCGCTTCAAAGACTCCCACCTCCGCGCCGTGATGAGCCTCTCGAAGTTGGATTCCGCATTCTCCACCTTTAACAATGGATAAGGCAGGAAGAAATTTGAAGATGCTGATGGGGACGAGGAACGAACGTACCGAGAGGACGAAGACACGGAAGAGGAGGAGGAGGAAGAAGAAGACTCAGGACTCGAGAGTCAACGATCCGCGCAACGGTGCTACTGGAGCACCTCTGCCGGGTGCGTGCAGTACTCGATCGAGTGCGGACTGAAGGCCAAGAAGCTAACATAGAGTGGGCTGAGAATGAAAGGCGTCTGCACATAAAGCCGACAGAAGACCATGTACGCAACGAACACCATCTTTTCCCAAAACAATGGGTTCCCCCCCGTTCTCCATGACATCCCATAGGTGCCGCGTGGCAACTCAAAAAAAGAGGGCCTCTGGACAGAGACCCGCGATTGTAACGCAATGTTGCAAAAGCCGCGACAAACAAGGTGTGGCTGCACAGGCGCGAGATGGCTCGCTCATTTGACGTGCCAGCGATCAACCTCCATCATATGTCCACCTTCCTCCCATCTATCTGTATTGGTCCTCCAACGTACATGTACAACATGGGTACAAGAAACAGCATGCTCGCGCTTGCGTGACAGGGTAGAGCAGCGGCGTCAAGAACGAATGCGCAGGTGTCGGGGGGGAAGGCGAGCAGAGACTTGCCACTGCCTTCTGGAAAAAGGTCACTAGCGTTAAGTCGGGCGCGTCCCCATACAGGGGGATTTTCGACCAAAAAATAGTTTAAACAAAAAATAATCCAACATATTTAAAACAAATCTATAAAGCAGCTCAAACATAGTCCCCAGGCTATTGTTTGACTATTTTTGAATATTCCCCCTGTAAAGGGACAGGCCCGACTTAACACTAGTGTTGGTGCAAGCCTCGCGAAATCGATGCCCCGAACAATCCTATCCCTTGATACCCTACCCGCCCAACGCACCCTCAAGCACGAGCAGGGCCCACTGGCGGTACCATGCAGCAGGCACAGGGTCTGGGACATCTTGTATTATCAGGATTTCAGCGCGCGCGAAAAAGCAGGCCACATGCTTCGGAGCGAAAGTGCGCCCTATGAAACTCAGCGGCGAGCGCGCACGAAATTGCTCGGCTGGCCATCCAAAACGAGAGGTCCTTACCACCGGCAAACACATGCTACAAACCACAAGATGGGTAACTCCATACACGCAGACATATAACAATAATGAAAGGGGGCGACCTGCCATGACGCAAGAGCTCTACTAATGCGCGGCGGCGCGGTTCGGCTGCCCAAACATGCGCAGGAAGGTATCGGAACGCTTGCGAAACGAGTCTCTTCATGCATCCAGGCCCTCTACGATGCTGCATTCCTCTAGCCAACATGCCTCGGAAAGAAGTCCCTCCCCTTGGCGCGCAGAGAACTGCCTCACAGCTGATGCACATGAGCATGCCACCCTTTGGTTGGCGTCGCAGATTACAATGGAAGTTGCCCTAACCTGTCCGCGAGACTGGCCGACTCCTTTGAGGCGCGTCGCGTGCGTCGGTAGGCGCGTCGGTAGAGCGATCGAGTCGCCGGCCCCCCCCCCGCAGATCAAGGGCGCTCTTTGGACTACGGCTAGACACTGGGTCGGAGACAATCGGCTGCATTATGGCTAGCTTCTTGACTCGTGGCAAAAGCGAGGGATGCGATGAGGCAGCAGTTCGTTGCATGCGGACACGGCGCGACCACGAACGGCGCCTAGAGGGGGTCTCAGACCCCGCAGGCTGCTCAAGCTCCGACGCGTCGTCGCGTGGAAACAACTGCTGCGTCTCAATCGCGGCTTGCCTTTACAGGGGCGATCTCATTGCGAACGAGGTCTGAGCTAGCCGTGTCCAAGCTGCACGGGCTGAACACAGAAGAGAAGCTTTGCGGCTCACATTTCTTAGGGGCGTCACCAAACTGACCTGGGGGGCTCTCTAGGTTCAGAAGATGGCCAGCGACTCAAGCAACACACCGGTCTTGCGCTCGCAAGGCCGGCCCCCTCAAACCCCCTCGAGGGAGGCGCCGAGCTGTCGCCCCCAGTGGCAGAAAAAGACACAGGAAGAGGCGGCGGGGAGAGCGGGGCAACCCCCGTCGGCGAAGGGGGCGGCGGAGGCAGCTTGGGAACGGCAAACGCGGGGGGCGCTGGAGCAACGCGAATCAGCGGGGGCGCCTGACCGACGGCGCGCCCCCTGGGAGCGGAAGCATCTCCACCTTGCCTGCGGCTCTCGGTCCACGAGCGGCCGCGGAAGTGCAAACGTGCCCGCGGGCCCAAGTCAAGTCCGTAGTCACCCCTGGATCGCAATCTCCCCCCGCCCTTCAAATACACAACCCCTTCATAACAAGAAAGTTCTCAGAATTCTAGCAGGGCCTCCAGGCAACAGCCTGCTCGTTTGAAACTTCAGCAGAACGCCTGGGCATGAGAAGCAGCAACGCGCGCTGAGACTCTTGGAGGCAGCGCAGAAAGGGGGGTGGCGACGGAGGAGGACAAGGAGGAGGAGGATGCTGAGGAGGACGAGGAGGAGGAGCAGCAGGATGAGGAGGAGCGGGCGCGACCAAAGAAGCTCGTGTCTACGGCAAATATGGCTGGAACTCTGTCGCAAAATCTGCCACCACCTGCGAATGCTCCTGATTGTCCTCTGGGCGCTCTGCTTCGGGCCTGAGACAGGCGCCAACCCGAAGGCTAGCCGAAACACGGGCTTCTTCTCTCTTCTCGCAAAGTCACAAGGGGTGGAGCGTCGGAATAGATAGTCGCCGGAGCAGGGAAAAACAACTGGATAACCCTTCGCGCTGTTTGCAATCGCTGTCGAGATCCGCACTGCGCTCGACATTAAACACGATGGCATCGAGCATGGCCTGGCCAAAACCTACGCATAGCCTAGGCGAGTAAACCTCCGGACGCGAGGTGCGACAGATCTCATCTGAATGTCTGTCTCGCAGAATGATGCGACCGCGAGGCCCATGGCTGCCCATTGCCTCAGCCTGGTGCGTCGCGCAGCACGCTGGGCACAGAACCCAAACGCACGGGCGCAATTCCCGCGGGGGGCTCGACCAACCTTCCCAAACTCGCACTGATCAAACTCAGCGAGTCTGCTACATGTCGCACGCGTGGAAACCTCAGTTGGTCTGACAGCCCCAGGAACAGCGCAAGCCCCCCGCGCTGGGGAGGTATAGCGTTCTATCCATCCGCAGCCACCCGCGGTTGCCACGAGGCATCGCGACTCGAACATTGCTATATGAAGGGCGCTCGCAACCTGCATCTGCCGCTGCGTCGCGGCGGCAAGGCTGCCGCGCCCCGCGGCGCATTCCACGGCAGAGCTCGGGCGGATGAGATCTGAGGGCTGAGGTCCGAATGCCTCCTTACGCGTCAACGCCGAGTGCCGTCAGGTAGTCCCCTCGACGGGTGCACCGCCCCCTCCGTCCCAGCGAGGGGGCACAACTGGTCAGAAACGTGGTTGGCTTCTGACACTCACACCCACAACAGCATCGAGCGAGGGTCACCTCCTCGGCACAGGGGAGAACAACAATGTATCTCGACGAAGGCGCCTGTTTGTACCACCACGGCTTCGCAGGGCATTGCATTATCCCAGGCTTCTTGCTCGCCTGACACGCAACAAGGAGCAAACACATGGTACGGAGAAGGGCACTGCCCAGCTTGACATGCTGCATTTTGGATTGTGAAAAAGCCTCGAGGCCCCCGAACAAGCCCTTGTCCCGAACGGGCCTCGGACCGCGTCGCCCCTCCAAAGCGCGCCTCCAAGCGGCGCTCCACGTTTCGCAAGGGGGGGCCAACAAAGATCATCACCACGGTGCCCTCCCGAATGAGTTGCAACCAGTGCTGCACTGTGTCGCTCTTGCTAAGGTCGCCGAGAACAAGGTCGCTCGCAACGTCCGAGGGGGAGAACCCACACTGGCTTACTACTCGAGGCCCTGGTGAGGACCTCCTCGAGCGCACACTGGAAGTCTCCTTCCCCCGCTCGTCAGAAAAACATAGCAGCACAAACACAAACGGACGGGTGTGGCGGTCGACGAGGGCGTGCACCTATTTTCTGTGCCCCTCTCTGTCAGCTACAGGGGGCTCGAGGGGTTGATCCAGCTCCTGGGCGGGGGGGATGAGGGTCATGCAAGTGCGGAAGGCGAGTGCGAGAACTTGCGCCTGGTAGCTTAATTCTTGTGCAGCTCCTTGGATTCTTTGGCGTGCGGATCCTCCTCTTCCACCTCGTCCTCCTCTTCCTTCCCCTCCCCCACCACCACCGCCCCCTCCTCCATCGTCATCATGCCTGATGCCTTCACTCACCACGGTGACAGGCATGCTCCTATGTTTTCGCCTTGCCCTGACTCTGGCCAATTGGCCACAGCGTCTCACGATGAGCACGTCGGGCTGTCAGAAGAAGCTTGGAGCGGCGGCCACTGGTAACACTGTGAAGCGCAGCGCGTGCCCAAAGAGAATCGAAAGACAAAGGGTAGTGGAAACGTTGAGTAACCTACGAGGGCAAAGAGGCGGGCATGCCATCAAGATTTCAACATCCACTTTCATATCCTATACAGCTTCTCCCCCCTTCTCTACGAGTGTTGCGCTGAGTTCGGCGCGCAGTCAGGGCCCAACTTCAGATGCGCGCGATCGTCATAACATGTGGGAGGGCCAATGTATATATGCAGCTAGCCATACCGTGGTCACTAAAACAGTACCTCTGTTTGCATCAAAAGAAGGAGGCTCCCCTGTCTCCTGCTCATCCTCCTGTTCCTCACCCTCCTCCTTCTCCTCCTCCTCATCATCAGCATCATAATCCCCCCTTCCCGCTCCACATCCTGCTCATATTCCTCCTCCTGTTCCTCCTGCTCCACCTCGAGGGCCTGCTCCTGCTCCTCCTGCTCCTCAAATTTATCCTCGTGCTCCTCGTCCTGCTCATCCTGCCCCGCCTCCTGTAACCCCTCCTCCTCCCCATACATAGGGTATCGACTCAGTATGCGCACACCTCCCCCTTCTCTCTCCCATCTCTCCTCTCTCTCTCTCTCTCTCTACCTCTCTTGGTGTCTGTTCATCTCTCTGCCACACTCTCTCTCTCTCTGTGTCAATATTTCTCTCTCTCTCGATCCGTCTCTCGTCTAAGTGTCCTTCTCCTCTTCGCGTATACTATTCCGTAGCATTTCCATCGGTCCCCATCTGCTGTACCAGTCTTTCATCCCCTCTTCCTCTTCTCCTGCATCCTCCTCCTCATCTGCACCCACCCGTCGTTTCTTCCATTTCCTTTCCCTGTTCCTCTGGTCATGCGCTCCTCTCCTCCGGAATTCCGATGTGCCTCACCAACACCCTCGTCCTATAGCCTCCTCCTCCTCCTCCTCCGCCTCCTCCTCATCCTCCCCCCTCCTCTCCACTCCTCATCCTCATCCTCCTGCTCGTCTCTGTTAGTCATCCTCATCTTGATCCTCTTCCTCCTCCAGCTCCGCCTTCTCCTGACCCCCTCCTCCTCCTCCTCCTCCTCCTCCTCCTCCTCCTCCTCTTCCTCCTCCACTTCCTCCTCATCATCGTCATCATCATCATCCATCATCGTATCTCCTTTTCTCACCTCCGCATCCTCCAAGGATGTTAGATTGTTCCCCCTCTACACTCACTGTCTCACTTCATCCCCCTCCTCCTTCTCCTTGGTTTCCTCTTCCTCTCTTGCCCCCCCCCTCCCCCTCCTCCTCCTCTCCTCTCCTCCTCCTCCTCCTCCTCCTCCTCCTCTCTCCTCCTCCTCCTCCTCCTCCTCCTCCCCCCCCGTAGCCATTTTGGCTCAAGTAAACCATTTCTCGAGGTGGTTTGCAGAGACCAGGAGCCTGCCCAGCAGGCTCGGCCCGCGCATCAGGGGCCTGCTGGGCACGGCAGGCGCCCTCACATTTTCACGCTCCGTGGAGCTCCCGTACTGTACTGGCTGGGCAGGAGATCAGTTCTTCACGGCCGCGCATGGGGCGCAAGGCGAAGGATGATCAGCAGACTGGAAGCCAGTACGCGAAGTGCAGGGGATGTGGATATAAGTGGAACTGGGCCACCAGGTCGGAGTGCTACATGTGCAAGAGGAGGCTGCAGCCAGCCACCTCACAGGAGCGAGCCCCGCAGAGCGCCTGGGGCCCCAGCGGTGCCTCCTCGCGGCGCCGCAGCCGCCCATCGGTCAAGCCGGACCGCGAGGGGCTTCTCAAGCAGCTGCGGGCCACCATCCCCGACGGCGACGCCGAGTCCGCCCAGCACCTCGAGGCGCTCGCCCGCGTGCAGCCCCCAGAGGTGCACCCAGACGTCGCCCTCAACCAGGCCCAGGCGCGGCACCGCAGGGCCGAGGCGGCGCTCAAGCGAACCATCGAGAGCATCTCCGAGGGCGAGCAGTGGCTGCAGGACCAGAAGGAACAGCGGGAAACCTGGGTCCTCGAGGTCGCCGACGCTGAAGCGGCGGTCCAGGCGGCCTACGCTCGAGCGGCGCCCAAGGCCGTCGCGCCTGTGGAGGGGCCCACGCCAGCCCTGGACCTCTCGCAGCTGCTCGAGGGCGATCTGGACATCCTCAGCGTGCGGCCAGGCAAGGCGTTCGATCTCGAGGGACTCGACATCCCGCCTGAGGAGCACCGCCAGTTCGAGGAGCTGATGGGCCAATTCGTCAAGCAGGTTCAGTCCGAGGTCAAGAGGCACTTCGGCCCAGCGGCTGAGGGGCTCGCCGCGATGCGAGCGGACCTCAAGGCCTTCAGCGACAGGCTCAAGAGCAAGAGGGCTCGGTCGGAGCCCCCCCCCCTCCAGAGGCCGCCGCAGCTCCCGCCTCAGCGGCGCCAGCAGGCAAGGCGGCAGGCAAAGGTGGCCCAGGAGGCGGGACGGCCGACGGCAAGCAGCCAGTGGCGGCCGCGCCCAAGGCGGCCCCCACAGTGGGGCCGCCAGCTCCTCCCCCTGGTGGCGCTGACGGTGCTCGCGACGCTGCTGCAGCCAGCGGCGGCGGCGCTGCAGGCGCAACCGCTCCTGCGGGGGGCCCGGGCAGGACTCCCAAGCGCGAGCTGGCACAGGACGTCCGAGCCAGGATCCTAGAGCGGGCAGCCGTCAAGCCCCCAGCGGCTGACGGAGACTCCAGCACAGCCTGAAGGACCAGCCCCGCAGGGCTGGCGACGGTGGCGACAGCGCCCACGCCGCGGTCGGGGCAAGACCGCCGCGCGGAGGCGAGGAGCGCCAGCCGTCCCACCAGACATCGACGGGGCCGTGACGACCCCCACTACTTCTACGAGCACTACCACTACATGGGGGGCGCCTCCTCCGCCCGACCTGGAGGAGCTGCCCCGAAGGGCGGGCAGGCAGCGGCAGCCTGGGCCCAAGCGGGTCGCCTTCATCGTGGGGACGAGCGTCCACGTCCCTGCCATCGAGGAGGGTCTTGACATCCTGGACGGGGACGGCGACGGCTCCTCCTCGAACACCTGGGCACGGCGGGCGCTCAGGGGCGCGGACACGCTCCGTCGCCAGCTGCTCGCGCCGTGGCTCCGACGGCTGGACTGCAGCTCAGCCTCGAGCACAGCCACGGACGCCACGGAAGAGGCCCCAGTGACGCATGAGTGGAGAGCCGCGGATGCGCGGGTGGCCGATGCCTCTCCCCATGCGCCCCTCTCGCTGATGCCGCCGACAGGCGGGTGGTCGAAGCCTTCAGCGATGTGCTCGTGGGACGGAGAGCCGCAGACGTGCGGGTGGTCGACGCCTCTCGACACGAGCGCCCCCAGCTCGGCTCCCCTGACGGGGGGGTGGCCGATGCAGCCCAGCTGGGGAGAGGGTTACTGGAAGCCTCGATCGCGGGGCAGAGGGCGCCGCGCCAAGCCTGGCATGGGGGTCAGCTCAGCCTCGACTACGGCCACTGACGCCTCGGAAGAGGATCCAGTGACGCATGAGTGGAGAGCCGCGGATGCGCGGGTGGCCGATGCCTCTCCCCATGCGCCCCTCTCGCTGATGCCGCCGACAGGCGGGTGGCCGACGCCTTCAGCGATGAGCTCGTTGGACGGAGAGCCGCAGACGTGCGGGTGGTCGAAGCCTCTCGACACGAGCGCCCCCAGCTCGGCTCCCCTGACGGGGGGGTGGCCGACGCAGCCCAGCTGGGGAAAGGGATACTGGAAGTCCCGACCGCGGGGCAAGGGGCGCCACGCCAAGCCTGGCATGGACGTCAGATCAGCCCCGAGCACGGCCACGAACGCCTCGGAAGAGGCCCCAGCGGCGCATGAGTGGAGAGCCGCGGATGCGCGGGTGGCCGATGCCTCTCCCCATGCGCCCCTCTCGCTGTTGCCGCCGACAGGCGGGTGGTCGATGCCTTCAGCGATGTGCTCGTGGGACGGAGAGCCGCAGACGTGCGGGTGGTCGACGCCTCTCGACACGAGCGCCCCCAGCTCGGCTCCCCCGACGGAGGGGGGGGCGATGCAGCCCAGCTGGGGAGAGGGATACTGGAGGCCCAGATCGCGAGGCAAGGGGCGCCACGCCAAGCCTGGCATGGTGCTCAGAGGCCTCAACGGCAGCGCCTGGGGCACTCTCGTCGACCACCTGGACGAGATGCCGCCGGGCAGGAACACCATCATGCTGGTTCAGGAGCACCACCTCACCAGCGACTACGTCGGCGAGATCAGTGCCAGCTGCTTCCAGAGGCACCTCACCGTCGCCCTTGCTCCCGCGGCGGTGGGGCCAGGGGGCGGCAGAGTGGCAGGAGTGGGGATCGTCGCCCCGCGCTGCGTGGGCCTCACCTACCTCGAGGGCGTGGACACCTTCGATTTCTCGCCGCCAGGCTCGCCAGGAAGGCTGGTGGCGGCCTGGACTCTTGGGTTTCTTCGCGGTGGCCTCATGGTCCTCAGCGCCTATTTCTGGGTCTCCGAGGGCTGGGCGGTTCGCAACCTGTCCATCTTGGGCGCCATTGGCGAACTAGTGAGGGCCTGCGACATCCCGTGGGTCCTCCAGGCCGACTTCAACAACACCCCCGACACGCTCATGGCCACGGGCTGGGTGGCCGACGTCGGGGGCACCATCTTCTCCTCGGCCGCCCCCACCTGCCAGGGCAAGGGCGGCGGGAGGGTCATCGACTACTTCGTGGTGGACACGCGCATCGCGTCCGCCTTCGGTGCAGCGGAGGTGCTCGACGCGCCCACCGCCCCGCACAGCCCCGTCGCCATCACGACGGAGAGGCCTCTGCGGGAGCGGCTAGGCTGGAGGCTGGTCAAGCCTCGTGCCTTCCCGGCTCGCCTCCCCGTGGGCTGTCGTCGGGAGCCTCCAGCCTGGCCGATCCTCGACAGTGGCGCAAGCTACAGCGACGCCGAGCTGGAGGAGCTGTGGGCTGGGTTCTCGGCGGCGGCCGAGCACGACCTGCAGGGCATCCACGACCTCGTCGGCGAGGCCGACTACACTGGCAGGGGGGGGCCACCCCCGATGGGCCAGAGCCCCGATCGCAGGCCCAGAGGCGCATGCGAGGCCCAGGGGCACCACGCGCTCCAGGGCATGGCGCTGGGTGGCCAGCCGCGTCGGAGACATCGTCTGGCTGGCGCAGGCGGCCCGTCAGCGGCGCGACTGGCAGCCGTATGCCGACCAGTGGCGGCGCCTGCGCAGGCGCCTCCACCACGGCGCTGCCCGCTGGTGCGACGCGCTGGGCGACGACGCCAAGGCCGTGCACCCCGAGCTCCTAGCGCTGGGCGAACTCACCTGGGACGGCGACGCGCTCTGGGAGGACGCCCCCAGGGCCATGGAGCTGCAGCGTCGGGCCACGCAGCAGGCCCACGTCATCGAGCAGGGCCTCCGAGACCAGAGGGCCAAGGCGTGGCGCCAGAGGCTCAAGGACGGCTTACAAGGAGGTGCAGGCTTCGTCCACCGCATGTCGAAGTGGCGCCAGGGGGTCGACCCCACGCTTGGGGCCCGAGGGCACACCAATCTGGACATGACGTGCCCTCAGGCTGCGGTCGACCTGGAGGCGCTGAAGTGGATCGACCTCTGGACCTCCCACGGCGCCCAAAGCCGAGGCGAGCTCCCTCGCCCCTGGGAGGCGGTCACCTTCGAGTATAGCATGGTCGAGCCGACAGCGGACGACATCAGGTCCATATGCAGGGCCTTCCCCGAGCACACGGGGGTCGGGGTGGACAACAGGCACCCCAAGTGGTTCGCGAGCTTGGGGGACGAAGGGTTCGCGTTCCTGGCCGCCTTCGTCGCCGACGTGTCGCGCACGGCCAGGTGGCCCCCTCAGCTGCGCTACGTGATGCACTTCCTGCTGGCCAAGCAGGGTGGGGGGACCAGGCCCATCGGCCTCCTCACCACTGCCGCGCGGCTGGTGGAGCGCGCGCACTCGCACCAGTTCCACGACTGGGAGCGGGAGATCCGGCGGGACTACGACTTCGCGGCGCCAGGCGGTGGCTCAGAGGAAGCGATATGGCAGCAAATGTTGTTTGACGAAGGAGCCCAGCCTGGGGAGGTAACGGGCACGGCGGTCCTAGACCTGGAGAAGGCTTTCGAGCACGTCACGATGCACCTGCTGTGGGCCGAGGCGCCCAAGCATCAGTTTCGGCTGCAGCTTTTGAACCTCCTAATCTCGATATACACGGCCACGCGTTTTGTTTCGTTCCGCGGCGTGGTGTCGGTTCACTCGGTGACCACATTATCTGCAGTCATTGCTGGCAGCAGCGGGGGCACGAGATGCCTCAAGCTAGCCATCTTGTCAGTCGTGGACGGGTTGACGCAAGAGCACCCTGCCATGCCGCTGAAGCTATTTGCCGACGATTTAAGCATTCAGGCGCGAGGTGCGGAGGCGGATGTCTCGGCCTCGCTGCATGCGGCCACGACCCAATATATAGAAGAAATGGAGGCCCGTGGGATCCCCGCCTCCAGGGTCCGACCAGACAAGCCAACGGGCAAGGGGTTCATCATGACAGCGCAGCGCTCCCTGCGAGCTCGCATCAAAGGTTGGGCCCACTGCCTTGGACTGGAGGTCCAGGCCAGCAGCACGCAGCTCGGCGTTGACTCGGCCGGAGGAGGAGTTGCGTCGCTGCGCGCCAGAGCCGATGCCAGGATGGGGAGCGCTCGGCGACGTGGAAGTAAGTTATCGAGTCTTGGCAAGCAGGGCGCGCGCACCTTCTAGGTCGCGCGCATGGGGTTCCTCCCTTCCGTGCTGTATGGGGCGGTCTGCCTCGGAATGGGCCCGACTCGGCTCACCCGAGCGAGGGCTCTCATGGCCTCAACGCTGGGCGGGAACGCAATCGGTAAGGACCGACTGCTGCGCCTGTGGACGCTTCGCTGCGACCCCCTGGTCGACGCTTGCACGAAGCCACTGCTCAAACGGGCGGAGGCTATCTTTGCTGGCAGCCATGAGGAACTCATGACTGCGGGGTGGCGCAGAGCTGTCGCGGCGGCCGCTGCCGCCAAGCCTGGGAGCAACCCCTGGAGACAAATAAAAGGACCTGCCTCAGCCGTCTGGGCCACTCTCCGTCTCCTCTCGTGGACGTGGCCTGCCCCTCACGTTTTCTCCGACCATCTCGGGCAGCAGTGGGAGTTGCGTAGGGCGGCACCGCAGTGTCTCAAGAAGCTGATCTGGTCCCGTCTCGAATTCGCTGTGATGACCTCCTGGGCGGCCTCCAGGGACCTCGGGATCACCCGTCCCTTCCTCGAGCCTATTCGGGCTCTCCTTCGACGAAAGGCAAACGGATCGCCGCAGAGGCGATCGGCTATCCTGGCCTACATGGGCCGCGATTTCTGGACCCAAGAACAAGTCTGGCGCGCGGGTTTCGGGGGCGACAGGTCCTGTCAAGCCTGTGGCGCTGAAGTCGGATGTCAGCACCATCGTTTCTGTCGCTGCCCAGACCGAGGAGCAGCGAGAGCCACCGTCGCCGAGGATGAGGACCTCCAAGGGATCGTGCATCGTGCTGAAACCTCCTCCTCAAACTCCCTCCTCTTCTCCCGTGGGCTTCACGAGCACCCCTTGGAGGACCCACTGTCTGATTGGATTTCTGCCCTAGAGGAGGAAAATCCAGATTTTGTGAATCCCCCGCCGGTCTCAGGTTGGGCCTACTCCGACGGTTCGGCCAGAGGCCCACCAGGGCTCAAGAGTTTCGGTTGGGGCTACGTCTTCCTGGACCAGGACGGGGGGGCTGTCAAGGCCATGCGGGGTACCCTCCCAGGGCTGCGTAGCCTCGCCTCCGTCCTCCGTGCCGAATTGCATGGATTGCTCAAGCTGCTGGGTAGCGCTCACCCGCCTTTGCGGGTGGGGATCGACAATAGTTCAGTCATTCGAGGCCTCCGTAGGGGCCCCCGCTGGCGCTGCAGCCCCCGGAGGCCGCACGCCGACCTCTGGGGCAGGATCTGGGCCCTGCTCCAGGACAGTTTCAGCCAGCAAGGTGATTTCCAGGCCGTCAAGGTAAAAGCCCACGCTCGCGGGCCAAATGATGACTCGCACGAAAGCCGTCTCGATTTTCAAGGGAATCAATTGGCGGACAGCGAGGCCCGCCTTGGGGCCGACATGCAGGAGGTTCCCCCGTGGAAGGCCCAGACCTGGACCACCCGCTCGGCGGAGGTCCAGGCGGTGCTGACTCTGGTGGCGGGGGTGACGGGGCTGACGGCGGATTTCGGGGATTCCACGGGGAGGCCTGCCGCGGGCTCCAGCGGAGCCCGCCGACGGCGGCAAGGGCCGCCCGAGGGGGCCCGCGCTCACGTCCTCCTCTGGAGGAGGGGGGCGTGGCGATGCGCGACGTGTGGCCGCAAGGCTTTCTCCAGCAAGACCAGGCGCGCGTCGGCGCGCAGGCCCTGCCAGGGTAAGATGAGGGTGGATCGCCGCTGGGGTGTCGGGCTGGGGCGGGGGGGGGGCGGGGAAGGAGACATCTCTCCCGCCCTTCGCGGCGCGGCTCTGGGACACGAGCTGCACCGCGTGGGCCTGTATACCTTCTGCGATCGGCGCGGTGTCTTCTCGAGCGAAAGGGGGCGCAAGCTCCTGGGTGCCTGCGGAGGGGCCCCAGCGAACCCCGCCGCAGGGCACCGCCTCTCGCTCCTGCGCCGAGGCAGAAATCCTTACGCAGTGAAGGTCTCCCTGGAGGCGGTACCGCGCTCCCTGGTACAGGAGGAGTGCGCCGCCTTCTGGGAGTGCCTCATGGACTGAATCAGGATAGAGGCGGGGAGACACCCCGTGGCGGAGTGCCCGCCTATCCTGCTATCTTGTGGCGAGCTGGGGCGGGGACCGCCAGGCATCGTTCTTGCAGCGAAAAAAAAATCCTCCCCCCCTCCCCCTGCTCCTCCTCCCCCCTCCTCCTCCTCCTCCTCCCCCCCCCCTCCCCCCCCTCCTCCTCGTCCCCCCATCAGCCCCCTCATTTGTCATCGTCCGTCTCATCATCATCATCACCATCATCATCATTGTCACCATCAGCAGCATCATCGTCATCATCATCACCGCCAACATCATCACCACCACCATCATCATCACCATCATCAGCACCAGCATCAGCATCATCCTCATCATCATCAGCATCGCCACCATCATCATCATCCAAGTCACCATCAACATCAGCATCAGTATCATCAGCTTCAACAGCACCATCATCCGCATTATCATCACCACTACCAACACCATCATCAACATCCTCATCATGATCACCATCATCGCCATCATCATCGTCATCATCGTCAGCATCGTCAGCAGAAGCCTCAACACCATCATCAGCATCATTATCATCATCAGCAGCAACAGCAGCCTAATCACAAGCTTCCCATCGCAAGCTTCGCCTCTCGGCCTCGGGCGGATCGCGTCTCGTGGGCCTCGCGAGGCCTAGGCCGCTCAGGCCGCCTGCCTTCTCCTCTTCTCTCTCACTTCTCCTCAGATGCCGACGCAGACGATCCCTTTTCTGCGCGGGCCCAGGCGCCTTGCCCCCAAGGCGCGAGCTCTGGCCACGTCGCGCCCTCCTAAGCGCGAAGGCCGCCCCCCCCCCCCCCCCCCGCCTGGAAACACTGCAGTGCCAGGGAGGTGGGGGTGGGGGGGGGAAAGGGGGGGGGGGGGGGGGGGGGCCGGTCGGGCGGGGCCGCTGCGCGCGCCGACCGCAAAGCGGCAAGCGCACGCCGAGTAAACTCGGCGGGAGGCCCCACCCACCGCTTGATTATGGCGTGGGTGGGCGGGACATCCAAAAGATGGCGCAGAGGCCGCGCGCGGCCCTGAGCCAAAAGGCACGGAGAGGAGGCACGACGAACAGGGCGAGAGGCAGAGACAGGACAAGGGAGAGGGGCTGCGCCAGGCTGGGAAACCCTATGGTCTAACGAACGCTCATGTTTCCCATCGGTAGCTTCGCCCCTCGGCCTCGGGCGGATCGCGGCTGGTGGGCCTCGCGAGGCCTAGACCGCTCAGGCCGCCTTCCTCCTCCTCTTCCCTCTCACTTCTCCTCAGATGCCGACGCAGACGATCCTGTTTCTGCGCGGGCCCAGACGCCTTGCCCCCATGGCGCGAGCTCTGGCCACGTCACGCCCTCCTGGGCGCGATGGCCGTCACCCCCTTCCGTGCTCTGGTGCATGCTGCACCTCGAGCCGCGGGGCTCACCTCGAGGGCACCCGCTCGCACTGGCGGGGGGGCCCGGCCCCACTCCGGCCCAGCGCCCCTGAACTGCCCGGCACTTCGCCATGGGGCGGTCGGGATCTGACGCGCTCGGGGTAGGCTGCCGCCAGGGTCTCTGGAGATACTCGCCCCTCCTCACCCCTCCCCCGCCGCCCCTCTCGAGGCCTCCGGCGGCGTCCGTCCCGCCTCGCCCGCAGACCAACCTCTGCGCCTCCTCCTCTCATAGCCCATCACTGGGCTGCCTTCGTAGCCTTGCCGGCCTCGATGCCCCCCCGCGCCCCCAGCTCGCGGCCTGCACAGCTGCCCACGCGCCACGAGCCTCAGGCTACTGCGGCTGCTCGGCCTTCAGACCACTGCGATGTCCGCGGCCGCCATGCCGCTAGCCACTCCTTCCGCCATGCCGCGCGCCCCCCAAAAATATCCCTCAGAAGCATCGCTCTTCCACCTGCCCCAGCGCCGCGCGAGCGCCGTGTCCTTGAATGCCGCACACAGCGCTGAAGCTCCCCCGATCCTCACCCTGAGGGTCGGGGGAGCTTAGATCTAAGCTTTCAGTGCTTCAATCATAAACAAACTCTCATGTGATGTTTGGGGGCTTGTTTGAAACTTTGATAGCAGATGTTACTTCTACTTCAGAAACACGCTCCCTCGTGATTTTTGGGAGTTTCTTTTAATCTCTCTGTCTCTCTTTCTCCCTGTCCTCTGGGCCCTCCTCGGCTGTTGACGGCCACCTGGCGCAGCGCACTCTCTCCCTCTCTCTCTTGAGTCGGCGCGCCGACTCGTCGTCCTCCTCCTTCAAAACCATTTGAAAACGCCAGCGGCCTTGCTCACATTTACTTTGGCCAGGTGCTCCAGTCTTGAGCTAGCTCCGAATCAAGCGCAAATAAACAAAACAACGCCCTCCTCCTCCTCCGTGTCCTGCCTGTTTTGGCTCGAAGCACTTTGGCACTCGACAGCGTCGTTGAGGCGACGCTTCCTCTCGATCTACCGATCTGCCATTTAAAAAGCGCGCTTATTTCGATGGGTCGAAGGAGGACATCGCAGGTGTCTTGAAGAAGCACGCCACGAAGGCGGACTTTTTCGAATACGCAGAGCAGCCAGCAGGGAGCCACACGAAGAGCAAACTGAACGTCGCGAAGATCCTAGCAGTCAAGGAGATGTTTCAAGCTTTGGTTGCTCTCCGTAAGCCGTCTTGGGTTTTTTCTGGGGAACTCCGACGCCGTTTCGGACCCCTCCGGGGGCCTTCCGGTGCCGTTTTGGAGCCCCCGGGAGGCTCGGGGAGCCGGGGGCCCACGCAAACCCACAAGGCATAATTCGCATTTATTTGAATGGGTATATGTGTATATATATATACAAATATATATATATATATATATATATACACATGTGTGCGTGTGCTTACATAAACATATATAATATACATTATATATATATTATTTATTTATTAATATATTTATATATATTATATTTTATATATATTTACTTATATATTTATTATATACATACACATACATACATTTTGGAAGGCTCTTGGGCTGTGTGTTGGCCGTGTTGGGCCCATCTGGGGCCACGTTGGGGCCATCAGGGCCGCCTTGGGGCCTCACGCTCCCGCTTTGGGGCCAGCTTGGGCCTGTCCTGGGGCTCTTTTGGGCCGTCTGAGGCTCGTCCCGGGCAATTTTCGGGTTCCCTGGGGCAGTCTTGGGGCTCTGTTGCAAGCCTTTTCGGCGGTCTTGGGGCGGTCTTGGGGGCGTCGTCGGCTGTCGTGGAGCGCCTGGAGGTCGAAAACGCAAGCCACCGAAAAACATTGCAAAAACAAATGGAAATCAAGGATTTGAGCCTCTTCGGGCTCTCGCGGGATGTTTCTCGGAGCTCTCTTGAAGCCTCTTGGAGGCCTTGTGTTGGTGGTCTCGAACCCATCTTGGGCCACGTTTGGGCTATCTGGGCTGTCTTGGAAGGGCTTGTCGCAGTCCCCGAGGGCTTCTGGGAGCTCTCTGCGGCAGTCTGGGAGCTCCAGGGCCGCTCCGGGGTGCTCTGGGAGCGGTCTGGGAGCGGTCTGGGAAACCCTGGTCCTCCCATGCCCTGTCGTGGTCGCGGCCCCGGGCGCCCGGGCCTCGTGCACGGGGACACACACACAAATATAATGATATAAATGACTATATGCCTATGTATTAATACATATACCTATACAGATACAGATACAGATACAGATACAGATACATATACATTTACACATACATATACATGTACACATAAAGGAATCTCGAAGTTCGAAGCTCGAACCTCGCGGAGGGACGAAGAATGGAGGAGGGAGGGCGGCGGACGACGACGACGACGACGACGACGACGGCGAGGGAGGCGGGCGGAAGTCGAGGAGGGACGGGGGACGGAGGCGCAGGGGCGAGGAGGGCAGCGGCGTCGTCGGACCAAGTCCGCTCACAGCGGATCCCTAGACCCCTCCCCGGGTCCAAACGAGCAAGCGCAGCAGGGGCAGGAGCAGAAGGCGCTGGGAGCGAGAGGGGAGGCGGAGGAGGAGGAGAAGGGGGAGGAGGAGGAGAAGGGGGAGCAGGAGGAGGGGAGGAAGAGTTCAACCGACATCGGCTACGGAAGGACTCTCCAAGATCCACCTGACGACTGCCTCTTCTGATGCTCCTTGAGGGACTTCAACCAAGCCGCGAGGATCTCGTCGTACGGCGTACGTCGAACGTCATCGGCCGTCCTGGGGCCTCTCGGGGCCTCTCGGGGGCCTCTCGGGGGCCTCTTGGGAATCGATTGGGCCCTCCTGGGCGGCCTCTCGAAGTGGAAGGCTCCAATTGTCGGTTCGGGCTCCCCCATATTGGGCCTCTCTTGGGGCCGTGTTGGGGCCCTCCTGGGCCGTCGAGGGCAGCTCGTAGGCTGTCTTGGGGCCCTCCTGGCCGCGTTGGGGTTCTCTCCAGGGAATCAGATCCGCAGAGTGGTATACTGATTCATATCCCGAATCAGATCCAATAGCTCACATCCAAAGGATCAGGTCCAGACAATCAGTTCCAGAGGACCACATCCAGAGAACCGGATCCAGAAATCCAGAACCATGAACCGGCGTCAAAACTGCCATCCAGAGGCCCAAAGAAGCCCAAGAGAGCTCGAAGACGAGCCCAGGAGTAGCCCGAACAGCGCCAAAGATGCCCCCCTCAGGCCCCGAAGAGCTCCCAGGAAACCCGACAAGAACCCCAAAACGACCGCCAAACGGTTTCGAACCATCTGATCATTGACTTCAATTAAGGGGTCGGCGGATGTGGCGCAAGCCTGAAGAATCTATGAATTCTCATTCCGATTTTTCGGGGGCTCCTCCAGCTGCACTCGACCGGACGCTCCTGAGGTGCAACTCGATCTGGTCACCGCTTCTACTGCTTCTGGCATGAGTTGCTCAAAAGAGCTTCGGCATGCTTCTCGAACGCATCATTCCAGTCCATCCTGACAATCTGGTGGTCTAGCTCGCAGATCTGCTTGAAATGTGTAGTCTCATTATATGACAAATCTGGGCGGAAGTGCAAAATGCGGTCTCCAAACGCAACTCGGAAATTGGCATCCACTTTGAGTGCATATTTCTTCATCGGCTCCATGTCCAAACACTTCTTCGGCATGGTGTGGTGCTTGACCATCGCATCAACCTTGTATACGAGCTCTTGCCTCGGCGGCGCCTCCAATTTGCAATGGTGATGCTCGCGCATGTATTCCCCGAGTAAGTGCCACATTTGGAAATAAACAACCTGGTCGGAAGTCAATCCTGGCCCGAGGTGGGCTTGTTCGAGCGGCTCCTCGAAAGTCGGTAAACCGACGGCAGACAGCAGCAGATTCACAATGTCGCCGTCGTTCTGTGCCCCCAGAAAATCTAATATGAAAACGCTGTCACGGCCATCAACGTGCGTACAGGCCTTTTATGTGCGGGGTCCCAAGTGGTGTACCCTACGGGGCTCTGGAGTTTTCTGGAGCCAGTTTTAGAGGCACGGGTTCCGTGAAGGAGCCATTGTACATGCGAGTGCGTGCGTGACAATCTGTCTGCAGGTGTTATGTCACCGTTTGCCATTTCTGTCAAGCGAGCGCCCCCTCGCTTGTGCTCGCGGGCACATGTTTGATGGAGGCTCTGCGAGCAGAGCCCGGTCGGGCGGCCGACCGTGAGAGGGAAAATAAGTTCGAGACGCTTTGCGTATTCCGGCAACGACTTGCATGGTAGCAGGAGCGCGTGGTTGACGACACGAAGATCCACGGAGTACCGCGACGAAGGAAGAACATCGCGGCGATAAGGTGCCAGGCTGGGATGGAGATCCAAAGACCTGGCGGACATATCGACGGAAGGCCCTTCAGCACCAGGAGGGCACGAAGAGGCAGGACAGGCACCTGTGTGGCCCGAGGCTCGAGGCGAAGCTCACGGGCAGAGCTGAGATTGCAGTGGAGCGCTGTAAGTCAGGCTGGCTCTCGAGAGACGACGGGGTGGAGCGACTCTTAGCGTGGTTGGAGCGCCGCTGCTCGCGCCAGGCGGTCCCGGACGTGGGACAGGAGCTGGAGACGTTTCTGATAAAGACCAGGCGCAGGAACCTCGATCCCATGCAACAGTGGACGGACCGATTCGAGACCGGGTACCAGCACCTGCGACGCGCGCTGGCACGTGCACTCGGCCACCCGACTCCGAGCCCCCCCTCGACGTCGAGCTGGACCCCCAGACAATGGAGATGGGTCGAAGTGGAGAATGACGGCCGATGAGAAGAGGAGACAGGCTCGCGCATCTGGAGTGCCACCATTGACGATGACGCCGAGGAGGAACTGGACGATATGCCAGAGGTCATCCCGAGCATCGTGCGTGGCTGGCTGATGCTCGCGCGTGCGGGTCTGGATTCCAGGGAGAGGTCGGCCATTATGACCGTCACTGGTGGCTCCTTGGAGGCCATCGCGATCCGCGACAAGCTGATCTCGACCTGGGAGGACGACGAACTGGCGGAGCGAGACGGACATGCCAGATACCCGAAGGCCTACACGGCGCAGATGGGAGATGATGACCGCACCTGGCTCGACGAGGCGGACGGGGAGCAGGGTGCGGGCAGCTTCGCAGCCGAACAGGAGCATGAGGAGTTCGAGGAGGAACCCGACATGGCCGAAGCCAATGATGAGGATATCGAGTCGTACATGGCTGCCCAGCAGGAGGAGGCCGAGGCATTGGCTGCCGTCCACACGGCTCAGCGTACCCTACGCCAGGCGCGCGAAGCGCAGGCTGACAGCAGGCTGAGCCGCGGCTTCTACCGCGGGGGCCGGCCAGGGAGTCAAGCGAAAGATAGTGGCCGAGGAGCTGGCGGGGGATTCCCAGCGGGATCTCGTCGGCCGATGGGCAACCAGTATGGAGGCCGGGGGATGATTCAACCCCCGAATAAGGGACAGAAGATGTGCCCGAAGTGTGGAGGTGGTCACTGGCTCCAGGATTGCCCTGACCGCCGCGATCCTCGCCTCGGCACCAAGATGAACAACGCGCCCGAGGCGAGCGCAAAGATGGCCACCCGCACGAAGGAGCTGAAGATCACCCTAGTGGCCGCCATGGTCGCCGAGCAGGAGTCTGGGGACTCACCGAGCGAGGCGATGTTCGCCGAGCAGGCCATCTTGGAGGGCAAGGGAATCGTCGACTTAGGCTGCACGGACACCATGGGGCCTGCTTCTTCTTCCTCCGCCGATTCCGGCCGCCGCCTCCGCCACCCGCACTCGGCTGCTGACCCTCCTTCTGGCCGTGGGGCGAGCGGAAGGCGGCCTGCCACTGCGACCGCGCCAACTTGTTGTGGTGCCTGACCATGATGTCCGTCATGAAGTACTGGTCGGGCTCGTCCAAGAAGTAGGCGCGTGGCATCCGCAGCCAAGGCCGCGGGTCCTCGCTGCTGGTGGGGGACGTGCACGCGAACCGGGCGCGGTCCCAGGTCGGGTTCTCGTCGCCCATGAGCTCCAGCATGCGAGCCCTCTTCATGCGCAGCTCCTCGCACCAACGACCTCGGAGCTCTGCCCAGATGCCGAAGATGATGTTGGGGGGCCAGGCGCACTCCGCCTCGTCATTGAGGCTGAGCAGGTGCTCAGCGGCCTTGATCTGCTGGTCGTAGTGCTCCTGGCCGTAGAAGCAAGCCCACGCCCACGACTCCTGCTTGGCGTCCTGGAACCAGCGCTGGGGCGTAGACGCGTGCCTCGGGCGCGCCTCCAGCTTGTAGTCCTCGGGGGGCGCATAGCCGTCCATGTCCGCCTCCGTCGTCTTCGGGAAGTTCGCGCAACTGAGGCAGTCGTCCGGCAGGTGCAGGTGGTCGCGTCCCCCGCGCTGGAACGCCGCGAAGCCGCACGCGATGCTGTTGGAGATGTTGGCGGGGAACTAGATAGACCTGAAGAGCGGCCTCGAGTTCTGACCCACGGACCTCAGCGCGTGGGAAGCGTCCTTGCCGAGCAGACCTGGACACAGCATGACCGTGCAATAGTCGCACCCCCTGGCCATGAACACGAGCTGCTCCTCCGCGCGCCCGATGCTGGACAGCGTGCCCTTGGCTGCGCCACCCGACTCCTCAGCGTGCTTGTTGGCCCTCCCCAGCTCGCGCACGAGGTTCTGCAAGCCGATGCTAACCTCGGACTCCGCCGTAGGCGCTGCCAGCACCTTCTCCTCGCGCGGCAGAGAGGATGCACCTGCGTGCCACTCCCTCGGGCGAGTCGCCCTCTCCACAAAGGAGAGTTGCTGGGGCGGCGGGGCAGTCCACGGGGTGGTCGAGCTGGCTCTTCCTGATCCGTAGAACGCGCCTGGGTTAAAGCCCGGCTGCGCCTCCTGCCGGATTGGCCGTCTTTGCCCGAAGCCAAGAAAGCCCAGCCCCGGTGGGGGCGCCGTCGGGCCCGACCGGCTCTCGGGCGGGGGCCGAGCTGGGGCCGCCGCCCCCTGATCTCTTCTTGCCGTCTCGCAGCCCTCGCACGGCGCACGCGCTGGCAGCGGCAGCGGCGGCCCATCGGCCGCGCCTGGGTGCTGACTGCTCTCGCTGCCCTCGAGCTCTCGACTCCAGAGATCACGACAACCTTGGAGGAGACTGACGCCGACCTCGCTGACTCCTCCTCCGCGCAGCGCGTCGGCCGCCTCGATGAGCTCCGCCAGCAGCTCGTGCTTGCCCATCCCGCTCTCCACTGAGATGACCCCCCTAGCTGCGCCGTCGTTGAGGCCGTCCGCGCGCTTGGTGAGGTAGGCCGCAACGAGGGTCGACCTAGGATCCTGGCCCTTCTGCTCCTCGTCCTGCGCTCGGGCCCTCCGCAGCTTCTCGTCGAAGTCAGCTTGGGCGTCTCGCCGAGTAGGTGTAGTGCTGCGACTCCTGGAGCGAGCCCGCTTGGCAAGGAGATGCCGACGGCGGTCTTTGCTCAATGCAATATCCGACGCCGGGCTCATGGAGTCGCCGCGGTAGTTCGTGCCGCCGCCATGGTCCGATAGGCGCGGCGCGGCGCCGGACCGCCAGCAGATCGCGGGCGGCTGCGCCTCCACGAATTCGTCGAGCAGCTCGGGCCTGGGGGCGGCAAAGGCCCCATCTGAGATGGAGAAGGTCAGCCCCAAGCCCACTGCCTCCACGTCCGCACGCGGGTCGTCGATCTTGCCGTCTTTCGTCGGGCCGATGAAGCGAGCAGGGAAGCTGTAGTACGCATCCCACTCATGTTCTCCAGCTGCCAGAGGATCGCGAACGTGGATGGGCAAAATCGCGTCTGTCTCAGCCTTGGCGGGGCTGCCCTTGCGGCCAGAAGCCGCCCATGAGCGACGGGCCGCACGCTCCTCGTTCCTCCTCTCAGGCCGCGTGCTGCCAGGGCGCCGATCACCATCCTCATCCTCGCGATGCGGCGTCGCCGACCTGCTGCGCCAGCCCACCACGCGGTCGGCCGCACGAGCCGCGCACAGCGAGAAGCCGCCCTTCTCGACCACATGGGCGCGGTGACAATGAGAGCGCGCGCATTTCCGCTGGGCGGCCCGGCTCTCGTAGGCACCCGCGCGGTGCGCGCGCGCAGGGAAGGTTCGGGCGCCCGCCCCCTCCTGCATGTCGCGGGTGTCCGAGACGGCCGCGTCCTCCACCAAGAGGAAGACCGGGCTCTGCCTGGCGGCGTCCCTGCAGCACTTGGAGCTCAGGACCTGCGTGCCGTCCAGGGTGATGTAAGCCACCTGGTCGGCTTGGCAGACGTCCACGCTGGGCTCCGACTCAGTCTCCGAATTGGGGCCCATCTCCTCAGCCTTGCCCGCTGGCTGCCCCAGCTTAGGATGCCTCATCCTCCTCCGGGCGCAGCGCCTGAATAGTCGTCCTCCTGCCCTGCCTACGCCTCGGCATGCCCGCGAGCAGCAAAGACGCCCTCCTGCGCGCGCCCTGCCTGCGGGGGAGAGCTTGGCCAAGTCCGCCACGTTAATCGGGGGGCCATGCGGCGCGACGCAAGACGAGCAGATGCGCACCATCGGCTTGTCCCCAACGGGCAACGTGCACGGGGCAGCGGCGCGCGGGTGGATCATCCCGATGCCCTCATCGTCGCGCGTTGCCTCCAGGTCGGCCTTGAAGTGCCGATGTGAGCTTCCCTTCACTTCACGAAACTTGTAAACGTACCCGTGGTGCGTGAGCCGGCCGCCCTTGAGCGGCCCCTGTTCGAGCCTGGCCACAGAGCCTCCCGACTGGACGATGAGGTCGTTGGGCATTATCTTCTCTGCGCCTCCTCCTCCTGCCTCTGACCTCGCTCTTGACGTGGTCGTCGCCGACCTGCAGGGCCTCCGCAGTGCCGTGCCAAGTGAGCGCTGCCGCCGCATTGCAATCAAGCGCCAGCTTCACGTCGTGCCCGGACTTGTGGCCCTGCGCGAACCCTCTTAACGTGGTGAACAGCAGGGGCGCATATCCCCACGTCGTCCTGGCGAGCCAGACCACGAAGCCGAGGGCAGAACCAAGCACGGTAGCCACCGCGACCGCCGCCAACCCCATGGAGGCCCACTGCAGCTTGGCCCAGTAAGCTCCAAACAAGTACTGACCCATGGAGTTCACCAAGCACATGACGAAGGCGATGAGCTGGTGGAGAAGGGCGCCCAGGGCGTAGCCTACCCTTTCGCCGAGCCACTTCAGCGCGGCTTCGGCCCACACGTTGAGCGTCTTAGTGGAGAAGTACGGCGGCTCTGACGACTGCGGAGGCGCCCCCCTAGCGCCAGTGGTGTTGGTGGCTCCACCTGATCCCGCAGGCGGGGGCGGGGGCGGGCTCTCCTCGGGGGCGCGCGCCTTCTCCTCAGCCCCCTCACTGCGTGGCGGCGCTGGGGCCTCTCGTTTGACCTCGTCCTTAGGCGGAGTCGGCTTCATGGACGTCTCCGCATCCTCCTCCACCTGGGAGCTTCCCGGCTGGGGCTCCCGCCTCACCTCCACGGGGATGGTGTCGGCGTAGTAGTAGCCGTAGTAGCGGTAATACCCCTGGCCACTGCCACTACCATCAGCTGAGTGTTCGTCCGAACCTGCCCGTGATGATGGCGCAGGCGCCGCCCTCGCCGGGACGTGGTCGGCGTGGTAGTGGTCGTAGTAGGCGGAGTACACCTCTAGGTTCTCGCCTCCCCGACCTGAGCGCCTGCCCGGACCGGCCATGGCTGGCGGCGGGTCCGTGGCCAGGGGCTCCGCAGGACCGGGGAGCGCCGCGGGTGGAGGTGGCCCCTCGGGCGCCTCAACCGCTGGCAGCTCGTCACCGCCCGCCTCTCCGCAGCTGGGCTCGTCCTGGGGACCAGGCGGATCCTGCTGCTGCTCGCCTCCTTCGTCATCGGGTCCAGCGCGCTCATGACCTCCCTCCTCGGGGCCCGTCACTGTAGCCGACGCGTGGACCATCGCGTACCAGTTGATGCCGAAGGACACGTCAAGCCACGTGGCCAATGCGCCCATGGCCAAGGCCAATGTGCACTCTAGCCCATGGACAGGCCTCATCCTCGAGCGATCCCTCGAGGGCGTCCACGCGTCCGCGGCGGACCGCGGGGCTCCCTTCCGGAGCCCCCGTCCGCACTCGAGGGGGGACCTGGCCCAGCCACTACCCAGCACTCCTCGGAGTGCGCGTGCTATGCCCCGCCCGCTCACCCCAAAAAACGCGTGCGGCTCCATCGGAGCCTTGAGCATACAGCAGCGGAGGAGGACAACAGGGGAGAAGAGGCTGCGAGGAGGGAAGAAACCCACTGTTCTCAGGAACGACCACCCCCCCTCCTCCTCCCCCACCTTCTGCTCCTCCTCCTCCTCCTCCTCCTCCTGTCCTCCTCCTCCTCCTCCTCCTCCTCCTCCTCCTCCTCCTCCCTCCTCCTCCTCCTCCTCCTCCTCCTCCTCCTCTCTCCCTCTCTCCTCCTCCTCCCTCCTCTCCCCTCTCCTCCCCTCCGCCTCCTCCTCCTCCTCCTCCTCCTCCGCTCCTCCTCTCTCCCTCCTCCTCCTCCTCTCCTCCTCCTCCTCCTCCTCCTCCTCCTCCTCTCCTCCTCCTCCTCCTCTCCCCCTCCCCTCCTCCTCCTCCTCCTCCTTCCCCTCCTCCCCCTCCTCCTCCTCCTCCGCGCCTCCTCCTCCTCCTCCTCCTCCTCCTCCTCCTCCTCCTCCTCCTCCTCCTCCTCCTCCTCCTCCTCCTCCTCCTCCTCCTCCACAATTACACAATATGAATACTACTCTCCCACTTCCCCTGATGGCGTCCGGAAGATGTTCGGCACCCCCCCGCGTACTGTTTTTTTACACACAGGATTCCCCGGAGTTGGGTTTTCGCTTGTGTTTTTTTCTAAAATGCTGCTCTCGCTGAGGCGCTGGCCTAATTTTCGGGCTCCCGCTCCTTCCGAATCGTGTTCCCGCTGCAGCGCTGGCCTCATTTCCGCGCTCCCGCTCGTTCCGAATCGTGCTCCCGCTGCAGCGCTGGCCCAATTTCTGCGCCTCTCGTTGTTCCAAAACGTGCTCCCGCTGCAGCGCCGACGTTTTCGATCCTTTTTAAGAAGCCCCAAATCTAGAAAATGATCCCCGGCAAAAACATTGGAGGTGATTACACATCCGGTGTCGATTCGTTGATTTTTGGGGCCGCAGAAAGCCCCCCCCCCCTTTTGGGCGGCGTCCTTTTCCGCACAGGATTCCCGGGAGTTTGGTTTTCATCTATGTTTTTGAAAATCCGAGTCTTTCCGGTCCTTCAGAATGTTGCTCCCGCTGCAGCGTTCGTCCTATTTTCCGCGCCGCTGGTCGTTCCAAATCGTGCTGCCGCTGCAGTGCAACGGTCCCCGGCCCCATGCTATGATATGCTCCGCTCCAGTGGCGTTCTTCGGCTCTTCGACAATGGTGCTCCCGCTGCAGCGTTGGTCCCATGTCTGCGCCTCTGCTCATTCCAAATCGTGCTGCCGTATTGTTTTCTTGGCACTACGGCACTCTTCGGCTCTTCAACATGTCGCTCCCGCTGCAGCGTCGGTCCCATTTCTGCGCCTCTGGTCGTTCCAGATCGTGCTGCCGCTGCAGCGCATGCGTCCCGCGTCCCATGCTATGACATACTACGCTCAGCATTGCTCTTCTGCGCCATGCTATGACATGCTACGCTCTGCAGTGCTGTGGCATGCTACGCTCTGGGCTCCATCGCTGGTGCTTTCAATTGTGCTCTCGCCTTAGCGCCTTTCCCCTTTGCGGCCTATCTTACACATAATACGCTTCCGACCCCCCTGATCCTTTTCCACCTCTTTCTTGTTCCTCCTGATCCCCCCCAACCTCCTGATCCTTTTCTTCCTCCGCCTCCTCTTGTTTCGCCAGCCGTGTACCCCGTGGGCTCCTCTCCTTTCACCCCTGCAGAAATTTGAGATCCGGGTGGGGGACGCGCGTAACGGCAGCGGGCAGCTGGCGCGGGTGCCGCTCCGGCGCGGTCGCGTCGTCGTCGTCGTCGTCTTCGTCGCCGGTCGTCCTCATCGTCGTCGTCGTCGTCGCCGCCGTCGTCGTCGTCGTCGTGGTTGTCGTCGTCGTCGTCGTCTTCGTCGTCGTCGTCTTCGTTTTCATCGCGCCGTCGTCCTCCTCCTTTCCCTCTTAGGTAACAGGGTCAGATGCGAAGCCCGATTCGGTGAGAGGACAATGAAGTAGCTCAATGGGAAGGGATGGGAGGGAGGGGTAGGATGTCAGATGTTGACGCGAGCGCACCTAGCTTGTCCCCCTCCCCCTCCCCCTCCTCCCCCTCCCCCTCGTCCTCCTCCTCCTCCTCCTCCTCCTCCTCCTCCTCCTCCTCCTCCTCCTCCTCCTCTCCTCCTCCTCCTCCTCCTCCTCCTCCTCCTCCTCCTCCTCCTCCTCCTCCTCCTCCTCCTCCTCCTCCTCCTCCTCCGCCCGCCGATAGCCGAGGCGAGACGCCCGCCCACGGCTTCACAAGTCCCCACTCCCCCGCTCCGTCTTCTTCTTCGGGAAGGGGATCGACTTCAGAACTGATGTGTGGGGGCGGTAGAGGGAAACAATTCGTGAGCACCCCCCCCGCCCCCCAAACTCGAAGTTGGCACGCGCGGGGGAGACTGCGGTCGAGGTGCAGCTCATCAGGCCCACCGCCAACTCTGGACAATGGGGGGAGGGGGAGGCGTTCACAGATGAATGTGGCGCTTTCGGTTCGCGAGGGCGCGTCGCGGCCGTCGCTGTGGCGGGTCCAGGTCCGTCGGTTTCGGTCCCAGGCCGTTTTCACTAAAGGCTGGTTTGCTAAAGGGAGGTTTGTCCGCCGCCGACGTAACGCTTTCGGCGAGGCGCAACTGCTGGAGAGCACCGCGAGGCTGGAAACCTGCAAGGACCGACGAGAACTCAGAAACGCCTGCCGCCTGGCGCCTCAGACCTCCCCCCCGCAGCGCCCCTCAGGATTTCTTCCTCTCGATCCTGGGCCTGGAGGACGTGCAGAACACCATCATCGGCGGCTCGAAGAGCGGCATCCGGGGCGTCTCCGGCGGCCAGCGGCGCCGCGTGACCCTGGCGCGGGGCGCCGTGACGGGCGCCCAGCTGCTGTTCGCGGACGAGCCCACCAGCCGGAGGGAAAGAGAGCGATGACCACGTTCGAGAGAACGGCTGGCCTTCTCGGCGGCCGACGCACGGGCGGTGCACGGGCGACGAATGCGCGACGCACCCCTTGTCGCGATGGGGGGGGTCAGCACGCCGGTCGTCTTACTAGGCCTTAACAACCACGCTCGGAATCACGAAGGGGTCTGGACAGCGTTCGTGAAGTCGAGACTCTGCAGGTGATGTCCGGGGGGCCACGGCACCGACCTGACTCTCATTGTGGTTCTGAGGCGGGAGTTCCACGGCTGATCGGTCAGGTCAGTGCTGGGACGGCCCCGGTAGCGCTCCAGCGACTCCCTTGGAACCCGGCGCCGGCCTGACTTTTTTCTTTCCCTGCCACGATTGGGACCAAACGCGGAAACGTCGGTGTCCATCTTGGTCATCAACCATCTCCCCAGATCGGCGATATGCTTCTTCCCCATATCCGGAAGATGGGGTTCTCATTAGTCCCCGTGTCGAAAGGATGGGGCTCTTATTCCCCATCTCCAACGGATGCGGTCCTTGTCATTGCTCCGATCGCGCCAACTTCCTAGCTCACCCCTCCTTCTTCCTCATGCTATGCTA
>CAUYUJ010005147.1:480312-554787 GCA_963575745.1 Prorocentrum cordatum
ATGCGGAGTTTTCTTTGCGCCATTTTTCATAGGACGGCGTCGTGCTACGATGTGATCAATATCAAGTGTCTACGGTGTTCGCCAGCGATGGCGTCAATTTCGGCGGGATTACAGAGCAAGCCGGCTGGGTCGAGCAGGGCGAAAGCACTGGCTGCCCGGGAGAGAGAGTTGCGGCATGGCGTGGCAGAGGCTGTCAGCAACTACGGAGGTCTCCTTAAGAACAAGACATGCAAGTCTACGTGGAATTTATTACAACTGGGAGCTTGGGCCCACTTGCCCCAATCGGAGCATTGCCAGATTTGCATTGTTATCGTCGTTATTGCGAATTACGACAGACACCGCTACGCGCGAGGGGCGTCCCGAAGCGCGGCCATTTCGTTGCGTGGAATGCATTTGCTGACGTCCATCGCGCCCGGAAGGCGCATTCAATGAAGCGGCGGCTGGAGCTTCAGAAGTTTGTCGCCGCCGATGCGAAGCGTTCGGACGTGTCGGCGGGTCGCGTAAATATTTTCAATGGTCAATTGCGGGGTAGAGGTCAGAAAATGCGACGACCGGAACCGAAGCGCTTGCACCTTGACAATTTGGGCAAGCATCAGAGACAGGCCACGAACGTTCAACTGGAGCTAATTCCTGGAACAGAAACAAACGCGGCACCGGTCGGGAGGATTACGCGATTGTCGGGCAATGAACCACCAGAGAGCCGCCTGCTATATCTTACATCCGGTATCGGGCAGAGATGCTTGAATTGATGAGACGTATCTCGGTTGTGTTCGAAGGGGTCCCTTGCGCGGACATGGGACATCGTCGTCGTCGACCTGTGCTAGACTGGGGCGACGACCTACATGCGCGTGCCCCGTCGGCGCAGACAAGGGGAGTTGCCTCTCTCATCAGGAAGACGCCGCTGAACTTGTGCATCGCGCATTGCATCCAGTCGCCGTCGCCGTGTCCGCGGTGGTCTTTGTGCTTTCTGTTTGCCGGCCCATCCAGAAAAGATCCCCCGTCGCAGCTGGCAGGGGAACGATGCCAGAAACACACGCAGCGCATATTCGAAGGAGGCGGGGGAGGACGAGGAGGAGGAGGGGGGGGGGGGGGGGGGGGGGGGGGCGAGGGCGGGCGGAAGGGGGGGGGGGTGGGGCGGAGGTGGAGGCGGAAGAGGCAGACCTTTGTTCCGAAGCGTTCTTGGGGCCAATTTGGGTACAAGCAAGCTCTCCACCGGAACGCAATGGTTCCTAGGGTAATGCTTCATCGTGCAAAAGCATGAAGGCGGACCAACCATGACAATCTATGTTTTGCTTTTGGGTGCCGGCCGTTACCGAGAGCGCTGAATGGCCGCGCGACTGGACAGGGGGCGCGTCAGGAGACTTGGCCGTTCTGCGATATTTTCTATGTTGGGGATGACGGGTTCGCACTGCGCGCTTGGCGATGGCGCGCGGCGTATGGAGTGCGTCGATTGGGCCGGCTTTTGCCGTGCGCCGCCGGCCTGGAAGCGGACGGGGGAGACCGGGGGCAATGCCGGCAGCAGAAAGTATAGAAAGGGCGTTGGCTGCGCAAGAGGAGGGAGCGGAGAGATAAGAAAAGAGGAACGAAGTAGGAAGACAAAAAGAAGGTAGGATAAAAGGAAAACGCAGCAGAGGGGGGAGAGGAAGGGCAGGGCTAGGAGGAGAAGGAGGATGATGAAAGGAAGGCGGTAAGCGAGACGTTTCTGACCACGGCCGTCGCGAGTCACGCGCCTTTTGTCCTTGCAGGCGCCGCAGACTTAGATGTGGTGGAGCCGGGCCGTCTGAACGGTTTCGGGGTGAAGGTGTCATCGGAGAGCAAGGCTCGACGCTTCGCGTGCATCCGCCGGTGCGCGAACACAGGGGCGGGTGAATATATGTGGCCACCTTGGGCTATTCTGAAACGCTGGGGCACAACTGGGGCGATGCTGGAGCGGCCGATCGTTGCGGCTATCGCGCTCAGGAAACATACTGGGGCAAAACGGCGAGATGCGTATTTTGAGAGAGCAAAAGGAGGCCTCACAAACCTCCTGCGAATGGCGGATTCCAATGCAATCCTCTCTTCACGCTACGGGCGTGATTGGGGAACGGTGGCGATGTTGCCTGTGTAGAGCCACGGGCAGCATCGCAAAGTGCGATGGTCTCGGCTTTGCGCATGCGACGCTCGCGCGATGTCGCGTTTATAAAAAAGCCTTCCCCGAACTCTCCTTGGCTGGCCATGATGCCTGCGCATGTGGTTTGTGCGGCGCGCGTTGTGCGTTTGGCCAAGCCGCCCATTTCAGAGTTGTGATAGGGCAGCGCAATACGGCTGTTCGAAGGAAGGGCGTGAATGTCTGGACTAAGAACAGAAGAGAGGAGGTTCCTTGTTCCTTCGCGTGCTCCGTGAGGGCATGGTTTTCTTCCCACCGGCGTCGCACCCGCGTTTCACTCACGCGCTCGCCTTCCCCCCCTCCTCCCCCTTCTTCGCATGCGCAGAGATGCAGGCCCGGACGCCGACACACACATGCACGAACACAAACGCACAAGCACATGCACACTCATCGGACACACGGACGCGCGCACACACATCGCACACGCGCGCACATCATACGCACCCATCGGACACACGGACACATACACGCACACGCACACACAGTAAGGATGGTGATGATGATGACGAGATGATGGTGATGATGATGATGGTGGTGGTGGTAACGATGATAGTGATGGTGATGACGATGCTGCTGGTGAGGATGGTGATTATGATGGTTATGATGATTAGGAAGAGGGGGATACTGACGATGCCGATGAGGATGTGGGTGTGATTGATGGTGATGATGAGGAGGAGGACGAGGAGGAGGGGAAGGAGGAGGAGGCGGAGGAGGAGGAGGGAAGAGGAGGAGGACAAGGAGGAGGACGAGGAGGAGGAGGAGGAGGAACAGCATTGTAGTGGACGAGCGCAAGGAGGAGGAGGAGGAGGAGGAGGAGGAGGAGGAGGAGGAGGAGGAGGAGGAGGAGGGGAGGAGGAGGAGGAGGAGGAGGAGGAGGAGGAGGAGCAGCAGCAGCATCGTAGTGGACGAGCACCATGTGGAATGGCATGATGGGGCTGCTTCGGGACTGTCTGCAGCTCGTCTGGTGCAGTTTTTCAGCCCCTTGTGGCTCACTTTGGCCGTCTTGGGGCCTTGTTGGGCCAGAATTGGGCGCTCTCAGGACATCTCAGGGCCGTCTTGTCCGCCTGGGATGGCTCTCGAGGCCGGCCCGGGCCGTCGATAGGGCCGTGTGAGGCCGTCTCGGGTCTTTCCGGAGGCCCTCCTGGGCCAGCTCGGGGTTCTCTTGAAGGGCCGCCCTGGGCAGTCGAGAGGCGCTCTTCGGGCTGTCTTGGGGCCGTCGTGGAGGACTTCTGAGCGGTCGTGGGTCCGCTGGGCCGTGCTGGGGCCATCTCGAAGGGGCACCTTGGGCCATCTTGGCGGCCTCGTTTCTGCCCGCCTCGGCGGTCTTGGAGGCTCGGGCGCGCGGGTCCGTTGTGTTTTTTGTGTGAGGCAGCGTGGCTTCGGGAATGCGGGCCAGTGGGTCCCCCAGTAGCGTGTGTGCACTTAGGGGGTCTTGTTTAGATAGCCCAGGGAGCTGCATGGGTACACACTGTTCATTCCTAACTCCTCGAATGTTCTTTGATTTTCGGGGGGCCAAGATCCTTTCATTTCTAACTCTTCTATCCTGGGCCTCTTCCTGGCCACTAGGGGGCCAGGGACAATTAGAGACGAGCACAATCAGAAACGAGCGCGATGAGAAATGAACCACGGGTACGCCTGGGCTTCCGCTTGTGCCCAGTGCGCGGGCGCCCGCGTGGGCGCGCCTCGTGGGCGTTCCGCGCCGCGGGGTGCGTGCCGAGGTGGCGCGCGCGGTGCCCGCCCGGGCGGCCCGCTGGCTTGCACCACGCAGGTTGCATCACATAACGGTCACCACATCGAGTCTCTTGTCTTTTTTTAAAAGCAATTCAAGCAGTGGCGAAGCGTCCTGGCGCGCCTATAGCTCTACCAAACCATGCTATGAGAACCTTTTTTGTGGCGTCCACGAGATGTTCTTAGAACATGTCTGGCTCATATTGTCTTGTTTTAACACATCGCGATTATGTTCTTGGGTTCTACGAGCATTTCGTGGTAGGACTATAGCAATGCCTGGACGGTCGGTCCCTGCCCAAGTAATAGGATCGACCCCCCCCGGAATTCACGGGACCCTTTCGCGTATGGCAGTTTACACGTGATTGTGCCCCATCGTCCATCAGAGATATGAATTCGTACCATGCCAGGTTGGCCGATGCCCCCTTTCATCCTTTTCCAAACAAATGCTATGCGCGCGCACTCGTTTATCACAAATCCTCAGTTTTCAAGAACCCTTGCAAAACATGGGACGAAGTGCACACGCGCGCGTCGTCGCGCGCCCATGCCGAAATCCTTCATAAACCTTAGGCTTCATCAGGTTTCCAAAATCGAGCGTCCCGAACAGATACAACAACACATGCTTTCGCAGCAATGATGTTCAAACAAAGCTTGCGCGCGGGCTCTTGCGAATTCTTAAGAGAGCCATGTTTTTTTTCTCAACATGTTCATAACGTGCTGCCAAAGGGGCCTCTCGCGCACGCATGTCGAAATCGCTCAAGCGCTTCTGCGCGCGTGCTGTCGCAATAATCCCTTGCAAAATATGTGACGAAGTGTACACGCGCGCGTCGTCGCGCGCGCATGCCGAAATCCTTCATGAACCTGAGTTGTTCGTAGGGATTTCGAAACCTAGTGTCCCGTAACCATTAAACAAGCATGGTTTTGCAACATCAGTTTTCAAAAATGCTTGCGCTCGCGCGCCTGCGAATTCCTAAAACAACCATCGGTTGTTCAACATTCTCATTACACTCGGTCAGACGGGCCTCTCGCGCTGTATGGTGAAATTATTTGAACGCCCTTGTGCGCGTGTTGGGGGGGGGCATGACCCGTGTCAAATAGTACCAGGCGGGCCACTCTCGCGTGTCGGCCGTGCGCATGTCGAGTTCCCTCCAAAATCTTCATCACCGCCCCGAGAACGCCGTCATCGTCGTCGACGTGATTAGCGTCGGCGCCGTCACTGGCCTTGCCGTCGTCGTCGTCGTCATCATCGTCACCAGCATCGCTTTATCATCATCATCATCATCATCATCAGCATCAGCATCAGCATCATCATCAGCATCATCGTCATCATCATCATCATCATCATCACATCATCATCGTCATCGCATCTACGATTGTCGGCGTTGCCATGTTACTGCGCCCGCCCAAGTTTCCGACTCGCACTGAAGTGCCTGCGGGGAAGTGCCCAGCGGTCAACGCCACCGCGGCCGCGCCGGTCGCCCCAAGCTAGCTGGCAGCTTCGCGCACGAGCATGCGCGGCCTAGCGCCGCCGCAGAGATGCACCAGCCAGCGCCAAGCACTCATTGCAATCGCCACCGCATGGGTTTGCAAACCAAGTTGCGGGCGGGGGGGAG
Organism: Prorocentrum cordatum; assembly: GCA_963575745.1. Classification (NCBI taxonomy): domain Eukaryota; class Dinophyceae; order Prorocentrales; family Prorocentraceae; genus Prorocentrum; species Prorocentrum cordatum. The sequence continues at coordinate 485,797 of CAUYUJ010005147.1, forward strand.
GGATGATTGCGCGTACAGCGGACTTGACAATTCATTGCGAACAGAAGCTGTTTGCACCCTAGTGTTTACCAAAGCTTGTGCCACATAGCTTGCACCACGTATATTGCACAACAGACATTACCTCATATAGTTTGCACCACATTGCTTTCACCACGAAGCTTGCACCACATAGCTTGCACCACACAGCTTGCAACAAACAGCTTGCACCACGCATGCTGCACCACGTAGAGTGCACCACACGCATTGCCCCCCACATCTCTTGCAGAACAGGGCTGCAAGGCATAGCTTGCACGACATAGCTTGCACCACACGATTGCCCCACGTAGCTTGCACATCCGCGGTGCAATATAACTTGCTGTTTGGGCTCCACGCTGGCTCACGTCTGTTGTGCTGGAGAACGCGGCCCCGGGATCGCGGACCAACAGATCTTTGCGAGGGATCGTGGCTTCGACAGGGGGAGCGGCGAACGCAGAACGCAACGGGGAGAGGAGAGAGGGGGGGGGGCTCATAAGACGTACAGAGACCCCACCAGGCAGCACCAGGCACGGGCACCACGCCTCGATGTGCCAGGGGGGCACGTCGGCGGAGTGACAAGCCGGTGGCAGAATTTCAGGGGCGTGCTGGACGAGGAGACTATCAAGAACGCGCCAGGCTTGCGCGAGAATAGCAGGTATACCGCGACCTTGATGACCCAGCTGATGGTACTGGCGACAGTGAAGCGGAGGCTCCTGTTGCGCGATAAAAAAGGGCTGAGGTTGAAGGTCGTGATGTCGGTCGTGCAAGGCTTGATCGTAGGCATCGCGTACTGGGACATCGCCTCCAAGCCTGAATTTACACACATCACTTACATTTTCATGGTCATGCAGTTCTCGGCGCTCGCGGGCATGTCGGCAATGCCAGGCCTCATCGACACGAGAGCTGTCATGAAGAAAGATGTTGATGAAGGTCTTCACAGCATTCCCGCTTGGATCATATCGTTTTCTCTCCCAGATTTGGTGATCAGCGTCGTCACTAACACGCTGTTCATCCTCATCGTCTTCGCGATGGGGCAGCTCGAGTGGAGAATATTCGACCGATTCTACTTCTGGGTGATGATGTGCCAGCTTGTAATGGACGCATACTTCAACTTCATCGGTTCTGTAGCGCCCAACGCCCAGCTCGCCCAGCTCATCGCCATGCCCGGCATGATTCTGTTCATGCTGTTTAACGGCTTCCTGGTCAGCCGCGAGAGCACCCCCGACTTCATGGCCTGGGCGCTCAGCGTAAGCCCGTTCAGCTATGCCATCGCGCGCACCGCGGTGGACATCTACGGGCCCGACGCGTGCAGCAGGCCGGGGTGCGTCCAGCTCATGACCCAGTACGGCTTCTACGACGCCCCGTCGGAGGAGGCGGCCATCGCGGTGCTCCTGGCCCTGTTCGTCGTCTTCCGCGTGCTGATGGTGCTTGCGCTGTCCACGCTCAACAAGGCAGAGAAGTGATCGGCCATACTTCAGGAGGGAAAAAACACAGACACAATCCATCGTCGATTCCGAGGAAATAGGGGAACACATGGGAAGTGGTGTGGGGGGGGGGGGCAACGACCCAGAAAATTAGTTGTGTGTACTTAATTTGTGTGTCCTGGGGCCCCTTCAAACCCGCGTCTCTCGATGCTCGACTTGGGCGGCCGTCCGCTCAGCTCGCTCCGCGCCAGTCTCCGTGGCCAGGCGCTCTCTTGGCCGGGCAGGCAGCTCAAGCACAGTGCGCAGCGCGCGGGCAGATGAGATCCGAACCACGACGGTGCGCGGCCGCTGCCGGTGAAGCAGTCAGTCATCGCCCTCGCTGACTGGCCTGGCTTGTCCTCGATCACTCGAAGAAGAAAGAACCACATAAACACAAAGTGTTGGCGCTACGCGCGGATTTCTTGGATCCGCGCCTGGACCCCCCCCAGCGGCGCCTCCGGCGCCGCCCCTGGCGCGCTCCGCACGCCAGGGAGGGAGGTCCAGCGCGAATCCAAGAAATCCGCGCGGAGCGCCACACATTTATGTTCATGTGTTCGTTTCTTCCTCTATATACTCTGCACGCGGGGAGGAGAAGGGCCATACGCGTCTTCTTGTCCCCTGTGGTGGCAGGCTCTCGCTGCTCTCTGGGCGTGTACCGCTTCAAGCAGCGGCGAAGCGTCCTGGCTCGCCTATAGCCCTACGAAACAATGTTCTAAGAACCTTGTGTGGTTTCCAGGACATGTTCTTAGGACATTTCTCGCGGAGTCTGTCTCGTTTTAACACATCGGGGATATGGTCCAAGAACATTGCTTCTGTTCTTAGAACATTTGTGGGTTCTAAGAACATTTCGTGGTAGGACTGCAGGAATGCCCGGACGGTCGGTCCCTGCTCAACCGCTGGGACCTCGGCCCCCCCTGGAGGGTCGGGGACCGCTCCCTGGGCGCCCGGGGAAGCGCTTCGGCCGGCTGCCTGCGGCAAGCCCCGCGGCCCGCCACCGTGCCAGCCCTGCACTTTGCACTCCACTCCTCCCTCCTCCTTCCTCGTCTCCTCCTCCTCCCTCCCTCCTCCTCCCCCTCCCTCCTCCCTCCTCCTCCTCCCCTCCCTCCTCCCTCCTCTCCTCCCTCCTCCCTCCTCCCTCCTCCCTCCTCCTCCCCCTTTCCTCCTCCTCCCTCCTCCTCTCCTCCTCCTCTCCTCCTCTCCCCTCCTCCTCCCTCCTCCCTCCCTCTCCCCCTCCTCCTCCTCCTCCTCCTCCTCCTCCGTAGCCATTTTGGCTCAAGGCTCATGCTTTTGCGGGCTGAGCCCGTATTGGCTTTCACGGATACCGCTAGTCCGCGGCAGTGCCAGAGCCCTTGCGCTCGACAGCTTTCCGCCTACACCGAGGGGTTGGGCTCCCTCATCAGTTTTGACGCCACGGCCAGGCTGCCTGGCTACGGAACGGCCATCGCTGCTTTTGTCTCTCGTTCTTTGCGGTCGTCATGGCGCCGCCGAAGGGTGCAGCGGCAAGAGACAGGGCAGCACGGGCCAAGCGATGGGTGTGCAGGCACTGCACACACGAGAAAACTGGCGAGCCTTGGCACAATCATGCAGATGCTGCTTCTTGCTTCTTGTGTGGTGGGGCCAAAGGACGCGTCTACAAGTGTGATCTACCTACTCCTACGCCCAGTGTTCGTGTGCCTCCTGCTGCTGGGGGCAATGCGCGTGCGGCACTGGATGCTAAGGACAAGGAGTTGGCGGCCCTTCGGAAGCAGGTGCAGCAGCTGTCTCGGATCAGGCCGACTGAGAATGTGCAGCACGCGCCTCCGCAGCCTGATGCCGCTACCACTAAGGACGACGCCCAGGGCAAGCAGCAGGAGCTGGATGCGCTGGAGCAGGTTGTTGCTTCCCTCGAGCTGGCGGCCAAGGTTAAGGGCGTTGCCCCGCAGACTGTCATCGGCTATGAGGAAGCGCGAACATCTCTTCGAAAGTTGCGGCAGGAGATCCACGATGCTAAGCCTTTGGGTGCGCAGGTGCATGGCATTGGCAATAAGATTCAGAAGGCAGATCAGCAGATTGCGAAGCTCAAGACCACTATCGAGTCGGAGGAGCAGGCCATTGCTGAGAAGCACGCCTTGGTGGTTGATCTCAAGCAGCAATTGGAGACCAAAGAGAAGGCTCGGGTGCAGTTGCAGAGGGAGCAGATGGAGTTGTTGCGCGCTCGTACGCCTGAGCAGCTCACTCATGCTCCTGAAGGCAGCGGCCAGGCGGTGTTCGACACTTTCACGGCCAGTCTGGAGCAGCTGCAGAGCCTGGTTCAGTCCCTTGGTGGCGGTGCGCAGTTGGCTGCCAGCTGCGCCCAGTTCGTGGAGCCCTGGCTTGAGCAGGTTCGGAAGCAGCGAACCGAACAGCAAGAGCAGCTTCGCGCGCAACAGCAGCAGCCACAACAGCAGCAGCGGCCCCCTGAGCCGCCACAGCAGCAAGCTGAGCAGCCTGTTAGGCCCGAGCATGTTGACATGCTTGTACCTGAAGATATGGACCTGGAAGATCTTCGGGCCTCTGTGGCTGAAGCTGGGTTGGAAGCCAGCGCTGATGAGACGGAGCTGCGTGCCCAGGCCAAGCGCCAGCTGGACTCTTGCCAGAAGCTGCTGGCCAAGAAGCTCAAGGTCGATGCTTAGGCTCGTGCTCATAATTGCCATCACTATCGGCACCATGGCGGCAGATTCCCATACCATCGATTTCGGCGACGACTTTGAGCAGTTGTGTGCCGACCCTGGCTTCGACCAGGACGACTTCTTCGGGCTCTCCGAGCAGGACACTAGAGCATTTTGAGGACCTGCTGATGCAGGTGGTGGCAGCGAGCGCCTACGTGCGGATCCTGGGGCGCTGCCAGATGCTTTTGTTCCTGCCCATGCTGATGATGGAGGGCATCAGGCGTTAGATCGCAAATCCTGGGTTGCCAGTGGTAGCTCAGGTTCGCAGTCGCGCCTGCGTCCACCACCCTCCAGGGCGCCCCTTCCACTGGAGGCGGGGGGCGCAGCGAGTGGGGGGTGGGGGCGCAGGGTTTTGCTGGACTTCTCTCTCTCATGGCGAGGTCGCGGGCAGTGGCGCGACGTGGGGCAGCAGTCCAGGACACCTCCATCAGCCAGCTCGGATGCCTGCACCACCTGACCCAGTGCAGGACTACCAGGACATGCGCCAGGACTTACGCGACTGGGCGGCGCTCTGGTTTGACAGCCACGCACAGATTCCACGGGATGGACGTCCTTGGATCGAGTGGTGTACTGCTTTTCTGTCTGCCTTGATCGGCCGCGATGCCAATCTCCCATTGCGCCAATTGCTCTTGTCTTGGTGTCCTGGAAGGAGCCTTCAAGATATATTTGATGAATTATGTTCTTCGGCATGGCGGCAAACTGAGGGACGACGAGAGGCCTGGTTCATGCGCCTCGCTGGTCGTGAGCCTGGCGCCGCTCAAAGGCTTGAGCACAGGCGCTGGAGAGCTCTCGCCGAGGTTCGAGCGATGTTCCGCCGAGTGCTGGGCGACCAGGCCCCAGACGTCAGGAACCCACCACCTGCTCGACAACCTCATTCAGATGATGACCAAGCGGGCGATCCTTTGGACTCGGTCATCGCGCAGTTGGTGGCGCTGTCTTTCAGGACGACAGCTTCTACTTCAGCTACACCTACGCCTGCATCCACCAGTTCTTGGAGTGGGTCAGCGGCCATGCTGGTGGATATCGCGTCGGCTCCGACGGGTGCGACCAGCACTGGGATCTCTAACATAGGATCCAGGCCACATGCCTTGCTGGAATCCAGCCCGAGTCGCCGCGAACTCCGTCAGAACGCGTCTGGGCAGGTTTTCCCTGGGGTTCTGGGCCCCTGCTTGCCTCAGGCTGACGCCGAGCGGCGGGAGGTTTCTTGGGAGGGCCTTTCGGCCTCATCGGCTCACGCCACCGCTGGCCCCCTTGTGCCTGTCGAGGGGTTGCAGAGGCCTGACGGGTCCCAGGGCTCACTTCCTACCTTAAGTGGCATAGGGTTGAGCCACGCGGAGCCCAATCTACCATCGGCTCCGACTGGGAAGGCCCGACGCCAAGCCGGCGACAGAGCCAAGCGCAGCCTGCTCTCGCTCAAGGGTCAGGCCGCGACGGTCAACGTCAGCTCGCATGGCTCCCTCTTCGAGTACATGCCAGGCATTGGCGACGACGTGAAGGTGCTGCTAGTTCAAGAGCACCACTTGCTGCCCGAGCGCCTCCAGCAGGCGCAGTCTCAGGCTCGTGATATTGGCTGGCATGGGATATGGGCTGCTGCGACGCCGAGTACGGCCTCGGCGACGGGCTCGACAGCAGGGGTCGCGATTCTGGTTCGCACGGGCGTGATGATCACCGCCCCTATTTTGGCCGAGAAGGAGGTCGTCGCTGGAAGATGTTTGTTTGCGCATATTCACTGGGGTGTGCCTGGCGGCTTCACAGCTGGCAGCATTTACCTCGACACGAAGGATGGCATGGGCCCAGTCAACGCGGCCTACATGTGGGAGACGGTCAAGGCACTCTCGAGGTTCAACAGCGAGGGGGTGGACTGGCTCATCGGTGGGGACTGGAATAACCAGCCAGCTGAGCTTTTCTCGTACAGCTGGGCTACGGCAGCCTCGGCCATTCCCTTCTGCCCAAAGTTGCCGACGCGCAGGCAGGCCCAACCTGGGACTATACTTGACTACTTTTTGGTCTCTGCAAACTTGGCAGCACGAGTAGACTCCCATGTTCGGGTGGATGAAGGGGCGACCTTATACCCTCATTGTCCAGTACATCTGCAAGTGCTTGGACAGGACTACCCGCTATGGAGGCTCGTGCCGAATTTGCCCAAGGAGCTACCACTACAGGCCCCTACTGGATGCTCGAGGTTCCCTTACCATTGGGATGCTACCAGCTTCGAGGTGGCCGACGATGCTGAAGGGCTTGCAGCTTGTATGGACGACTTGATGATTGGTGTCGAAAGGGAGCTCACCAACCGCTACGACCATGTGGGGCCTGCTGCGCTGCGCTATTCAGGCCGAGCGGGGGCGACCTCCTTCACGTGGCGGAAGGTTGCCTGGCAGCCGCCCCTCAAGCGCACCTACAAGAGCCCTCAGACCTTGGCCTGGAAGGTGGTACTTCGATGGTTTATGCACATTCAGAAGGAGCGTGACAGACTTCGTGCGATGGTCACCAGGCTTCAGATGGCCCACGTGCTTTGCGATATTGACCCGCCCCAGTGCGCAGTCCTACTTCAGGCTCTCAGTGAAGTTGGTGGGTTTCTTCGTAACATTATGCGCAGCCATGTGGTGCTCCACCAGATGCCTGAGAACGTACAGGCCTTCTTGAACTCTGGGCTGCAGGTTTTGGTCGCACCTGGCTTCGAGGACCTTCTGCGCTCGGTCGGGGACGAGGCCAATCGGCTGCGCAAGGAGGACCAGCGTGAATCCTACCGAGCTTGGATGCAGTTCCAGCGTAAGGCCTTTCAGTCAGGGGCCTCCATTGCTCACCGCGTCACCAAGGTGCGGCCGCTGGAGCCGGTTGTCGCATATCAACGACGGCCTGCAGATGCTCAGCCACAGGCTCTGGCGAATCGGGACATGAGGACTTGGGTTGATGTCTGGACCCATCATGGCTGCCTACCAGTCCAGCCTCCTCTTGAGGCCGCAGAGTGGCCAGCTCTGCCGAAGCTCGACGCCGCCACCTTGAGGAAGGTGATATTGACATTCCCTAGAAAGACCTCGACGGGGCCCTGTGCATTACACCCACGCTTGCTGTGGCACCTGTCAGATGAGTCGCTCGAGATGCTGGGCAGTTTCTTTGCAAGGTGCGAGCAGTTACTCGCATGGCCTGCAGATCGGCTCTGGTCGATGATGTGTCGTATTCCCAAGGCTGATGAGGGACATCGCCTGATTGCGGTGGTCCACACTTTCCAGCGCATTTGGGGCAGGGCTCGACGTGGCATCTCTCGGCAGTGGGAGCAGCAGCATCGCACGGACAACGTGTGGGGCAACAGGTCCCGCTACACCTCGTCGGACAGCGCTTTCAGCCACAACTTGGACTCGGAGGTGGCGGTGCTGAGGGGCCAGTTCAGTGCGACGGTCCTACTGGATCTCACGAAGGCCTTCGACATGGTGCGGCCGTCGCAGCTGTTTCGCGAGGGCTGCTTGCTTGGCTACCCACCGAGGATGCTGTACATGTTGCTCAAGATGTACGCCCAGCCGAGGAGCCTCAAGGGGTACGGCACTTTCTCCGACATGGTGCAGGTGGACCAAGGCATTCTAGCTGGATGCACGCATGCCGTCTGTATGCTTGAGTGCCTCACGTTACGTGCCATCCTACGCTTGCGCGACACCTACGCTGGAGTTGTGCCACGGGCTCTTGTTGATGATGTGTCGGTTCAGTACGCTGGGCCTGATCCAAAGGGCCTACTTGCACTTGATTTGGCTGTGCGAATATTTCAGGAGGACTCGAGAGTGCTTGGTTCTTGCTTTAATGACAAGAAGTCGGGGCTGGTTGCTGCGACGGCTGCTTCTCGTCAGATCTTGCGAGGCTCTAAGTTTGCACATCGGCGGTGGATGCGTAACCTCGGCCACGAGACCTTCGGCATTCGCCCTATTCGGTTGCAAGAGAAGGCCCGCCTTCGTGATCTTCAGAAGCGACGGCAACTTCTCCATCTTTTCGCCAAGTTGCTGGTCGTAAGAACTCAGTGATCTGGCGGGCGGGAGCACAACCTGCTGTGGCCCATGGTGCGGGCGTTTCGGGCATGACCGACTCAGCTCTTGTCACGGCCAGGTCAGTTGCTGCTACCATGGTGGGGGCACCGCCGAGAGCGCACAAGACGGCCTACTTGTACTGTCAGTGGCAGGTGCGCTACGATCCGATCTTTGATGCGACGACGGCGCTGCTGTGTCGGCTGCATTGCTTTATCTGGGATGCTCGTGTGCCTCTCAGTGCGCTTCGACATGCATGGTTGAGTTTGGCAGATCGTGTTAACGACAAAGGGCTCACCTGGGCGGCGGTTCGCGGCCCACTGAGTGCTGCCTGGCTCACACTTAACAGAATTGGCTGGACATTTCTTGGACCTCATCACTGGCGTAGCGACCAAGGTGAGGACTTTGATCTTCTGCGAGTGGCACCAGCCGACATGAAGGTATTTCTTGAAGAATCGATCAAGCGGTGGCAGGTGCAGCGGCTGGCTTATCACTTGCCTGTGCAGGAGGCTTCTCACGATGTCTGGGAACGAGCTCTTCGACTTGGGCTTCGTGACTTGAGGCAGGCGCCGCTTGGAGCGCTGAGGGCACTGTGGGCTGATCGGTACCCCACTGCTGCCCGCCTTGCTGCCTGGGGAAAAGATGTGAAGGTGCACTGTGCAGCTTGTCAGTCAGATGATGGATCTTTCGGGCATGTTTGGCATGGATGTCCCAGCTTGTTGCAGCCCGATGAGAGCGAGGAGGCTTCTGGTGTTGAGGTTTTGTGTGAGCGGCACGCGTCTCATCGGGATGCTCTGCGAGCTCTTGGACACCGCCCCCCGCTCGATCCTGAGTTTGACAGTCTCTATTTTAGTTATGGTTTTCCGAGGCTCTCGATCCAGCTTCCATCCCCGCCTGAATCGTCGGTGGTCTGGGAGTGGGGTGACGTTGGGGGTGAGTGGGGGCCTGTTACTTTTGGGGATGGAAGCGCACAGCACCCCGCCGTGCCTGAAGTTAGGCGCGCGGGGTGGGCCATAGTTCAGCTCAACGATGCGCTCCTCCCTGTCCGTGCGGTTTTTGGATCCCTGGAGGGTGCTGTCCAGACCGTGGGCAGAGCGGAGAGAACTGCGCTTCTGCACGCCATGAGGCGTAATCCCAGCTTGGAGGTTTTCGTTTCAGATTTGCTTTCTCTGGTTCAGGAAGGTTTGTCTTGGGACCCCGAATTGGCGTGCGGAATGAATAGGTACGCTGCCATTTGGAGGAGTGTCTTTGAGTTGGCGCAGCGTCGGCCTGCCCAGGGCCCTCCCCCTCACTTCGTCTGGGCCCCCGCTCACCTCTCTCTTGAGGAAGTCCTGGAGCGAAAGCTGGACCCGATAACCTGGATCGGGAATGCTTGGGCCGACCTGTTTGCCAAGCTTGCGTCGACACGGGTCATGATAGCTAGGACGACGGCCGAGGCTGTCGCAGGCGAGCTCAAGTTTCATCGTGCTACCATCGATTATATTTCCTGGGCTGCTGCCAGGCTCGCTCGACTCCGACGGTGGACCAGTCTGCCCCCGCCGTCGAGTGTCTTTCGACCCCAGCCTGGGCCGCAGCTCAGCTTGCATGGTCATTCTTTCTTCCTCGACCCTGATTCAGGGGAGGTGAGATGTCTCTCGTGTTTTGTCGGGGCCTGGACCTGCAGCACCTTGGCGCATCTGTGTAACGGCCCCTCCAAGTTTTGCCGACCCTCGGCCCTTTCAGCCCTTAAAGGGCAAGAGTGGTTGCGTGTTCGAAATCGAGCGCGGCCTGTGAAGGCCGCGGCGGTGGCCGAAGCGGACCAGGCCCTTGAGGCTGTGGGTTTGCTGCCACCTCCTCTCCCTCCTGGAAACCCCTCGGGAAACGAGAGTGAGGCGGCCATCCGTGATTTTGAGTCGAGAGGTCACACGATTGAGAAGTATGATCGTGTGATGATTTGCTCTATCTGTGCAGGCTTTGTTGTGCTCCCGCATGGTGTCCCTCGTGCTCTGATGGCTACTTGTCAGGGTGCCTCCAGGGTCCCTTCGACCAGGGACAAGCAGCTGCGGAAGCTTTCCAAGGCCTCGAGAGGCCTGCACCCTTCGACGGGCGAGGTCCTCTCCCGTGCCCAGGGCCCCTCTCCCTCCTCGCCTATGTCCTCCCCTCAGCAGTCTTCCTCCACGTTATCCATGGTGGCCAGAGCCCTCCGACTTGAGGGGGCTGCCACTTCCGATGGTGGGGGGGCGGGGCGGGTGGAGCGGGCGGGCGGGATTTCGGACGATTCTGATTAACCTGTTTTGTTTTTCCTTCGGCCTCGGCGTCGTCGTCGGTCGTCCGTCGGCCGTCGTCGCCGCCGTCGCCGCCGTGCTGCTGCCGCTGGCGGCCGCACCCTGCACGTGAAGAGCGGCGAGAGCGTGCCAGGCGCGCCCTGCTGCTTTCCGCGTTCTCTCCTTTGCCTAGCCTGATGGCGTTCGTTGCCCTGCGGACGCTCTCCAGTCGGCGCCCACCTCCTCCTCCTCCTCCTCCTCCTCCTCCTCCCCTCCTCTCCCCTCCTCCTCCTCCTCCTCCTCCTCCTCCTCCCCTCCTCCTCCTCCTCCTCCCCCTCCGCCTCCCCTCCTCCCCCTCCTCCTCCACGCTCCTCCTCCTCCTCCTCCCCCTCCTCCTCCTCCTCCTCCCCCTCCGCGCCTACTCCTCCTGCCCCTCCTCCTCCTCCTCCTCCTCCCCTCCTCCTCCTCCTCTTCCCCCTCCCTCCTCCTCCCTCCCCTCCTCCTTCCTCCGCCTCCTTCTCCTCCTCCTCCTCCTCCTCCTCCTCCTCCTCCTCCCCACCCCTCCTCCTCCTCTCTCCTCCTCCTCCTGCTCCTCCCTCCGCCTCCGGCCGTCCTCCTCCTTTCCTCCCTCCTCCTCCTCTCCTCCTCCTTCTCCTCCTCCTCCTCCTCCTTCTCCTCCTCCCTCCTCCTCCATCCCTCCTCCTTCTCACTTCTCCTCCTCTCCTCCCCCTCCTTCCTCCTCCTCCGCCTCCTTCCTCCTCTCCTCCTCCTCCTCCTCCTCTTCCTCACCTCTTCCCCTTCCTCCTCTCCTCCTCCCTCGTCCTCCTTCCTCCTGCCCCTCACCTCCCTCCCCGTCCTCCCCGCCCCTCCTCCTCCTCCTGCTCCACCCTCCTCCTCCTTCCTCCTCCTCCTACTCCTCCTCCTCCACCTCCTCCTCTGTTCTCCTCTCCTCCTCTCCTCCTCCTCCCCCTCCTCCTCCTCCTCCTCCTCGTCCTCATCCTCCTCCTCCTTCTCCTCCTCTTCCTCCTCCTCCTCCTGGCCCTTTTGACCAACAAATTCGGGGATAGGCCCCAAGGAACATGACATTCGCCAAGGTTCCGAACGGCATTCATCTATTCTGGAGCGGATGCTAACAGCCCTCCTCCGTGTTCCTCCCTCTTTGGGTCTCCGTCCCTGTGGGGGGGAAACGTTCCCCATTTCCCTCGAACTCCTTACTCTGTCCTCAGTGTCGAGCAGTCGGCTCCTCATGGGAAACGAGCCAGACTCTGTTTTGAGCCGCCTTGGAGTCGCCCGTTTGCCTCCCATTCGTGGCTTTTGCGGGTCCCTGGGGGGGTTTTGGGGGCCTTGGAGCCCCGCCTGCTGGCGAGAGGAGCGCGCGAATGGGCATAGTTGAAAACAAATTGAATTTGTTTTAGTCATTTAATGATGTGCAGCGAAGCGAAGAAAATCTATATTTGTATTGGCAGCCGCTTATCCTGACAAAGCGGAGGCCGCGATCGAACGTATGCGGGCGCAAAAAGGGGCGAGGGCCCCGTTTGCATCGGCTCCACGCCATGCCTTGCCCTCGCCTGCGAGAGCTGCAGGCTTGTACGAGAATGCCGTGCGTCTGGGTGCGGGAAACTTTTACATACGAAACGAAGCCATGTGTTCTGAGCTGCGATACGAAGGCGGCGCGTTCACCGCCCACGCGTTTTTTTTGGTCAAGGCCGCGGGACGAGAGCGCGTGGGCAGCACGCTGGCGAAGCTCGGTTTTGAGTTAGAGCGGGGGCTCGCGCCCCGCGGCGTAGCGCGCATCTAAACGACGGGCGCGCGCGCGCCCGCGGGACGCGCGCCCTGCAAAAACCGCGCACCTCCGCGCCGGCGGCGGGCGAACTAAGCCATGGGCTGCACACCACCACCAGCACCCATGCAAACAGATAGACCCAGCAGTCCAACGAGCTTCGGCGCGTCTGCCATCGGGCCTTGACCACTTTGGGCCAATCGGCGCCCTCCTCCATCTGGGCGCGGCGCGCCTGGACTCGTGCTGCGCCAGCCGCGCGCAGCGCGCGCAAACCAATTTCACCTTGCCAAACGTATAAAGATCATTGATCTGGATTGGATTTCACGGATTCACGCAAATATGCGCCGACGCCGGCACATCATCGCTGTCATGCCGGCACAACCCCAGATTTTTGACAAACCCCCGGATTGCGACACTTCGGGGCCACCTGGATTGGGTTAGCTTGGGGGCGCGGCTGCTTGAGCCGTCAGCCGACGGGCGAGAGGTCGGGCGTTGGGCGCTGGGCGCTGGGCGACGCGGCCACGTGAGCATGAACTGGCAAGCTTGGGGGTTGGGGTCTGGGCTGGGCGAGGTAGCCAGTTAGCCGCCTGCTGAGCAAAGCCACGTAGCCAGTAGCCAGGTGCCAAGTGAGAGGCGAGAGGTGAGTTCGGCAACGGGGGGCTCAGGGACTCAAGGACTCGGGCGAAATAAGCTTCGGATGCCCCCCTGTCCCGTGCACCCTGCCCCCTGCGCCGTGACCCGCGACCCCCCTGCCCCCTGCCCAATGTCCCGCGCGCCCGACCCGCCCCCCGACAACCGACAACCCGACAACCCGCCACCCTACACCCTACATCCAACAGCCCCAAAAAGCCCAGACATATGCAATCAACAACAGAACCACCCTAAGAACAACAAACAAAAAAACAGACCAATAACAGACACTCAAAAAGAGCACGATCACCACATCATGACATCGAAGAGAGTAAACAAATAAATACAAAACAGACTAACTACAAGCTGAGAAATAAAAAAATAAGAAAGATAAAAAGTAAAAAGTACAAAAGACAAAAAAAAATAAAAAAAAAAAAAAACAAAAGAAAAAATAAAAATAAAAAACCACCGCTTTCAAACACACGAACACTACTAACAACACGCCACCTATCAAAAAGACGTCCCACAGCAACTACCTGCTTCTGCCAGGTATACCCCCACTCCCCCCCCGACACCCGACACCCCACACCCCCACACCCCACACGCCCACACCCCGATCTCCAGCAAGCCGTCCATGAAGGAGCCAGACGACGCGGCGCCGCCGCTGTTGTCGTCGGACGAGAAGTCACCGTGGTCGTGACCGCCCTCGCTGCCGCTGCCCTCCCCCTCCTCGTCGCCGCTCTCACCGAATAGCTCCTCTGCTAATTTCTTCATCTGCTCATCTGTGAGCTCTGCAGCGCCAAGGGCCAGGGCTTTGGCTTTGACTTTCGCTTTCTGCTTGGCCCCAGGTTTTCCTTTCGCTTTTGATTTTGCTGCAAGGCCCGTCACGTCGACGTCGAGCAGCTGCGGCTGGCCGACGTCATCCTCAAGCGCAAGCGCACGCGCCAGACTCTCTACCACCCCGAATTCTTTAGCAAGAATATTGTCATATACTTTCTTAGGTTGACCGTGCGGGACCATTTTGAGCCCTTCCTCCATTAAAGCGTCGACCTGCAACAAGCACACAAAGTGCCCCCTCGGGATATTCGCGAGAGTGGTTCGCATGATCTTCGCATCGCCAGCTGAATACCCATCAAGTATGGTTCTCTCATTCTTTGGGCGTTTCGATGGGGGAAGGTACACCTCCCACTCCCACCCGTTTGCCATCAACTCAATCATAAGGGAAACGTCGGTACGCTTCTCCACGGGATCCCCCTCGCCCAAGGATGCGACAAGAATGGGGTTTGTGACGCTCCAGCATGCGTGAGAGAGCACCTTGCGCACCCCGCCAGCAGTGAGCTGCACGTCGTTGCCGGCCCCGACGGCGCCCTCTGCCTCCCCTGCCCTGCCCGCCAGGATACCCCTGAAGCGCTGCTTCTGTGGCGGCGCTGAAGGGCGCGAGGACCTCTTGCAAATCATTTATCTCCCATCTCCCATGTCCCATGCCCTCGCTTCCCCCATCCCTCTGTCATGCCACCGTCACATCGCCGCCTCGCCTCCCTCGCTGCCCTCTGCAACTGTGCCTCTGTGCCTTGCCCCTCCTTCCTCCTCCTTCATCACTCCTTCATCACTCCTCCTTCATCACTCCTTCATCACTCAGCTCTCAGCCCTCATATCGGTTCTCCGCTACCCAGCTTGCATTGAGCTGTGTTACTGAATTGCACTGGCGACGCCCGACCCATGACCCCGCGCCCCGCACCCCGCGCCCCGCACCTGGGGTACATCCTCGATGAACCCACGTTGCCGCAGCCAGTCGACCGCGAGCAAATGATCCTCGGACAGCTGCGGCAAGCCCCTGCACAATCCACCTGGGAATGCGTTATGCTGGACCAACAGCGCACACACCTCCATGACGTGAGCGTCGTTGCCGCCCTCGCCGGGGACGCAGTAGCAAACATGCTTGCCACGATCCCATATCTTGAGGTCGTCAACCATAGTCTCGAAGGGGCCCAAACTAGATATCCCGTCGAGCACCAAGAGGGGGTCCATAGCTGTGCCCTCGAAGTCTGGCATCGTTGTAACATAAGTCTCGCCCAGTATCTGAGTACTCTTCATCTTGCACAGTCAGATGCACAGTAAGATGTGTCGCGGCCCCAACCTGGCGCCACTGCCGATGGGAGCCCGAATCTTTTTTTTCGAGCCACCAGCAGACGAGGTCTGCACGGCAGAGATGCGCACGTAGCTATCGCCGTCATCATCCAATAGGGCGAGCGGGCGGGGGGCATCAGCGGACTCCCTCATATCCTTCACCCGCATTGCGGCCGGTTCATGCAAATCATCACCTAGCGGCACCAATCCTGCGCTGACTAGAGTTGACCTCTTCACAGAGAAGACGGTGCCATGAGAAGCATATTTCATCCAGTGGCTTTGGAGCAGACCCGGGGTAACTCTCTCCTTGTCGGTTATCGTTGGCCTAACCGCGGCGATAAGTTTTTTGGCATTGTCCATTTCCTTTCTTTTCCTTTTATTGCTTTCAGCCGCGCGTGCCTTCAAAGATTTATACATTGCACGACTGTCGCAGCGGCGCATCACGTCGGTAGCGAGTCTCATGTGCACGGGGTCCAACAGGACGCGTTCATGATCGTGGTTCTTGTTGCCTCTACGGAGACCCTTGCGGCCTCTGGCCTGGGTCCGGAAACGCATGAGAAAATCCACCAACTCTGGGCGGGTGTCGAACTCCAGTGCCGCGGGGACGGCAGTGGGCCCACGGCACGTCTCGAGATGTTTCAGAAACGAGTCGATGAAATCATCGCCCCAGCGATTACACTGATCTGTGAAGACCTTCATGCGGTTGCACAGGGAGACTCGGATGGGGCCGAAGGGAAGGTGAGCCGATGTCCTCGTCACGACCGCGTGCTTTACTTCGATATCAACCTCATTGATGGGCATGAGCTTCCATTTAGTTAACTCCATCAAGAAAGACTCAGAGCACTCCGACCGCATCTTGGTACCGGCTGCCACCGCCCTGAGCTCTTCCCCGAAGCTAGATCCTGGACCGAGCAGTTTCAAAGTGATCCGATGATGCACGCTGTCATCTTCGCCACTAAGACCGTCGAGTGTGCGGGGGGCATCGCGGGCAACGCTGACGGCAACATCTTCGCTCCTGTGCGCCACCCCGGCAAGCGCCCACGGCAGCTGCGTCCAGAATGACAATTTCTCGTGCAGGATGCCATGCATGGTAACTTGCACCGTCCTGAACGCCTCCATTATTTTGGCGTGAGACTCGGGGCCTTGTTGGCCAGGTGCTTCGGGATTAGACAGTGCCGCCGCTAGCTCACACTCGATGTCCCCCCCACATAACCCTCGAGACATCCTTCAGCTTTCCAGCGGCGAGCTCAGGGGCCCGGCGCCCGGGCATGGGGCACGTGTGCCGCAGCTTCTCCGTGGGTTTTGACGCCGACGATCCCCACATGCATTTGCTCGGCTGCGTTCGAAGATGCTCGTGGCATGCACAGCCGCCCGACCACAATGACAGCTCTGTGGTAATCCTCTCCATGCTAAGCGAGACCTTGACATATCTGTGAAACGCGTGATCCGAGAGAGCGCGGCTGATGCCTTCGGGATCAACCTGGGGCCAGGGCAGGGGGGGGGGGGGGGGGGGGGGCCAAAGTGCGGACCGCGGACCTCGTTGATGGGGGGCGCCGGGCGCCTCGAAAGCCACCCTCAACAACAGGAGGTTGTTTTTCTCCCTCTGCCCCCAGGGGCCAGGGGGCCTATGCCCTACGCCCTATATGAGTTGCATGCGCTTGCCCGACGCTGCGCCGCCGTTGCCAAGGCTGTCGCCGCGGCAATCGCAATCGCCAGGCAAGTCGCCGGGCAGATGACCGGGCAAGTCATCGGGCAGCGCTCGCAACGCATCCCGCATCCCACGCCCCGCACCTGGCACCCCCTCTCCCTTATTGGCATCCTTGTCACTATCTGCTTATCTGCCTCATCCTTCCCCTCCCTCTCCTCCCCCTCCCTCGTCCTCCCTCCTCCTTCCTCCTCCGTCCTCCCCCTCCCCCGTCTCCCTCCTCCTGCTGCCCTTGATGCCGCGTGCGACCCGCGCCAGGAGCGAGGTGGCGAGGTGAATGCCCCCCCCATCTTGCCCTTTGCCCCTTGCCCACCCCCCACCCGCCCGCTCCCCGCGCCCCGCCCCCCGCCCCCCACTTGCCCCGCCCGCCGCCTCGACCGCCCGCCGCCCCTTTGCCGTCGGCCTGTTTCAACTTTGCCTCGCCTGCTTCGTCGCCGCCTTCCTCGCCCTTCAGCATAAATTTCCTCGCTGACCACTTCGGCAACAGCAGGGCCCAGATAGGCTCGAAAGCTTTTAGGAAGACCTAGGGCGTTCTTAAACCGCTCCTCGCACAAGGTTGTTCCTTTCGGCCAATTGTCCAGCGCCGCCTTCCCCGTCTGACCCATGTCTGTCCCCTCGAAGCACGTGTGATATAGCCTGCGCTTGTAATCCTGCACGTGCAACAGGCGTTCGAACAATTTCAGTTCCCTGAAAAAAACTCTTGCCAACCAGGCATGTAGGCATGGACGTCTTGGACGAGATTATTCACGATATGCTCCATGCCAGCCACGGTGGCGCAATGTTGAAATAGATGCGGCTTTCTGGGGCGAGCAGCTGGGGGGGGTTCTGGGGGGGCTGGGAAAGGTTCAGGACTCGGGGGCGCAACCATGCCGTCTGGGTCGGCTTCGATGTCTTGTTGCCCGAGCTCCCCATCTGGATCCCCGCTCTCCAATGCAAGCAGCGCGGGCGCGTCGCCCGCAGGACGTTCATGCCCACGCCGACCCTGCAGACCACCATCATCGACATCCAGGTGGGGTGCAGGCAGCTCGGCGCCTCCCCATCTCTCTCTCTCTCTCTCTCTCTCTCTCTCTCTCTCTCTCTCTCTCTCTCTCTCTCTCTCTCTCTCTCTCTATATATATATATGTATATTTCTTTCTCTCTCTCTCTCTCTCTCTCTCTCTGTCTCGGGCCGCCGCCTGAACCGACCGAGCGCTTGATGCGTCTGCCTCCGCGGGAGCGCCCCTCTGCCGACAGCGCGCGCGCTGAGCGGGGTATTCAAGCGGGCCCTGGCGACTCAGGAATTCAAGGGGCGATGCTCGATAAATGGGGCCTCCAGCGCCGTGGGCGGGACGGCGGGCGGCGGGCGGCGGGGCCAGGGGCAATGGGATTGGAACGGGCGGAGGGGGGCGAGGGGCGAGGGGCGATGGGGGGATGGGGATGAGGGGGCGCGGGATGAGCAGGCGAGGAGCGAGGAAAGCGAGGAAGCGAGGCCCGAAGCCCGAGGCCGAGGACACGAGACACGAGACACGAGCACGCGAGCATTCCTCATCCCCCATCCCCCACCCCACCTCCCACCTCTCGCCCCCTCTTCCCCTCTTCCCTTTCGTGCTTCTCCCGGCGGCCGACGGCGTCGAAGGTGAGGCGCGAGGCCGCGAGGCCGCGATCCAGCCGCCCGATGCTGTTCTTAAACCTCCCACCATCCCCTATCCCTTATCCACCTGCCCCCTTCCCCATCCCCCCCCTGCGCTGCCCCTCGCCCCCTCGCCTCGTCCGCCCAGGGGCCCACCCCTCCAGATTGATGCCAGTGTCGCCGACTCGGCCGCTGCCGCCCATGCACATTCGTCGGCCCCCCGTCCCCCATATCAGCATCAATGGTAGCGGCGCTGCCCTGCGCGCGGGAGCTCCATTCCGGAAGAAGCATCGATGGTCTATCCCTTTCGAAATCAGGAATCGTATCTGTAGTACTGGATGCAAAGCTGATCAGGAACGACTCCAACGAAACATCTGCTGGCAACTCCATTGCAAACGAATGGGGCATGGCCGAAGCTTTGTTGGCCACGCCAGAGTAGCCCCCCGCCAAACCTACAGGGATGCACACGTGCTTCTGGATGTGCTTCGCGAGGCTTGCACACTGTCGCATATATTCCGCAGACGGTTGTAACCCCATGATTTCCTGAGCAGCTTGCCTCTGTATTCCAGGATCCTCGGAGGCCAGCTTTTCTGCAAGATCTGAATGCGTGATATGATTTTTTCGACATGCCAGGCGGCCTCCAGGACATCGGCCAGGCGATCCTACCTCAGTGTAGCTGGTCCATAACCATTCGAAGCCGCACCGGGGAGAACTGTCGCACATGCCCCATCGAACGCACCGGCCCTTCTGAACGACCGAAGAGCGCCGAGATAAACACAGCGCGGCATGAAACGCCACGGCATATTTCTTAATGGAATGCCACTTCGGGACGATAAACTTGCGATCGGAATCGCGGCGCGAAGCTCCAAACAGCGGGGCGAGCTCCTGCATGGCATCTTCCAGTCTCCCTCGAATCATGAAGTTCGCCCGGAGAACGCAGCATATCTGGAGGGCGCTGTATCTTCTTCTATTCTCATTGGACGTTGATGCACGGCTCTCACTCTGGATAATGCGTGCTCTCCAAGACTCCAGGGTGCGAAGCTGCAACTCAACCTCATCCCTCTGCCCGGGGTCGCTGGCGATGAGTTTAGCCCCCTGCGCGCGGAGAGAACCCAGCATCTCCTCCATCCCGAACGCATCGGGCTCGACAGACACGGGCGGCATGTTCCGCGGAGGAGGGGGCGACCACGCCGGGGCCTCTTCTGGCGGCCACCCAACGACGACAAGTTTGTCATGGCCAGGGATTTGATCCTCTACTCTGACTCCTCCGCGTCGGGTCCTCTCTATGAGCCGGTAGTGCTGCTTGTAATCACGTTTATTATTATTTTGCCATCTCGTAAGTAGTGATGCGTCGCGCCACCTCCCTCCCCCTTCCCGCGCCTCAACTGCCACATCTCGCATCTCGCATCCCACTGCGCGCTCCCTGACGGCTGCTGGCTGCTGGCCCCCCGCCCCCCCATCCTCCTCCACCACCGCCTCCTCCTCGTCCGAAACCTCGCGCGCCTGTTCGAGTGCCTGGGCCCTGGGCTTCTCCGCTGAGAGGGCGAGTTGCGGTGATGTCTCGCGCGCGGCAGCGGCCGCCGCCATGCCGCCATCATCTCCACCGCCGCCATCACTATCCTCTTCGTCGTCCCCCTCCTCCTTCCCCCCCCTCCCCCCCCTCGGTCAGATGCGAGGCGCGAGGCGCGAGCTGGTTCTGCGCTCCGGGGTCTGGGGGCCTGTCGCATGTCACCTGTCACCCTCCTCCCTCCCCCTCCCTCCCCCTCCTCCTTCTCCTCCGCCCCCATTGGCCCCGGGGTCCATGAGGCGCCGCGGGCACAGGGCAGGGGGCACGGAATGCGTGACGGGGCACAGGGGCACAGGAGGAGGGTGGAGGTGGAGGGGGGGAGGCAGAGGATGACGAGGGATGAGGAGGAGGATGGGGGGGGGGGGTAGGTAGTGCCGAAGAGCCGGGGGCTGGGGCCGGACGGCGAGGCGTGAGTGCCTCCGCGCATCCTCCCCGCCTCCCCGTCTTGATGAGTTCGATCACCGGCTCGGGGTGCAGCAGCGCGTGGATGTCTTGCCACCTGCCCAACCCCCATACCCCCTGCCCCACCATCTGCGCGCCCTCCGGCCAACACCTCCACCAGCCCTCCTGCCCTCTGCCCTCCAGCCCCCAGCCCCTCCTTGTCGGCGCGTCCCGCTCCTGCATCAAGTCGTCAATGCCGAGGACGCCGCTCACGCCGAAAGCCTCCCCTCGCCCCTTGCCGCCCTCCTCCTCCTCCTGTCCCCCGGATTCCCCCCTTCCCCCTTCCCCCGATCCTCATCCCTCATCCTACCCCTCCTCCCCGCTTCCCCCTGCCTCGTCTCATCATGCCATCCCTCATCCTCCTCCTCTTCCTTCCTCCCTCTTCCTCCTACCTACCTCCCTACCTTTCCCGTCCTCCAACCTACTCCTACTTTCTCCGACGCCCCTTTCCTTGCCCTGCCTCCTCCTACCTCCCTCCTTTCCTACTCATGCGTCCTCCTACCTACGTCGGCCAACCTCCTCCTCTGGGGTGGCCTTAAGGGGAATCCTAGAATACCTGGGCGCAGGAGGAGGAGGGCGTGGGCGGCGGGAAGAAGAAGGGACGGGAGGAAGAAGGAGGAGGAGGAGGAGGGCCTCCAACGCAATGCCCTCAACAACAGGGCCCTATGATGGCCCCAAGAAGAAGAGGCCTACAAGACGCTCCCAATTCTTCTTCTCTCAATGCGATGATTTGCTAGAGCGGGAATTCGCGAAGCAGCCCCCCGCTGTCCCTCCTCCTGCTGCTGAGGGCGGCGCGCGGAGCGCGGTGCCATCTACGCGTCGGTCGGGGGGGTGTAGGGTGCGCATACATACATACATTCATATATATATGTATGTATATATATATATGTGTATACATATATATATAACATATATATATATGTATACATATGTATTCATATGTGTATATATGTCCATATATATGTATGTATGTATATATATATATATATATATATTCACACACGTGTGTATACATTATATGTATATATATATATATATACACAAGACTGCAGTGGCGCTTGGCGCCACTGCACCTGGGTTTTTGAAGTTTGGTACGCAGGCGGAATAATAATAACAGGAAGGTCGATCCGACAATGTAACGATAACTCTTTGTTGCCTTTTCTGGTATCGCCGCTATAATAATGTTATTCGCTATCCTTCCTCCAATGTATATGTTTTGTCATTTTCGCCATGCCCTGCGCATTCTCCCCATCCTCCTCGGCTTTTTTTGCGTAGTAGGCTCCTCCTTGGAGAGCCTCTGTGGGCCTCGCAAAAGTTATGTCAAACTTTCTTAAGGCCGTCTGGAGGCCTCTTGGGCTTCCTCCTCGGGTCGCCCTGCCTCCAACCACCGCGGTCCCCCTGAACGACTGGGTCACGATTTGGAATGCTTCGGAGGGTGTCGTCTTGGGGCCATCTTGGGCCGCCATGGGGCTCTCCGAGGGCCATCTTGGACCCCTGTTGTGCCGTTTTCGGGCTCTCTTGGACTGCCTGGAAGCCCTTTGGAATGGTTCTGGGGCGATTTTAGAGCCTCCCCCCAGGCGGCTTCGATCAGAAATGTACCAAAAACGCATAGAAAATCAATGATTTGTGCCTCATGCTTGGGGCCTTCTTCTTGGGGGTGCTCTTCTTCTTGGAGGCATATTGGATCGTTTCGGGACGATCTTTGGGGATATGATGGCTTCTTGGGGGTCGTCCTCTTGTTGAGGCCACGTCGGTCACTCTTGGAGCGTTCTTGTGCTGTCTTCTTCGGGGTCTCTCGGGCGTCTCCCCGGGCCGGGCAAGACGCCCTGCGAGGCCCGGGGGGCCGCTTCGAGGCCCGTCCGGCGGAGGGCCCCAAAGCCCCAGATCCCGGGGGCCCAGTTTTTTTCGGGGGTGGGGTGGGGTGAGGGGTTTTCCCCCCGCCTGGGCTTGTAAACATATTATAAGAAGAGGAATGCATATATATATATATATATATAGGTGTGTGTATGTATGTATGAATATATGAATATATATATATATATATATGTGTATATAAGTATGCATATATATGGTTGTATAGATACATATATATATATATATATATATATATGTGTGTGTGTGTGCGTGTATATATATACACACATATATACATCGATAATCTGACCGTCGGCGCACGAGTCCAGGAGCCCCAAGACGGGAGGCTCCAACAACTCCAACTGCAACCATCGACGCCCAGGGGCCCCCAAGCTCGCGTTCCAGAGACGCGCGCCGCGTGGAAACCGCAAGGGATACGTTCGACAAACAATGGTCCCCGAGCTCCCCCCCCACCGCCACCCCACCCACCCACCTACCCACCCGCACACACACCCACACACACACACACACGCACACACACGCACACGCACACACACGATTCAACAATTGACGAAACTCCAACTACAACAGTGCGTGCTTCACAGGAGGCTTCTTCGTCGCGGCAGCCCGCACTGCGGGCGTAATATCGTTACCCCGAGGAGCGGCGGGATGGCCGCGGAGCGAGCAGCCTCCTGGAGCTGCCGCGCGCACGCGATCCGCCGCCACGTGTCCATCTACGCACACGTTTCGCGGCCCGAGTGGGAGCTCCACTTAAAAGGCCCCCACGTGCAGCACGCGGACACGATTCGGCACACCCCTCGCACATATCGTAGCCCAGCAACTCCACCTGTGGCGCAGCCCGCTTGCGGTGCGCGGACCTAAGTATTATTTGGCTCGCCCCTCAACAAAGCCCCGGCCATCTCAAGCCCCGGCCATCTCAAGCCCCGTAGCTTTTTCGGCTCAATGCGGCCGCAGCCGCGGCGGCCCCCAGCAGGAGGAGGGCCGCCCGTCGCCGCCGCAATAGATCATGGCAATGGCCATGGATCCACGCATCGCCCCCATTCCATTGCCATAGATCCATGCGGATATTGCACTGCATTGATCCATAAATATGGCCATGCCATTGCGTTGCATCTTATTGCTGCGGCTATTGTTAGTTGGTTAGTTACCACCTTCCCCTCATCGTCTGTGCCAGCCCTACAGAGAACATAAGCGAGCCCTTCTGCGCCCAGGCTGCCCTGTTGTTCGTTGTTACTCTGATCATTGTAAGAAGGTCGGCGGTTGCGGAGGGCCGGGCTTCCGCGTCCAGCCAGGGGGGGGCAGATCTGACCCTGCCAGCTCGACTAGTAGTGCGGTGTTCGTCGTCGGCACGGCTGGGCGCAGCTCGACTGGAACTCCCCGTCGCCGCGGCTGGACGCAGCTCGGAAAACTTGCGCTGACTAAGATGCGAGGGGCGAATTATTGCCTCTCCTTCCCCCTCCTCCTCCATTCTCCGCCGGCTGGGGCCGCGGCCGTAGGGGTCGAGCCATTTTGGCGCCCATAATAGGGGTCGAGATGAGCCATCAGAGCGATGGCGGCTTTCCGGAGGGCCTGGGCGGCCACTCGGACGAGAAGCACTTGAAGATGTGCCAGACCACCACGGGCTGTTCTAGATGCATGTGGATTCGGAACAAGGACCGCTGGCAGAAGGATGCTGGCTGGTGGTTTACCGATCGAGCTGGACTTAGTAGTGGCAGTAGCGGTAAGTACTAGGGGCCCCGGGTCCCCACTCTACGAACGAGGAGGAGAAAGAGAGGCGGAAGAAGTGTAGGAGGAAGAAGAAGAAGAGGGGGGAAGAGGGGGAGGAAGGAGAGGGAGGGAGAGAAGAAGGAAATGATGAAACGGCTGGTGGACGCGGCCCGGCGGGGAACTGGTGTCGGTTCGGACCCCGCTTGCTTGCTGCCAGCGGGGCCCGAACAACCGACGATGTGATTGTTTTCTGGCGGGGTGCCGCCGCTGTCGCCGCGGCTGGGCGCGGTTCGGACAACTACCACAATAATGGAATCGTTGGCCACAGAGTTGGATGAGGTCTGGACCTTGAGAGAGAGAGGTCCAGACCTCATCCAACTCTGTGGTGATGCTGAGGTCTGGACCTTGAGAAGCGCACGTGGGCCGTTGGATGCTCGATGTGCGCTGCAGGCGCGGTCGCCCTCAAGGAAATGAAGCTCCCGATGTGTGCGTTCGGCCTGTTTCAAATCTGCCCGACTGCCAAGACCCCGCTCAGGATGCAGAGAGCAACACGTCATGCTGAGTCCCCAGGCCACAAAGCTTTGTAGAATCTATCATGTCGGCGGAACCTGGGCGAGGAGAGTTCGACGACACCTGTCACTTGATGCCTGGGTTGTCAGAGTGGGATAAGGTTCTTCAGGAGACGGTATCGGGGAATGCAGTGTCCACGGAGGGCGTCCCCGGCATCGGGAAGAGGAAGAAGATTCAGAAGATGCAGTTCTGCATCGCTGAGGCCGTGCGAGCGAAGACCCGCGAGTGCTTCCGGGAGGCCGTGTGCATCGGGATCTCGCAGGACAAGAGAGCCACTCGTTTCTTGATGAGGTACCGGGCCTGCAATAAGAATCTAGAGGTATCCGACGGCATCATATGTTTGTTGAAGTTGAACGGGGGCGATGTTGCTTGCAAGGGTGCGGATCTCCTCAGGAAGGCTACTATGGACGGCTTGGTGCACATCATGTCTCCCCAGCTCGGCCCCATGGCGACGGTGGCCGACCAGGGGAAGGTCCCGAAGATGCCCAACGCTTCGCTCCTGATCGACATCGCGGCGAAGGTGGAGGCCTTCGCGTCGGACGCTGCCTCCGACGAGCAGTTGGCGGGCAGGGAGCTGGCGGACGGGCTCAACCAGGCGGGGCCCCACGTGCGGCCGATTCGCGACAGCATGTTGCAGAGTCTGCCGGGCTTGAAGGTTCGCTGCGCTCGTTTTCTGTTGCCGCCATCGGGTGGTAATAATGATAATGGCCACGGCGCGAGGGGTGGGGGGGAGGACAAAGGAGGGAGGGAAGGGAGCGAAGAAGAAGGAGTTTGGAGGAGGATGGGGGGGGGGGAATTAATAAAAGGGGGGGGCGACGACTACCGCCAGGGCCACTGCGGGCCACTTGAATTCTCCAGAGTAGCTTTTAGGGCGGGGTCGGGGTGCACTCGTTTCTGTTCGCATTCGGAGTCAATGCCGGTGGTGAACTTGCCCCCCCCCTTCCCGATGGAGATGGGAAGGGAGTGGGCGATGAAACAAAAAAAGACGAGAGAAGGGTCGGGGAGGTTTCGCGTAGAAGAGGCTGGGGCAAGGAGGGGGAGGAAGATGATGACGAGGAGGAGGAGGAGGAGGAGGGGGAGGAGGGGGAGGAGGAGACGAGGAGGAAAGAGAGCGGCAGGGGCCTTGCTCGCGGCGGGCGGGGGCCTCGCTCGCGGAGATATCGGGGTAATCGAAAATCATGCGGCACCTGCGAGCGGCTCCCCATCCTTCTCCTCCTCGTCGTTCTCCTCCTCCTCCTCCTCCTCGTTCTCCTCCTCATCCTTGTTCTCCTCCTCCTCCTCCTCCTCCTCGTCCTCCTCCTCCTTCTCCTCCTCCTTCTTCTCCACCTCCTCCTCCTTCTCCCGACTCTACTCCTCCTGATCCTCTTCTCCCTTCCCCTCCCCGCCGGGCGAAGGTGATTGGTCGAGATCGCGCTCGCGCTTCCCAGCGGAGCTCGGCGGTCGAATGCTGCTGCCTTCCCCGGGCCTCCCTCCTCCTCCTCCTCCTCCTCCTTCCTCCTCCTCCTCCTCCTCCTCCTCCTCCTCCTCCTCCTCCTCCTCCTCCTCCCACTCCTCCCCTCATCACCCTCGTCTTCCTCGCCTTCCTGAGCGCGTGCCTGCTTGCCCTCATCTTCCTTCCCTTTCCCCCCCTCCTCCCTCCATCCAATCCTCCGTCTTCCTATTCTTTTTCTTCTTCCCCCCTCCCGTCCTCCTCGGCCCGCTGCGGCGCTCGCTCGATTCTCGTGGATATTCCGTCCTCGCTCGTCCGATCATTCACCTCCTCCCTCCTCCTCGGACGTCTCGGAGTGGCCTCTTCGCCCCTCCTCCTCATCTCTTTCCTGATGCTGCCCCCGCCCTCCTCCTCACTCATCCTTACTCCTCCCCACTCGTCCTCGCTCCCCCTCGCTATCATCCTCCTCCACCTCGTCCTCATCCTTCGCATTATCATCTACTTTTTCATTGGCGAAAGCAGCCGAAATCTCGGCAATCCAAGGGGAGTGGGCCTCCCAGCCGGTGTGAGCCTGAATATTTGCATTCACCTGCCGCTCTCTCTCCGTGCCAGGCCGAACTGCGGCCAAAGAAAGCTTCGATTCACCATCGACGGCGGCCTCAGAACGAGCTGCCGTGGCAATCGAGGCCCCCTGCCCGCAGATCGGCCTGACGACGCGCGAGAACGGCAGGCGAATGCAAAAACTCGGGCTCACGACCATTATCATGTCACCATCACCTCCGGCAACTCGGGCTCATGATGATGACCAGCGCGGCAGATCATCGCGTCAGGCATCTGGCGGAGTCGCCGGAGCGGCGTGGCCCCATCGCGGCTCGCCCACGTGGCCGTACAGGGCCACGTAGCCGATGAACCACTGCGGCGTGTTCCAGTACTGCGCCATCGGGTGCGGGGTCACGAGCGCGGTGCCGTCCTCCTCGATGTACCACGTCATGACGATGTCGTCGCGCTCGACGTGGCGGATGAGGCTGCCGTCGATCCTGCGAACAACTGGCCACCTGCCCAACGCCACGAGCGTTTGGTGGCGCCTGCCTGGCACAGGCCGCGCTGGCCATCCGAAGAAGGGCTCGTCGTTGAGCAAGAAGTGCGGCCTCATCCTCGGCGCCGGCGGCGGGGCTGCTTGGCCGTCGAGCCGAGCACGCACCCGCCGCGGCGCGGCGGCGGCGGCGGCCTCCTCGTAGTCGCGGCG
Source organism: Prorocentrum cordatum (assembly GCA_963575745.1). NCBI lineage: Eukaryota > Dinophyceae > Prorocentrales > Prorocentraceae > Prorocentrum > Prorocentrum cordatum. The sequence goes on from CAUYUJ010005147.1 coordinate 512,898, forward strand.
GCGGCGCACCGTCTCCTGCCGCAGCAGGCTGGTGGCTGCAAGCATCAGCCCCGACGCCATCATCACTGTCGCCTGAAGGAGGCGGATGGCGTCCTCCGCCGCCTCCTCCTCCAACGCCGGCAGCGACGTCTGCTGTGGGGGTCGGTGCTGGGGGTCGGTGCTGGCGGCGGCGCTGCTGCTGGCGTCGGCGCTGGCGTCCGGCGGCGCTGCTGGCGTCGGTGCGGCGCTGCTGGCGTCGGCGCTGGCGACGATGCTGGCGGCGGATGGCCTCGTCGTCGGCGCTGGCGACGGTGCTGGCGGCGGCGCTGGCGCCGGTGCGGCGCTGGCGTCGGCGCTGGCGCCAACGGCGCTGGCGTCGGCTGTCTGGCGGCAACAACAACAACAACCATTCACTACCATGCCCTGACCTGGCCAGGGCATCCTGGCCAGGTCAGGACATGGTTTTTCGTCTGAGGTTTTCGAAGGTGTTCGAAGGTTTTCGGTGGTGTCCAGGGGCGCCCGAGGGCCCCAGCCAGGAGGCCCCTGGAGGCCCCCCAGATGCTCCCAGGGCCCCCCCGAGATCTTTGAGTTTCGCTGATTTCTCGTCGGTATTTCGTTGTCGTCGGGGAGGGGGGTGGGGGAAAAACAGACGACAACTTCGAAAACGAATCCGCGACATCCAGGGCCCGTTCCCCGTGCATTTTTTGTTTCGTCTGCTTCCCCCCCCCCCCTGGCGACGACGACGAAAAAATGGACAGGTTGTTGTTGTTGCCCGAGAAGCCTCCTCGGCCATGATGGGGCCGAGGGGCCGAGGAGGCGCCGCCGCCGCCGGGGGCCGCGGGGCCGCGGCGGCGCCGCCGCCGCCGGGGGTCGAAGCCAAAAGGGCTGTGGCGAGGTGGAGGAGGAGGATGGGGGCGCTCTGGGGCGCTCTTGCTTGGGGCCGTCTTGGGGCCCTCTTGGGCCCCTTTTTGGGCTGTATTATTGGGCCGTACTTGGGCCATCTTAAAGCCTCGAGAGCCCATCGGAGGCGAAAAAGCGAGAAGGCAAAACACATTGATTTTCCTTGGGCATTTGAAGGGTTTTCGCTTCTTGGGGGGGGGGCTTGGATAATAGCGCGGAGAGCACTTGAACGTGTGTTGTCGGGGGCTTCTTCTTGGGGGAGGTGTGTCGGAGGCTATCCTGACCCATCTACCGCTATCTTGGGCCATCTTGGAGGCCATCTCGCGCTCCCGGAGGCCCTCTTGGAGTCATCTTGGGCCATCTCGGACGCTCTAACCCCTGGCGGCGGAGCCCGTCCAGACGCAGAGGGGGATGGGGGGGAGGGTAAACCTCCCGAGCAGGGAAGGGCAGGAGGTTGGAAAAGGAAACGCCCTAGTAGACCACCTGCACCCAGAGGGGTGGTGGGATTATTCGTCCCATCCGTATAAGTGCATAGTAGTCTACTCGGACCCCCGAGGGCCTCCTTGCATCATCCTTCACCTCGTCGTCGGCCACGCCCGCGGCGTCGGCCACGCCTTTGTCGGCGAAGAGCGGGCCAAGAGAGCCCCAAGACGGCGTGTTTGAGCTTCCGAGGGGGGCGGGGGGGCAGGAATTAAAGACCCCCGTCTTTTTTTAGCGATGGGGTCCAAGACGGCCCCAAGAGGCCCCTCAGGCATCCCAAAAGAGGCCAAAGAGGGCTCCAAGACCACCCGAAAGAGCCCCAAGAGGGCACCAAGAATGCACCAAGAGGACCCCAAGAGAGATCCGATATGGCATTGCGAGCAACCGAAAAATATCACCGCAACGTATCCCCCAAACCCAACTTGTCATTATCCTTATCATCATCCGCGCCTACCTTTCTCCCTTCTTCCTGCCTTCTCCCTCCCCCCCTTGCCCCCCCTTCTTTTCCTCCTCCTTTTCCTCCTCCTTCTCCTCCTTCTTCTGCGCCTTCCTCCTCCCCCCCCTCGCCACCCCCCCAGAAATAATGATTTGGAACGGCGTTCTAGGACAATCGGCTTCGCCATGTTCAAACTTTGCCTGGTCAGCACGGGTCGTTCCGAAATCACAAACGGATCGTTCCGAAATCAAACTCCTATATTTTCCCTTCTCCCTCTTCTGCTTCGTCCCACGTTTTCCCGCATGTTGTTGCTTCATCATAGTAGAGGAGGGGGGGTCTCGCCGCCACGGCTGGATTCGCCTCGGAGCCCTGGTCATCAGGACGCCAGGAGGTGGACCTCGGGGGGAGTGGTGAAAAACTGCACCACCAGGTGGACCTCGAGAGGGTCGGGGGACCGATTTTGAGCGCATAAGCCTTCGACCCCCCAGCAGCTCAGACCCCCCAGCCGCCTTCAATCGAAGAAAACACGCCATAAACACCATAAGTATACACATTCGGAAATCTGCGCGGATAGCTTGGATCCGCGGTGGCGGAGGAACCCCTGGGCGGAGCCTCCGGCGCCGCCCCTGGCTCGCTCTGCCGCGCGCCACGGAGGGGGGTCCAGCGCCGATTCATAAAATCCGCGCGGACGTCCGAATGTGTATACTTATGGTGTTTCTGTTTTTCTATCTAGTAACGGAAGGAGAAGCAACCCCCGCCGCTCTCCGGTCGCGGCACGGTCTCATCTTATCTTCTTCCTTGCTCCCCTTGCGACCTTGCCCGAGGCGCTGTATTATTTTATCTCCCTCGCCCTCCTCTCCCCTCCTCCTCCTAGCGATGGCTGCAGGGGGGTAAGGAGATGATGATGATGATGGTGAGGAGGAGGAGGAGGAGGAGGAGAAAGAGGAGGAGGAGGAGGTCCCGATTTCAATCCACGGCCTGCTCGCGCGGCCCATCTTTGCCTAATTCTTGTCGCTTCGCGTATCCCCGCCAGCCCATCCAGAAACGATTACCAGGCGAGTCGGTTAATCAGGGACGCCTGGAAGCACGTGGTCGCACAGCCGTGTTTTTCTTTTTTTTTTTCAAAGCGTCAAAACTGGGTGGGCAGTACCCTGGGCCAGAAAACAACAAGGACCACAAATAGCAAATAGCCTTGCGCAGTGAAGCTTGAGACAGAAATCAGTGCAAGATGCGCCATTGTGTTCCCTGTGGTAAGCTTCTGTGACGCAGCGTTGCGCAGATTAAAGTCGCATCTCGATCAACTTCCTTGATGCATAGTGGCTTCTACGCTGATTTATATCTTAAATCGGCGTGCATTTCGAAATTGTTCAGGTGCTGGTGTTACTGCTGGTGCTGCTGGTGATGCTGCTGCTGGTGCTGCTGCTGTTGCTTCTGGTGCTGGCGCTCCTGCTGGTGGTGCTCCTGCTGGTGGTGCTGCTGCTGCTGTTGCTGCTGCCTGTGGTGCTCCTGCTGGTGGTGGTTCTGTTGGGGCCAACTTGGGGGTAGGAAGAGAAAGAGGAGGAGGAGGAGGAGGAGGAGGAGGAGGAGGAGGAGGAGGAGGAAGAGGAGGAGGAGGAGGAGGAGGAGGAGGAGGAGGAGGAGGAGGAGGCGGAGGGAGGAGGACGAGGAGGAGGAGGAGGGAGGAGGAGGAGGAGAACGACGAGAGGAGGAGGAGGAGGAGGAGAAGGAGGAGGGGGAGGGGGAGGAGGAGGAGGAGGAGGAGGAATACGATAAAACAAAGGAGGAGGAGGAGGAGGAGGAGGAGGGGGAGGAGGAAGAGGAACAGGAATGCGGCACGAGGGGGATGATGAGGAACTTTTACTCCTCATCATCACGAATGAAGAATTCCTGAAACTCGACCATGGCCCACAGGAAGGGCTGTTCGACCGCTGAGGCAGTGCGCCCCGTGGCCGCGGCCGCCCTCGCGGCCCTCCTCATGGCCTCGATCGCCTCGTCGAGGAGGTCGTCGGCCTGGATGTCGAGATCCAGGCGCCGCACCGTCTCGCGCGCGAGCGAGGCCGTCAACCTGCGGCGCGCAGCTGCTGGCGGCGGCGCCTCGTCGCCCGGGGCAGCGCCAGCTTCTTCTCGGCGATGGCGCTTCACGCCAGCAGCTTCGCCCTGCTGCTGAGGAGGAGCGCCGCCAGCTTCGCCATCCGCATCTCGCTGAGCAGCGCTGGAGCCCGCATCTCCTCGTCGTGCAGCGCCAGCAGCAGCAGCAGCAGCGTCGCGCCGAGGAGCAGCGCCAGAGCCCGCGCGCCGACGCTGCGGTAGCTGCGGAGCTGCTACCGCTGGCGGCGGAGGCCGCACTCGCCGCGGCGGAGGCTGCTGCTGGTTGCTGCTGCTGGCGCCACTTCTTCTGCGAACAGCAGGAGGTGGACGGGCGGTGGTACTACTTGTGGGAGGCGATCTCGCCGCCTGCTTGACCGCCAGGTTGGGCGTGGCTTAATGGGGGGGTCAGAAATAGGGGGGTCAGAAACGGCGGTCCCCTTTCGTGCCCCTTTCGGGCCACTCTGAGGCCCAGGGGGTTCGTTTAGGTACCGTTTGGGTACCTTTTTTTCGGACCACCCTCGCCGCCCCCCCCCTTTATGATCCCCCCATTACGCGGCGCCCAACCACCAGCAGCGGCTCCTTCTTCGCCGGGTACTCCTCCTGCTTCTTGACCGCCAGCGGCGGCTCCTCCTCCTGCTTCTTGACCGCCAGCTGCTCCTCCTCCTCGTCCTCCTGCTTGGCCACTGCTGCTGCGCCGTCTCCCGCGTCGCCGCGCCGGCTGCCAGCAGCAGCGCCGGCTGCGCCGCCTCCCGCATCATCATCGCGCCGAGCAGCGCCGGCTGCTACCAGCGCCTGCCGCGGCCACCGAGCCAGGGCACCACCGCCGCGAGCCACGCCGAGCAAGCGGCCGATCAGGGTGGTGGTGCCGGCGCCCTCCTCGTCGCGGCCGCCGCGCTCCTCCTCCTCCTTCTCCTGCTGCTTTTTGTCCTCGCCGCTGCTGGAAGCGTCGGCGTCGCCCCATGCAGCCTTGGAGATCGGGCGGCCGCCCTGCTGCTGCGACCAGGAGGCCGCGCGCGCGCGCTTCAGCGCGTGCGACGCCGCGGAGCCGGCGTCGCCCATCACGCCGCGGCGAGCCCTCGCTCGGTCGAGCGGCTCTGCGGCCGCCCACTGAATCAGCGAGTCGGAATGGCGGAGGAGGGGGATAATATGGAGGAGGAGGAGGAGGAGGAGGAGGAGGAGGAGGAGGAGGAGGAGGAGGGGGATAGCATGGAGGAGGAGGAGGAGGTTTGTGAGCGGGCCGCCATTAACAGTCCCTCGGTGAAGAATCGCTAATAAGGGGGCTTGGGGAATCCCCAACTCGCAGCCTGCTGCGGGGGGTGCTAGATGATGGGGGCCAGACCGTGCTAACATCCCCCATGAAGATGTCCTAGCAACGACGGTCCTACCACCTCCCCTTCCTTCTTGGGCGTCGGGGAGATGGGGAGATGGCCACATACAATAACATGTTTTTTTGTTTTTTTGCACGGCGCGGCACGGCGCGCATGGACGTCACCACGGCACTGCGCCGGGCACGGCGCCAGGGTCGGCGCTTGGGGGGGGGGCACGACGCGCTCCGCCTGGCTGGCGGCAGCGGGGGGCGACTACTCGGCGGGAGAGGCGGAGGAGGAGGAAGGGGCGACAGCAGCAGTGGGATAGGGGAGAAGAGAGGGAGGGGGGGGAAGGGAGGAGAGGAAACAACAAATGCGAGGTGCCCAGAGAGTTGTCGAAAACACCGTTTTCGACGAATCTCTTGGCACCCCGCTTTCCTCCAACGATGGCCGCCGCCATCATAGCGAGTTCATGCGAGAAAATACGGGGTGCCCAGAGGAATGTCGAAAACATCGTTCTCGACGAATCTCTGGGCGCCCCGTTTTTCTGGGTGTGAACCCACGATGGACGACGCCCCGGTCCGCGGCGGACAGCCGCCCCGGGGCCCGGCGTGGGAAGGGGGGGGGGGGCGGGAGGGGAGGCGCAAATTAAAAATAAAGGTTCAGTATCTTTTTTGGATCCCTGGCCTCCTCCAAGATGGCCCAAGAGAGGCCCAGGGCATCAGAAGGGGGGGGGCCCTGGGAGCCCCAAGACTGCCCCGAGATCGCCCCCAAGAGCGCCCCAGGAGGAGGGGCCGAAAAGAGGCCCAAAAGAATAATCCCAGATGCCTCCAACGTGTCCTCAACAGGGCCCCGCCGTCATGGCCCCAAGAGGGCTACAAGACGCTCCCAATCTTCGATGCTCGCTGCACTTCGCGAGCGTGGCTGTGGTGTGAGGATGATGGGCTAGTGGGGTTCGCGAAGCGTGAACAATTTCCGAATGCGACGACGAGCCCAAGGCATAGCATGTGGGTAGGAGGAGGGCCCCAACACCTAAGAAACATACATGCAACCAACTGGTGGGATACAACTCCGGGGTAATATTAGTAATATTATTGTCTCTTTTCGGTTCGGGGTGGCTCTCCTCATCAGTTCGGGACCCCCTCCCCTCAGTCAGGGTGCTGGGTCGCCCATGGGCCACGGACCCCTTCCTGCAGTCCATCATGAGGGAGTTTGTGGAGAAGCCTAAAAGCATCACCAAAATCATCCAATACAGTCCTGCGGTCAAAGACATGTTTTGTGAGAACCGCAAGAAATGCAAGGAGGAAGTCGCCCTCTCGGCCAACATACGTGACTTCTGTTACGCAGCACATAGATATCACACGGAGGCTAAGGTTCTCATGAGATTAGTTCTTACATTCGATGCTAACCTGGAGACGGCGGCCCAAGTCATCCGCATGGCTCCGCCATTGCCGAGCCCCCATCATCCGCCAGGATCGGTCGGACGGCCCCTCCCCCCCCCCTCCCATCTTCCACTTCCTCCGCTGCCCCACCAGAGCAGGGGTCCCCCACTCCTCCTTTCTTTCCCCATTTCCCCACCTCCAGCCCCCCCTCCATGTCAATATTGTGCTGATCCCCTCGTCGTGGGCGGTGGAAACAGCAGCCCGAGAGGAAATCGCATCATAACATATTGACATCGTTATCCGCCTCCTCCTCCTCCTCCCCGCCAGTTTTGGCATTTGCTTCCCGCCGATGATGATGTCCCATTAATCGCGGCGGAGAGCTAAATTGTTGACGCTTCGCGTATCCCCACCAGCCCATCCAGAAACGACGCTCAGGGGAGTTGAGGTGATCAGGGAAGTCGGGGAGCATGCAGAATAACAAAGGGCGGGGGAAGCTGTCACAGACCCCGAGAGGGGAGGGATGTAAGAGGAATCGTCGTTGTCGTCGGAGGAGGAGGAGGAAGAGGAGGAGGAGGAGGAGGAGGATAATGAGGAGGATAATGAGGAGGATGTGGAGTAGGGCGAGGACGAGGAGGACGAGAAGGATGAGAAGGAGCAGAGGGAAGAGAAGGAGGAGCAGGAGGAGAAGGAGGAGGAGGGTGAGGATGAGGAGGAGGGAGGAAGAGGAAGATGCGGCTGAGGAAGAGGAGGAAGAGGAAGAGGACGGCGAACCGAAGAGCCAGAAGCGTCTTGAATACCTTTTCGGAAATCCTCTTGAGGCTTCTTGGGGTCCTTTTGAGAGCCTCTTGAAGGGCTTTTTGGGCGCCTTGGGGCTTTTTGGGCGCCTCTTGGGGCCCTCTTGATGCGCTCTAGTAGTAGGGGGGAGCCTTCGGGGCGTTCTTGGGGCCATCTTGGAGGGAGTCGATCAAACAAGAGGCGAGCTCCAATTAGCCCCCCCCCCCTCGAGAGCCCCATAAATCGCCTCCTGGACCCCTCTGGGGGGAGCGCTCTTGGAGGAGCGCTCTTGGGCGCTTTGGGGGCCGTCTTGGGGCTCTCTTGGGCCTCCCGTGGGGGCCCTTTTGGGCAATCCTGGAACCGCATTGAGGCCTCGGATGTCCATCGGAAGCGGACAGGCGAGAAAGCAAACCACCTTGGTTTTTTTTGTTCCTTAGGTTTTGGGACGTTTTTGGCTTCGTCGGGGCCTCCTTGGGGAGCTCTTTGGCCACTTGGAGCCGTCTTGGGATCGTCTTGGGGCTTCTCGTGGCATCTTGTGAGCCATCGTGAGCGGTCTTGCCCTATCTTGAGCCATCTTGGAGCTCATCTTGGGCTCTCTGAGGCGCTTTTGAAGCCATCTTTGGCCATCTTGGGCGCTCCAGCGCGCCGCGGCCCCCTTCCCCCCGCCCAGGCCCAGGGGGGGGGGGGGTAGGGGGGGCGGTGAACCCGTCCCCACGGGGTAGAGGGAGGGGTGGAAGAGGATCTGCTCTAGTAGACCACCTGCGCCCAGAGGGCTGGTGGGATATAAAGAAACTCCAAGCGCAAACAAGGATTCCTCGACATTCATTCGCCGTGGCTAGCGCCAGACCCCTGGCCCGAGGTATCGGATTGCGTGGGGCGACCAGCGAGGAGGGCGCGGCCTGCCGGGCATTGTTTGCTTTCTTGTCGGACGAGGTGCTCTTAACTTTGGGGATGATGGCCGACGCCATGTTCCACATGTCGCAGTTCGTGAAGGACTGCGACGAGAGCGCGCTCGACGAGGCCGAACTCCCCCAGATGGTGCAGAGCTTCCAGTCTGTGCTGAACAAGGACTCATTTATACGTTTGCTCTCTCGCGATTTGTTTGGCCCTCGAGGCGTAGTCTGGTTTAGCTTCTCGGCCCCGCCCCCGCTGTCGCAACGTTGCTTGCGCTCTCGTCGTCGCAACGCTGCGCCCCTTCTCATCCTCTTCTTAGGCGGCCCGCCCCGCCCCGGTCGTCGCAACGCTGCGCCTCTCGCACTACTGCTGCCCCTCGGCGTTTCCCCCCCCCCCCCCCGCTCCCCCCCCCCCATCGTGGCCGCGCCGGGGCAGGGGGAGGGCGGCTCTTCTACCGTGCGCTCCGAAACAAGATCCCCAGCTGTTCGTGGAGGGGATGTGCATGCACTGCCCGGGCATGACAAGCGTGATGATCAATGTCCTGAAGCGCCCCAGGAGTTATGTTATTCTAGGGTCCATGGTCCACCTAGGCAGTCATGCAGGTCCGTCCCCAGAGCTTGCGACGAAGTGTCTGAAACGAATGGCGCTCTTAACGATGTTGGCGAATAAAGTTATCGCGGCCGAGTTTCCAGATGTGGAGTTGCTGAACTCGTTCCAAGTGTTTTCATTGACCGATAACAAGCGCGCCCGGGACCTCACCCAGACTAAGGCGGTCAACGCGCTCTTGGGTAGGTTGGCACGGGCTCTCGCTCTCGACTTCAGTGAGCTGCTCGAGCAATATACCTTGGTGGAGCCATACGCCCGCAAGCTCCACGCCACGAAGGGTACCTCCAATTTCAGCGCTTGGAAAGAGGCGACGCTCTGGCACAGGAAGCGGCAGAGGGGCAATGAGTCTCGCCGGGCACTTAGCCGTCTAACCCAATTTGGATGTCGGCGCAGTCTAACCCGATTTGGTCGGCGCTTGTGGACCCCTTATTATTACGCGCCGACCAGAAGATCGGGTTAGACTCCAATCCCCCCGTTTTTATGCAGCTTCTTACTCGTAGGACCCCTATCCCCAGCAGCGTGCCACTTGAATTCACCAGCGTAGCTCATAAGACCTTTTCTGTTAAACTGGGGCGCGCCACTTAACTTCGCCAGCGTAGCTCGTAAGAGTTTTTTATGTTAAATTTGGGCGTGCCACTTGAATTATCCAGCGTAGCTCTTCAGGCCTTTCCTGTTGTTGAACTCGGGCGTGCCATTTGAATTTGCCAGCGGAGCTCGCAAGACCTTTTCTGTTAAACTCGGTCGTTGATTTCGCCCGGGTAGCTTGTAAGACTTGTTTTGTGAAACTCAGGGTGGCCAAGGCCGGGGGCAGAAGAAGTACGAGCGGCGCCGAAGTTCATATGGGCTTTTTTAGTCGGCGTATCACACACATGCACACATATGAATGTGTCTATGAATGTGTATATATATACATAGATACATATATACATATATACATATAAATTATTGACGCTTCGCGTGTCCCCACCAGCCCATCCAGAAGCGATCGCCAGGTGGGTCGGTTACTTTCGGGATATAATGTTGAGAGGTTATTGTAAGACTCTCTGGGGCATATTGGGTTCATCTTTGGGCTCTCCTGGGGTGCCATTAGGGTCGTCTTGGTGCTCTCTTGGGGCTCTTTTGGGGGTGGTTCTGTGACCCTCGGGATATAATAATGTTGAGAGGTTATTTTAAGACCCTTTGGGGCATCTCCTCCTCGGGGTCATCTTTTCTTTCTCCTCGCGCTTTGAACGCGGGCCCCCCCGCGGCTGGAATCGCCGGCGTGCTTGCGAGCCAAACGCCCTGCGACATGCAATCAAACGCCTCGAATGAAGACACTGCAGCTGGTAAAGCACTTGTTCTCCTAAGCAGCGGCGAAAACTATTCAGCGGGCGCTCCGCTGCGGGTAAAGCACTTGATCTCCTAGGCAGTGGCGGAAAGTAGGGGGCGCATCGGGGCCATCTTCTTGGGCCTCTCTCGGGGCTCTCTTGGCAAGAAGGCAAACGCATTGATTTGCCTTTGGTGTTTCAATGGTTCTGGCCTCTTGGGGGGCCCTTCGAGGGCTCGGGGGGCACTCGAAACCGCTTTCTTGGGGCCGTCTTGAGGCCTCTTCTTTCTTGGTGGTGGGCGCGTGTCGGAGGCTACCTTGAGCCATATTGAGACATCTTGGGCCATCTGGGAGGCCATCTGGGGCTCCCTGAGGCCCTCTTGGACCCATCTTTCCTTGGCCAAACAGAACGCTCTAACTGCCCGCGGCCCGCCCCGCCCAGGCCCAGGGGGCGGGGGTAGGGGGAGGGGTGGGCCCCTCCCCGAGCGAGCAGGGGAAGAAGGAGGAGGTAATGGCAGAGAGGAGAAGACCACGTTCCCTATACCTACGCCCAGAGGGCTGGTGGTGGGATATAGCTTGTTGTTTGGATCAGCAATCGGGGCTCTTTCTTCGACGCGCGCAAGATGAGGCCCGGAGATGAAGGAGCTCGTGCTTTGCCTTGCCCGCTGGGGGGCCTGGATGTCGAGCTCATCTGACGTCGAGCGCGGCTTTGCCAAGGCTCCGCCCCTCCTTCTTCTCGGCGGGGGGGGGGCCCATCATCCTCTTCTCCTGCGTTGCGAACCCCAAAAAACCAAAATCGTTTCGTTTGGGCGGCCCCCAGTCGCCATTGGATGGTGACTCGGTTGGAGAAGACGTTGGCCCCCGAACAGCGTCGGGGTACGCGGCCCGCCGCGGTCGTCGGATAATAGGGGGATGGGTCGTCGTCGGGGGGAGGGTGGTGACAGAGGGCTGCGCTCAGAAAACAGCGATCTCAGACTGTGCGGCTGAAGGGCGGGCAGTCGGAAGACGTGCACACTCACCGCGAGGAGGACATCTTGATTATTCGGTCGGAGAATCTTCGCGATCAGGCGTGGGTGGACATCCGGGCAGCCGCGGGCAAGCTGTGGATCGAGAACTATGGCAAGCCTCGCCATCACACCACGGCCAGGATGGATAAAGGGATTGCTGCGAAGGCCAAGCCAGACGACCGCCGCGGAGAGGCCCACTTCACCCGGGAGCTGTCGAAAATTCATCAATCCCTGAATGGCGAGGCTGGGCGTGTCCTGCCGAGCCGACACGATCTTCTCGACGTCGCCTCGCTCACGGACAAGCAGATCGCAGAGTTCAAGTTCAACGACCGCAAGGAGGCGACCGCTCAGGCCAAGGCTTTACTTGCTGGCTTCTTGGATGCTTCGGACGTGACCCCCGAGATGCAGGCCTTTGCGCTCGACTACGTGAGGAGAACCGCCAAGTCCCAACAGGCCCTGACTTCCAGCCTGCTCAACGTTGTGAAAAAAGTGCACAAGACCCCTCAGAGCATCGAGGACAAGTTGATTTTCTTCGACAGCGGCGCGCTGCCGATGTCCCCGGCGCAACTTGCACAACTGCACGCGAAGCAGGCGGCCCGCCCGCGTCGGTCCAAAACATTGTTTGCTATGCTTGCTCTTCTGCTCGAGCTTGCTTGGCCGCCGCTGTGGGGATGAGACTCAGTGGGTCGTGGTGTTCGCTTGCCCCTACTACATCCCCGCGCCCCCTTCTTGCCCCCCCCCCCTCCTGCCACCGCTCAACCCGAAGCAAGGCGGTCAAGCGGAGCGATGCCGACATTTTTGTGGTGCCCAACCTCGGTGAGATCCCGAATCGTACCCGCCTGATTGCTGGACTGGTTGGCGGCGTAGTCTCTACGATGGAGTTCGTGGCGAGTCGCGGCGCATCTGGCTCAACCGTTGCGTTCTCGGGCTCTGCATTCGTGCCGCGCAAGCTCTACATCTGCCCTGGGTTCATGGTGAAGTACCCTTGGATCTGTTCTGACATTTACGATGTGCTGAACCTGGTTACGGCCAAGTTGAAGCTGGCGAAGTCCGAGGCGGAGGTCGAGGGGATCCTCGCGAATGTCGCGACCCGCGCGCGGCGCCAGAGAGAGATCATCGTGCTGTGCAGCAAGGCGGAGAAGGCTTCGGAGGATCCCGCATTCTTCAGCGTTGTTGTTGGCTTTTCTTCACGTTTCGCGTATCCCCACCAGCCCATCATCCCGAAGCAACCGCCAGACGAGTTGCCTCGACGCGGGAAGCGTAGCAGCAAGCAGTCCAACAGTGATGAACCACATCCGTCTTGGAGGCCCCTCTGGCCGTCTTGGGCCATCCTGAGGCTATCTTGTTGGGCCATATTGGGTGCATCTTGCGCTGTCTTGGAGACATGTTGGGGCCATCTTGGGCTCTCTTTGGGCCGTCTTCTTGGCCGTCTTGGAGGCCGGCCATCTTGGGCGTCTAGGAGACCACTTGAGCAGCCTTTGGGCCCTCTCAGGGCCGTATTGGGGACCTCTGGGGCTGCTGTCTTGGGGCCATCTTTGGGCCTCTTGGGCGCTCTTGGGGGCCTTCTTCTTGGGGGCCGTGGATGGCCTCTTCTTCTTGGGGGGGGGGAGGGCTTCTTGGAGGTGGTCGGTCAGACGACGGGGGGGGGGGGCACCGATCGCCCCCCCCCTCCTCCCCTCGGGCGGGAGCAACGATCCCCGTGAGGGGTATCAAAAAATAGCTCCCGCAAGAAGCGGAAAAAGGACGCTCTACATACCCGCGGCCCTCCCCGCCCAGGTCCAGGGGAGGCGGTGGCGGGGGGGGGAAGGGGCAAGCCCCTCCCCGAAAGGGAAGAAGAGGTTGTTGTTGGATGGAAGAGCGGCGAGGGACATCCGTATTATTAGACCACCTGTCGCCCAGAGGGCTGGTGGGATTTCAGCCGCGGCCGCGCGTCGTGGCCATCATCATTCCAGCTCACCCTCCTCCTTCCCCCCCCTCCCTTCCCCACCTGTCCTGCGCTCCCCGCCTGGCCCTCCTCTTCCTCCTTCTCCCCCTCCTCCCCCCCCCCCTCCTCCTCCTCCTCCTTTTCTTTCCCCCCCCGAAGAAATATCGGTGGTAGTAGAGGCTCCGCTGGGAGAACCTGGCTGGCCACATGTGCATCTTCGTTGTTGCAGATGTCTGCGATGGAAGCGCATGATGATGTGCATCACCATTCGCCGTCGTTGCTGTCGTTGATGTTGCTGTTTCTTCTTGGCGGCGGCCCGACATGTAGTAATGAAAACGTTGTTTGCTTGTCTGACCCCAGCTGCTCGCCGCGGTCAAGAACAGATTCAGCCTGTTCGACGCCCTCGAGCACGAGTTCGTGTGCAAAGTCGACCCTTCCAGGTCGTCATCTGGAGTCACAAGTGGTTGACTACTACTATTTGGTGCTTGCTTGGTGGTGGTGGGGGTCCTCGCCGCGCCGCTGCCGCTGCAAGTGCTGGGCATGATGCCCGCCGAGCCGTTGTTGATGATGGGGCTCCTCGGCCGGCGAGCTTGATTGAACCTCGCATCGCCGTGATGTGGTGTTGGGAACAACATGTCAGTGGCTAGTGGTTGTCTAACGTTCCCTCTTCGGCCTCTGCCTTCCTCTTCTTCTTCTTGTGACGCGCGTGCGGCGTCTTCACGCTATCATCTTGGTGGGGAATGCCTCCTCCTACCCATCTCCTCTCCACAATTATGCCTCCTGCCCGCCTTGTCCTTCTTCCCGTGGCCCTCGCCATCCACCATCCTGTCCCCCTCTTCTACCCCCCTCCTCTTTCCCTCTTCCTTCCTTCTCCCCATCCCCCATGCTATTTTTTCCCCTAGCCCAGGGGCCAGGGGAAGGGCGCCCCACCATGATGACTGACGTGGTGATGATGGGGTGAGTCTAGTGTCTCGTCTAGCTGCTAAACGCGCCACCGCGAGCCAGGAGGGCATTCCGACGCTCTTGTCCTCTCCTCCGTGCTTTCTTTTTCCTCTCCACCCTCATCCTGCTGCTGCTTCTTGCTGCACTTCCCTCCTCCTCCTCCCCCCTCCCCCCCTTCTTCTGCTTCCCCTCCTCCCCCATCCTTTTCCCTTCTCCTTCTCTCCTCCCCCTCCCCCCAACCAATCATCTATCTCCTGTCGCATGGCTCTTCTCAGCAGAACTACTCGTGGAGCCCGCTGTGGCCTTCTTCTCTGCCCATGATAATTTCCCGCGGGCCCCCGTCGCTACTATTCATCACTATTACTGCTACTTCTACGACGACTGGTGCTGCTGCTGTTAAAATTTTGCATATGCTGCTGCTACTCTCGCCATGCTGCTGCCTACTACTACTACCACCCCCCCCCGCTGCGCCTTCGCTCTTCTTCCATTCTTCCGCCCATCCTGCTCCATCACCGCTCCCCCTCACCAGCGGCCCACCAGCCGGGCGGGCCGAGGCGCGCGCTCGGTCGGGCTCGCTCGCAGAAGCGGTTGTCGTCGTCGTCGGGCGCGGCCTCCGGCCGGCGGCGGCGGGCGACGGCGGCGCCGCCGGCGGGGGGTCGAGGCCGGTGGCGGGGGAGGAGGAGAAGGAGAAGGAGGGGGGAGGAGGTTGAAGCCAAAAAAGGGGTGCGTGGCAGAACATTGGTTGGGGGGGTTTTCTTAATTATGCCGTTTGGGGTGGGTGGGGGGGGGGGGGGAAGGCATTAGACGGCAAGTGGTAGGTGGGCTCCTGGGGCAATGCAAGCATTGTTTGATTGGGATTGCCTCAAGGCGCGGTCGGCATGCAATGGTGCTGTCCAGTTTTTTTCCCAACCATCCTGTGGTGTTGGGTCCTCGTTTTGAAGAGATGGTGCGCCGCGTCTCCTCTCCCTCCTTCCTTCCTTTCTCCCTCTGCCCCCTCCCTCCTCCCACTATCATCATCGCCGCAGCACACCCCTCGCACGTTTCGTGGCCCCATAGGGAACTCCACCGAGGAGGGCCCCAGTGGCTGCGTTGGCATGGCGGCACCGCACCCATTTCGGCACACCCCTCACACGTCGTTTCGTTGCCCCATAGGGAGCTCCACCGAGGGCCCCAGTGGCTGCGTTGGCATGGCGGCACCGCGCAGATTTCGGCACACCCCTCACACATTTTCGTGGCCCCATAATAATAGGGAGCTCCACCGAGGGCCCCAGTAGTGGCTGCGTTGGCATGGCGGCACCGCACCCATTATTTCGGCACACCCCTCACACGCTTCGTCGTGGCCCCATGCAACATCATAGGGAGCTCCACCGAGTGCCCCAGTGGCTGCGTTGGCATCATGGCGGCACCGCACCCATTTCGGAGGCACACCCCTCACACGTTGTTTCGTGGCCCCATAATAGGGAGCTCCACCGAAGGCCCCAGTGGCCGCGTTGTTGGCGGCACCGCACCCATTTCGGCACACCCCTCACACGTTTCGTGGCCCCATAGGGAGCTCCACCGAGGGCCCCAGTGGCTGCGCTGGCATGGCGGCACCGCACCCATTTCGGCACACCCCTCACACGTTTCGTGGCCCCATAATAATAGGGAGCTCCACCGAGGGCCCCAGTGGCTGCGTCGTCGTTGGCATGGCGACACCGCGCCCATTTTTTCGGCACACCCCTCACACGCTTCGTGGCCCCATAGGGAGCTCCACCGAGGGCCCCAGTGGCCGCGTTGACATGGCGGCACCGCACCCATTTCTTCGGCACACCCCTCATCACACGCTTCGTGGCCCCATCATAGGGAGCTCCACCGAGGGCCCCAGTGGTGGCTGCGTTGGCATGTCGGCACCGCGCCCATTTGTTCGGCACACCCCTCACACGTTTCGTGGCCCCATAATAGGGAGCTCCACCGAGGGCCCCAGTGGTTGTTGCGTTGTTGTTGGCATCATGGCGGCACCGCACCCATTTCGGCACACCCCTCACACGACGTTTCGTGGCCCCATAGGGAGCTCCACCGAGCCCCAGTGGCTGCGTTGGCATGGTGGCACCGCACCCATTTCGGCACACCCCTCACACGACGTTTCGTGGCCCCATAGGGAGCTCCACCGAGCCCCAGTGGCTGCGTTGGCATGGTGGCACCGCACCCATTTCGGTACACCCCTCACACGTTTCGTGGCCCCGTAGTAGGAGGGAGCTCCACCGAGGGCCCCAGTGGCTGCGCTGGCATGATGTCGGCACCGCACCCATTTCGGCACACCCCTCACACGCTTCGTGGCCTCATCATGGGGAGCTCCACCGAGAGCCCCAGTAGTGGCTGCGTTCGCATGGCGGCACCGCGCCCATTTTTTCGGCACACCCTTAGCACGTTTCGTCGCCGAGGGCCCAGGACAACGTTTCGTGGCCCCATAGCAGTAGTAGGGAACTCCACCGAATGCCCCAATGCTACCACCGCCCGCGTGCGTTCCGTAGCACGCCCAGGACAGCGCTTCGTGACTCCATAATAGGGAGCTCCAACAAAGGCCCCAGTGCTACCGCCCGCATGCGTCCAGTGCGCCCAGGACAGCGTTTCGTGACACGCCTTTCGTGGCCCCATCTATCATCATAGGGGGGCCCGCCGAAAGCTGCACCCATAAAGCGTTATTCACAATTGCATATGGTTGGGTCTTTCGCCAGGATAATTGTTTTTATATAATAAGCCGCGCCACTGGACGACGCGCGGCACTGGAACAACAACGGTCACACTAGAGGAAACGGCCACTCTGGCTTAACACAGCGCACGGCACCCTCAACAACACGTCGCACTTGAGACGGCCATTCTGGTCATCATTCCGTAACCGCGAGGAAGGATGGAGGATGAAGGAGGAGAAGGGGGAGAAGGGATGAGAAGGAGGGGGCGGATGGGGTAGCCGAAAATGGGGAGGAGGGGGCGGTGATGATGGGATCGACGTTGGTGGACTACTGGGGGTCGACGATGGTGCATTATTAGGGGAGTCGGGGGTGATGGTTGATTGATGATGAGGGGGGGTGCTGATGATGAGGGCCGAGGATGGACGAGGGGTCGAATAAATATGGATCAGGGGATGATGGAGGAGGAGGAGGGCGAATGGCGATGATCGGAGGATGTGCGTAGGACAATGATGCGGAGGAGGAGAGAAGAGGCAACAACCAGGGAAGACGATGGACGATGATGGTAATAATGATGAGGATGTTGATGGATGCGGAGGGATGAGGATCGTGGATGATGATGCTCAAGGGGTCGAGACAAGCGCACTCTCGCCTAATAAGAAGAGGGAGATCCTTGTTGCCCCCGCCGCCGAACCCAGGTAAACAATCGTAAGCGCTTGCGAATGTCCATCGCTTGTAATAGAAAACCAATAGCACGGCCCCCGCCGCCCCCGCCGCCGACCCCCGGTGAACGCTCGTAAGCGCTTGCGAATATTCAGTGGGATTCCAGCCGTGGCTGGGATTCTCGTTAAGGCTAAGGGCCCTTCGGCTGTTCAAAAAAGGCAATATCTATCATGATTTATTGAACGCTCGGGAGCGCAAGTGAGTGTTTAAAACTTAGAAGAATTTTTGAACACTCGTGTGTGCCTGCGGATGTTTATCGCTTGTAGTACAAAAACTATATCACGGCCCCGTCGCCCCTGCCCCGCCCCCGCCGCCGACCCCGGGTAAACACTCGTAAGCGCTTGCGGATGTTCAGGGGTAATTAATGAACAGCCCAACTTCAGCTGTTCAAAAAACACCAATGATTTCTGAACGCTCGCTTGCGCAAGTGAGCGTTTAAAAACTCTGTGATTTATCTTTGATTTTTTGAACGGGCAACGCCTGCAAGACCCCCCGTCGCAACGCCCGCCCCACGAGCCATAACGAGAATCCTTTTCGGGGGCCAACTGTTGATTGATTGCCACCCCTTCCTATTATTGAAGTATGTATTATGATGGACGATGGCGATTGCTACTTCGTATTTGTGTTGTGACTGGCGTGGGATCTTGCCGTGATGACCCGTCCGGCTGTGAGATGGATCACCGCCGTCGGGCTGCTGCCGCTGCTGGCCGCCGCCCAGCGTTGTTGCTCGAGCTCGCCCTCGACATCGAGGGTGCGGCAGCAGAGGCCAGCTAGGTACTCTTCATCATCATCGTCTTCCTGCTTCACCACCGCCCCCCCGCAACAACAAGGTTGTCGAAGATGGGCAAGAAGGCGGCGGCAGGGAAGCCCGCGGCGGCGAAGAAGGCTGCGGCGAGGGGTCGCCCGTCGACAGCGGCGGCGGGGGGTGAGCCCAGCATCATGGCCCTGGACACCATCGGCGTCGACGTGACCACTGCCGGGGTGAACGCGCCCATCTGGTTGAGGCACAAGGACCCAATTTTGGATTGAGCCCAGCTGCGCGTGGACCTCCCCCTACCTCGTTCTTGATGGTGTGGTGGCGGGGTCGGGGCCCTGCGGCGAGCCGACCCTCCTCGTCGTGATAATGGGCGGGCCCGATGGGCGGGCCCATCATGTGGGTGGGCCTTCATTCTTGCGCGCGATCGGACCCCCCCCCTGCAATGAGCACTAGCAACAGCGCCTCATAGTGATGTTTATTCGATGATGAGCGGGGCGGCGGAGGGAGGGATGGCGAGAACGAGGAGGAGGGAGGGGGGATGAGCGAGAGCGAGGAGAGAGAGAGAGAGAGAGAGCGAGAGAGAGAGAGAGACGAGACGAGAGGGACACGAGAGACCAGACGAGCGAGACAAGACGATGCGATGCGAGACGATATATATATATTTATATATGTAAACATCTATATCTATGATATATAGTTATATATATAGAGAGAGATAGAGAGAGAGATAGCCATATAGAGAGATAAACCTAGAGAGAGAGAGAAATAAATAAAGAAAGGGATCGAGAGAGAGATATAAAGATAACGAGAGAGAGAGAGAGAGAGAGAGAGAGAGAAAGACAGAGAACGAGAGAGAGAGATAGAGAGTGAGACGGAGGGGTGGAGGATGGATATAGCGGGAGGGAGAGATATGGAGATGGGAGGGAGAGAGAAAGAGAATAGAGAGAGAGAGAGAGAGAGAGAGAGAGAGAGAGAGAGAGAGAGAGAGAGATACAGAGAGAGAGAGAGGAGAGAGAGAGAGAGAGAGAGAGAGAGAGAGAGAGAGAGAGAGAGGGAGAGAGAGAGAGAGAGAGATAGAGAGAGAGAGAGGTGCAGAAAGCATGTGCGCTCCGAGACCTAGTAGCTCCGATTAGAGAGAGAGCTCCGCCTCCTCCTTCCCTTCTTCGCTCCCCCCTCCAGTTCTCCCCCGCCGCATCCTTCCCCCCATTATTCGCGTCGTCCTGCCTCCTGCTCCTCTTCCCCTGCGTCCACCTCCTGCACCTCCTCCCCTTTCTTCTCCTCCTCCTCCTCCTCCTTCGCCCTCCCCTTCCGCCTCCGTTTTTTTCAGCATCTGGTCAGGAGAACGTCGACCTGGTATACGACCACGCGGCCTTCGCTGGCATCAAGGAGTCTGAGCCGCTCAAGTTCACTACTGCTGCTGATGATGCGAGTGCTTTCATCGCACCTTTCCAGGGGCCCGTGGCGTCGAACTCATTGGAGAAAAATGGTGAATACATGTGTGGCATCAACCTCGCCTGGATTGATCCATTCTTTGCGCCGTGCCCGAAAGTCCCCATCGCGTGGGCGAGCGTCCAGACGATCTACGACGCCTACTTCAAGAAGGGGAAAGGTTGGGGCAAAGACTTGGCCCTGGAGATCCCAGTCTTGGAGTGCGAGATTGGGTCGGACTTGATGAAGCATAAGGGCAGCTTCAAACACGCGTCGCCGGACGAGATCATCATGGCTTTCTTCCAGGCTGTGGCGGACGACATCCGCAGAGGCGCGCCCGAGGAGACCTTCCAGAACTGGATATACCACTTCCAGTGCGTCCCGTGCATGTTCGTGAAGGTGGCCAGGTTCGAGGACATCGAGTGGAGAGGCGGCCCTGGCCGCATTGAAATGTTGGTTTCAGGAGGGAGGTAAATAGGACGTGGGGGATGATGGGGACGAGACATGATGGGGGAGGAGAAGGAGGAAAAAAGAGGACATGCAGAACATCATACTAAGTCGGGGACGTAGGACGGAGGAGTGGAGGAGTGGCATGCAGCAGCCAAGAACAGCAGCTCGCACTGGCGAACATATCTTCTCGGGTTAGATAGCTGCATCGGCCACGCGGCCGGGGGGACAGATGATGCAAACAAAGTGGCTCCCCACCGCCATCCAGCAGATGCCCCAAGACTGTTGGTAACAAATCGTGCTCACCCCCCTTCCCCCCCCCCCCCCCCCCTCCGCCCATCCGAGGGGGGCGGGGCCGCCTGGCGGCCCCAGGAGGAGGAGGGGGAAGGGTCCACCAGGCCCGCAACAACAAACAACAACAAGTGACACGACGCATAACCTCCGCAGCCGCGCAGCTCCGTGAAGACATCAAGACCAACACTACCCTGTGCCGCACCGTGATTCAGCGCATCTGGGATATGAACTTGCGGCGGGTCGAGATGGGCGGCGCCAAGGTGACCCCGGCCGCCATGTTTGAGGTCTACGAGAAGAAGCTCGACGCCTCTTCACGTGGCGAGAAGATCTCCGTTGGTTTCATCGACGCTGCGTTTACCATTTGGGACCGCGCCCTGTGCAAGCCAAGTGTTCAAGCTGTTGTGTTGGCCCAAGAAGAGTACCGTGAGAAGTCGATTTTCAACGAGTCCTCGAAGATGCAAGAAATGATCTCTAAGGCGCGTAGCGACGATAACATCGAGTGGGTGTTCACAATTGTTGCCGACTACTTCGAGGCCGAGCTCATCACCCACGATGCATTGTCTCTCAGGAACCTGCAGGGCAAAGCCCCAAATTCCAATGGGAAAGGGATCGTCGACCTTTTCGTGTTTAAGAAGACGATGCTGGCGTACTTCCTGGACACGCTGATGCCGGGGAAAGCTATTCCAGCCGGGTGCAAGGCGAAGATCCGAGAGGTGGTCTCCTCCGCCAAGGCGTTCCGACAGCACATGGGGTACCCCAAGGCGACGTGGCACCCTGATCTGTCGTGGAAGGCTGGCTGGCCACCGAGCGCGGACAGCATGTTGAAGATCATCGAGGACTCACTCGGGCCGGGCGCAAACAAGCATGGGCAGACGTCAGTGATGATAGTAGAAGGGGTGTCGGCGATCATCGCGTGGATGCCTCTCGTCGTCGCGCTGATCTGGCGTCCTTGGATGCCCCATCGGGTCGCCCTTTGAGCCATCGCCGTCTCCCTGGCCTCCTCCTCCCTCCTCCTCCTCCTTCTCCTTGCCCCCCCCCCTGGCCGGGCAGGCAAAACTGTTTCAGGGCCAGCAGGGGCAGCGTGGAACAACAGCGGGTCTTCTTATGTCAGTTTAGGCCCAAGGACCCTGGATGCGCTCCGACTTACTACTCTGTAACCACATCTCACAATAGGTCAGGACTTTGCTCTACCGATGCTCCTCATCCTCGGCCTTCTCCTCCTCCATCTCCTCTTCCGGATGTGTCTCATGATGTCCTTCCCTTTTCCTTCTCAAGTCACCCTCCCCTGCTGCCCGCCCCTTTCCTTCTTCTTCTGAGCCCCCCTCCCTCCTGCCCTCCATTTTTCCCCACATCGATCTTCAACAGGACGTCGTGTACAATCAGACCTTCGACGAGGTGCTCCGCCAGGCCGTCCGCTCTGCGAAGACCCCCGAGGACTGCTGCGACTTGGGCGAGCTCGCCCAGGCCCTGAACAAGTTGGACGAGGAGATCAAGGAGGAGCAACCACCTGATGTGGTGCAGCAGCCTTCGGCGGCGGACGTCGAGGCCAGCAGGAAGAAGGCGGAGGAGGAGGAAGCCAATAAGAAGAAGGAGTGGGACTTCGAGGAGAGCGCCTCGTCTGTCATCCTGAAGAAGGTCGAGGAGGCGAACTCGTCCAAGACGGGGGACTCGCAGATGACCGATGCCGACGACATCGAGAAGATCAAGGCTGCCGAGAAGGATGTCACCCGGATCTTCGATGCCAACGTCACTCTCTGCCCGATGCCCGACAGCGAGAAGAAGGCCCGGGCGGCTCTCCAGGGGTCCGCGGTTGGCAAGGGGCCCGAGCAGCATGGCGCGGAGAAAAAGTTCACCCTCATCTTTGTCGACCCCGGCCTCCTCGGCGAGCCTGTGACGGCCCCGCACATCCGCATCAACGCTGTGCCCCAGGACAAGATCAAGGTGGGGCGCGCGAGGGGTCGCAATATGTTGTTTCCCAAGTTCGTTCAAACAGAATTTAGTTATACAAGACTGCAGTGGCGCTTCGCGTCATGCAGCTTGGTCCTTGATGAAGTTTGGTATGCAGGCGGAATAACAGGGCTGTAAAGCCGACAATATAGCGATAACTCTTTGTTGCCTTTTCTGTCATCGCCGCTAGAATAATGTTATTCGTTATCCTTCCTCCATGTTTTTTCCATCATTTTCGCCATGCCCTGCGCATTATCTCCATCCTCCTCGGCTCTTCTTGCTGGGGCCCCTCCTTGTAGAGCCTCTGGGGCCTCGCAAAAGTTATGTCATGCTTTCTTAAGGCCTTCTGGCGGCCTCTTGGGCGTGTTCTGGGGGCCTCTGGGGGCTTCCTCGGGTCGCCCTGCCTCCAACCGCGGTCTCCCTGAACGAGCGGGTCACGATTTGGAATGCTTCGGAAGGTGTCTTGGGGCCATCTTCTTGGGCCGCCGTGGGGCTCTCTGCTGAGGGCCATCTTGGGCCCCTGTTGTGCCGTTTCGGGGCTCTCCTCTTGGACTGCCTGGTAAACTCTTTAAAACGCGGGGAGGGGGGGGGGGCAATTTCGCAACGGCTTCTGGCTGTTATTTTCCATTTTTCCTTTGCGATTTTAGAGCCTCCCAGGCGGCTTCGGACGCCCAGACAACATCCGTCTTGGAGCGTCGGGAAGCCCACAAGAGGATAACCCCAACAGCACTCACCAAAAACCAATAGAATATCAATGCTGGTTGCCTCTTGGGCCCTTCTTGGGAGTGCTCTTGGATGCCTCTTGTTGGGGCGTTTCGGGACGATTTTTGGGAATATAATGTCTTCTTGCTTGGGGGCCGTCTGCAGGTCACGTCGGTCACTCTTGGAGCGCTCTTGCGCTGTCTTCGGGGTCTCTGGGGCGTCTCCGATGACCCCTCCCCCCGATCGCCCGAGGTGTGCTGGGAAGGCCTGGCAAGACGCCCTGCGAGGCCCTGGCTGGGCGCCGCTTCGAGGCCCGTCCGGATGGCCCCACATCCCCAGATCTTGGGAGCCCAGTTGTTCCCAACCATCCTGTGGTGTTGGGTCATCGTTTTGAAGAGACGGTGCCCCGCGTCTCCTCTCCCTCCTTCTTTCCTTCCTCCTCCCTCTGCCCCCTCCCTCCTCCCACTATCACAGCGCGCCCCTCGCACGCTTCGTGGCCCCATCATAGTAGGGAGCTCCGCCGAGGGCCCCAGTGGCTGCGCTGGCCTTGCGGCGCCGCGCCCATTTTCGGCACGCCCCCTCACGCGTTTCGTGGCCCCATAATAGGGGGCTCCACCGACGAGGGTCACAGTGGCTGCGTTGGCATGGCGGCACCGCGCCCATTTCGGCACACCCCTCACACGTTTCGTGGCCCCATACGGAGCTCCACCGAGGGTCCCAGTGGCTGCGTTGGCATGGCGGCACCGCGCGCATTTCGGCACACTCCTCACACGCTCCGTGGCCCCATAGGGAGCTCCACCGAGGGCCCCAGTGGCTGCGTTGGCATGTTGGCACCGCACCCATTTCGGCACGCCCCTCACACGCTTCGTGGCCCCATCATAGGGAGCTCCACCGAGTGCCCCAGTGGCTGCGTTGGCATGGCGGCGGCGCCGCACCCATTTCGGCACACCCCTCACACGCTTCGTGGCCCCATAGTAGGGAGCTCCACCGAGGGCCCCAGCAGTGGCTGCGCTGGCATGGCGGCACCGCACCCATGTCGGCACACCCCTCACACGTTTCGTGGCCCCGTAATAATAGGGAGCTCCACCGAGGGTCCTAGTGGCTGCGTTGTTGGCATACAGCGGCACCGCACCCATCATGTCGGCACACCCCTCACACGTTTCGTGGCCCCATAGGGAGCTCCACCGAGAGCCCCAGCGGCTGCGTTGGCATGATGGTGGCGGCACCGCACCCATGTCGGCACACTCCTCACACGTTTCGTGGCCCCATAAATATGGAGCTCCACCGAGGGCCCCAGTGGCTGCGTTGGCATGGCGGCACCGCACCCATCTCGGCACACCCCTCACACGTTTCGTGGCCCCATCATCATAGGGAGCTCCACCGAGGGCCCCAGTGTCTGCGTTGGCATGGCGGCACCGCGCTCATTTCTTCGGCACACTCCTCACACGCTTCGTGGCCCCATCATAGGGAGCTCCGCCGAGGGCCCCAGTGGCTGCTGCGTTGGCATGGCGGCACCGCACCCATTTCGGCGCACTCCTCACACGTTTCTTCGTGGCCCCATCCATAGGGAGCTCCACCGAGGGCCCCAGTGGCTGCGTTGGCATGGCGGCACCGCACCCATCATTTCGACACACCCCTCACACGTTTCGTGGCCCCATAGGGAGCTCCACCGAGAGCCCCAGTGGCTGCGTTGGCATGCATGGCGGCACCGCACCCATGTCGTCGGCACACCCCTCACACGTGTCGTGGCCCCACCATAGGGAGCTCCACCGAGGGCCCCAGTGGCTGCGTTGGCATGGCGGCACCGCGCCGATTTCGGCACACTCCTCACACGTTTCGTGGCCCCGTAGGGAGCTCCACCGAGTGCCCCAGCGGCTGCGTTGGCATGGCGGCACCGCGCCGATTTCTGCACGCCCCTCACACGTTTCGTGGCCCCATCATAGAGAGCTCCACCGAGAGCCCCAGTGGCTGCGTTGGCATGGCGGCACCGCACCCATTTTTTTGGCACGCCCCTCACACGTTTCGTGGCCGAGGGCCCAGGGCCGCGTTTCGTGGCCCCATAGTAGGGGGGAACTCCACCGAAGGCCCCAATGCTACCGCCCGCATGCGTCCCGCACGCCCAGGACAGCGCTTCGTGGCCCCATAGGGAGCTCCACCCAAAAAGGCCCCAATGCTACCGCCCGCATGTGTCCCGCACGCCCAGGGCAGCGTTTCGCGGCACGCCTTCCGTGGCCCCATAACATAAGAAGGGGGCCCCACCGACAGCAGCACCCGCCACGCGTTATTATTCACGACAATTGCATATGGTTGGGCCCTTCGCCAGGATTTTGTTTTGGGGGGAGGGTGGTGTGATGATGGGTTTTCCCACCGCCCGGACGTGTAAAAACAAAAGAGGAATAAGTTAGTGGCGACGTCGCAGCGGAGACACTGGGGGCCCTCTGGGAGCCCCAACTGCTGGGCCCAATGCGCCTTCCTGGCTGGGGCCTTCCTCCTCCTCCTCCTCCTCCTCCTCCTCCTCCTCCTCCTCCTCCTCGTGGAATGCGGGGTGGTGCTGCTTGCGGGTGCTTGCGTGGGCCATTTTATCACGCATGGCGCCGGGGGGAATGTGGTTGGTTTGCGATCGGCCGACAACGAGATTCATTTTTGCAGTCCCACAGTCTCCACCATTTCTCTAATAATAAGCGCCATATTGGTTTATGCACCCTTCTTTTGGCCCCATACATAATAGCGAATTGTTGGCGCTTCGCGCATCCCCACCAGCCCATCCAGAAACGACGCTCAGGGGAGTTGTTGAGGTGATCAGGGAAGTCGGGGAGCATGCAGAATATCAAAGGGCGGGGGAAGCTGTCACAGACCCCGAGAGGGGGAGGATGGAAGAGGAATCGTCGTCGTCGTCGGAGGACGGAGGGTGGGGAGGAGGATGAGGAGGGGGAGGAGGAGGAGGAGGAGGAGGAGGAGGATGAGGAGGAGGAGGAGGGGAACGAGGGGGACATGGAGTAGTAGGGCGAGGACGAGGAGGACGAGACGGAGGAGACGGAGCAGAGGGGAGAGAATGAGGAGAACGATGAGAAGGAGGAGGAGGGTGATGATGAGGAGGAGGGAGGAAGAGGAAGAGGTGGTTGAGGAAGAGGAAGAGGAAGAGGACTGCGAACCCGAAGAGCCAGAAGCGTCTTGAATGCCTTTTCGGAAATCCTCTTGAGGCTTATTGGGGGTATCTTGGGAGCCTCTTGGAGGGTTTTGTTGGGTGCCTTGGGGCATCTTGGGCGCCTCTTGGGACCCTCTTGAGGCGCTCTATTGGGCGTTAGTGGGGCCATCTTGGAAAGAGTCGATCAAACAAGAGGAGGGCTCCAATTAGCTTCCCCCCTCGGGAGCCCCATCGTTTGCCTCTTGGGCCCCTCTTGGAGCGATCTTGGGCGCTTTGGGGGCCGCCTTGGGGCTCTCTTGGGCCATCTTGGAGCCATATTGAGGCCTCGGATGCCCATCGGAAGCGACAAGGCGAGAAAGCAAAACACATTGTTTTTCCTTAGGTGTTGGGACGATGTTGGCCTCGTCGGGGTTTCCTTAGGGAGCTCTTTGGCCACTTGGAGCCGTCTTGGGATCGCCTTGGGGCTCTTGGAGCATCTTGGGGGCCATCGTGGGCGATCTTGCGCTATCTTGAGCCATCTTGGAACTCATCTTGGGCTCTCTGAGGCGTTTTCGAAGCCATCTTTGGCCATCTTGGGCGCTCCAACGCGCCGCGGCCCCCCCCCGCCCAGGTCCAGGGGGGGGTAGGGGGAGGGGCAAACCCCTCCCCAAGGGGGAAGAGGGAGGGGTGGAAGAGGATCTGGTCTAGACCACGCACGCCCAGAGGGCTGGTGGGACTTGGTAATCCTCGCCCCCATCATCCCGCCATCTCCGTAGAATCTGCCATCCTCCCCCCTCCTCCTTCCCCCCTCCAATCCGCCCAAGAGTGGGTAGGAGGGGGGCTCAAACCTTTGTCTTCTTGTTGGGGTCCTCCGCTGGGCCCAATGCCCAATTGACCCATCCTCTTCTTTTGATGCCTGCAGGTGCTGCTCCGGGCGGTGTTGTCGCGCTTCGATGATGGCAGTAAGGGCAGCGCCATTCACGACACGGACTTGTTCCTCCTCTTCGACAACCATCTCCACTACAACGTGCAGAAGTTCCAGAAGAAGCAGATCTATTTGTCATACGACGAGGACAGCCTACGCCACCGCATGGGGTGCGTCCGGGGCAATTCGCAGTTCGATCAGATCGAGTACCTGACACTTTGCAGCAAGGACGAGTTGAGCATGTGCCTCCCCAACACGAAGCGGCTGATCTACCCTGGCTCGAACTCGGGCAACAAAATCGGCGACATCGAGTTGCCACCTGTTTCTGCCCTGTGGCAGCTTCCGTGCAAGGTGAAGCACCAGATCCACGGGGCCTTCAGGGTCGAGGCCGGGGGGGGGACGAAGGGCGAGGAGGGCCCCGGGCGCGGGAACAAGCGCAAGACCGTGGACACAGTGGAACCAGTCTTCTGGCGCGGCCGCCCCGTCAAGTTCTACACTGAGCTGAAGCATTCGTACCGCATGGGGAAGTGTATTGACATCAGCGTCGGCGATGGCACGCTCGCTGTTCTTTGCGCCCAGAATCGGATTCCCTACTTCGGCTTCAGCCTGAACGAGAAGCACGCCAAAGCAGTGCGCCAGCGGTGCATTCAGGTGATGCTGGAGCGGAAGTTCACCGAGGGCGACAAGTCGTACGACCCCGAGCTGGCCAAGCTGTTCAAGATCGCGGCCGCGCCCGAGGAGCATGCGTCGAAGAGGCCGAGGGTCACGGGTGGTGGACCTTTGGGCGACAAGCAGGACTCGAAGCAGTCTGGCCAGCAGACGCTCGACGAGTTCAAGAACAAGTTGGAGTAGCTGAAGAGGAAGTCCAAGGAGGAGGCTGGCACCACCAAGAAGAAGAAGGAGGAGGATATTGACGACGACGAGGAGGAGGGCGAGCAGGACGACCAGTAGTCGAGGGGCGTAGTTGCCCCGACGTATTTTTTCCCCCGTCATCTCCGCCCCTGGCCACTCACTACTGGCCTCGACAACGCAACGACGACGGGATTGGCGTCATATTTCGGCCCGCCAGTGCGCACCAGTTTGCTGCGCGTCTGATGCACTGGAGACGTGGGCCCCCAGCGTGGCAACCAATGATGAATGGCCCGACGCGCACAGCAACGCAAAGACAACGCAAT
This sequence comes from Prorocentrum cordatum, assembly GCA_963575745.1. Taxonomy (NCBI): domain Eukaryota; class Dinophyceae; order Prorocentrales; family Prorocentraceae; genus Prorocentrum; species Prorocentrum cordatum. The sequence goes on from CAUYUJ010005147.1 coordinate 541,111, forward strand.
GCAAACGATCCCGTGTCCAAACAAAACAATGCAATGAGCATCGCTACAGGCGCAACCCATCATGATGGGCTCAAGATCCTTAAGTCCCCCATGTGGAAGCCGTGGGCGCTACCAATGGCGTCACCAGCAGGCGCTACCCGCTGGCGCAACCTCAATCAAGCGCGACCTACGCAAGACCATTGCTTGCGCAATCCGTGGGCGCGGCAGTTTATTATGATTATGACGCAACCCATAGCAACGCTACTAATGACTTTGGCCACGACGGGAGGGGGAGCGCCATCGAGCCCATCGTGACAGGATCCTTGACTCACGAATTTCAATGCAAAACCTTGATTGGGATGCTCGTGCTCGATGCCTGGACGAGTACATGCGCAGGTGCTGGCAAGCAACGCTCGCATTAGTTTGCCGCCCCCTTCCCGCCTCTCCCTCATCATCATACCTTCTCCGCCTCCTCCGACCTCTTCCGCCTTCCTTCTTCCGTTATCTTTCATCTGTCCCGACCTCATCTTCCGCCTCCACCTCCGCCTCCTCCGACTTCCTCTTCTCCGATCCCCTCCAGCGGCCCGCTGGGCGCCAGCGGCGATGCTGGCGGGGGCGGGGGGGCCGGCGCCGCTTCTGCTGCAGCTCGGCTGCCGTGCCGCAACTCCGAGGAGTCGGTAGCTCTGCCGTGGTCGGTGGGGCGAGGAGGTGGCCGAGCTGTTTGATGAGTATCTCTTGAGCTGCCGGCGAAGGTGCGACGCACTTTTATGGAAAATGGCCCCTTTGCCCTACACCCCCTCTCCTCTCCTCTCCTCTCCTCTCCTGTCCTCTCCTCTCCTCTCCTCTCCTCTCCTCTCCTCTCTTCTTCTCCTCCTTTCTCTATCCTCCCTCTCTCTATTATCCTCCCTCTCTCTCTCTCTCTCTTTCCTCTCTCTCTCTCTCTCTCTCTCTCTCTCTCTCTCTCTCTCTCTCTCTCTCTCTCTCCCCCTCCGAACGACTTCTGTTGGGGCCCAAACGGTGGGCGCGCGGGGCCGTCCACCGTCGCGGGGCTGTCCGCCGTCCGCTGCCATCATGGACGAGGATTGGTGCGCCGCGACGGAGGACGCTGGCAACGACGTCTGCGACACGAAGCCCAAGACGAAGAATCGCCGCCACGGGGGAACGGTCGTAGGGGGTAATAGATATTACTATCGATTCCAACCCCCGCTCCCCCAACCGCAGCGACGTCCGTTCTGATGATGCGTAGCGCCCCGCAGTTGCGGATAAGAGTAATGACGCGGCGCTTGCGACCCACTCACGACCCGCCCGCCATCGGCCCCGCCACCCACCTGTCTTGCTGGACGGGCCCGAAAGCCCCTGCTGGGGGCCCCCGCCGTCATCAAACGACGAGAGCTTGGCGGGCGTCCGCGCGCTCGGAGACCAGGTGGATTTACATGGGCACCTCGGGGGATTTACATGGGCACCTCGGGGGATTTACATGGGCACCTTGGCCCTCCGCAGGACAATGTACGCAGGCTCCTCGGGGGGGGGGTGCATGGGCGGGCACCTCGGGGGACATGGGTGCCAACGTCTACTTCTGAGGCTCCCAAGGGATTATTTACATAGGCACCTCGGCCCGCAGGAACGTGCATCAAGCAACATGTGCATCTTCTGCCTTGCGCCGTGCACTTCTACGCAAGGCCCCCGGGGGAGTTGCAACATGGGCACTTCCGCCCTGAGGAAACTGCACGCGGTAGCTTATGCGTGCGCATGCTGTACCACGTGAGACCAATTATGGGTTCAGCACCACTGATGAAATTTCCCCATCCCTGCGATATCCCATGCGCATCCCCCCTTTGATTTAATGTCAGTCTACCGACAACAAGCATAATCATCACCGCGGACCCCCACTTCAGCCCCGGACATTGTAAGACCGTTCGGCCCCAGTCATCACTCGGACCGTTCGGCCCCCTCAGCGCGATTCTTTCATCCCCTGCTGAGGGGCCCGCTGCTGTTGCTGCGCCGAGACCGAAGAAGGCCATGACAAAGGCGAAGCAGAAGACGCCCGGGGCGGTGAAGAAAAAACCTTCCTCCAAAGATCTCGGCAACGGGCCCCCCAAGAAGAAGAAGGGCAACGAGGCGCCGGTGGCGCAGAAAAAACCTTCCTCCTCCAAAGATCTCGGCCACCAGGTCCCCGAGAAGATGGTGATGAGGAGGCCCGCAGCGAGTTCGACTGCTCGCCGCGTCTCGCTTGCCCCCAAATCCCCTCTGGACGCCAGCGCCTTCGAGCGCACCGCAACACTCGTTCACATTCCAACGCTAAGGATTGCATCGGACTTCTCGGGATGGTGCACGGAGATCAGGGCGGCGGCGGCAGTCGCGTCGGCAGACATCGTGCACGTCTGGGCTTCCGAGACAAGCACGGGCGCCAGGACAGTCGCTCTGGCCATGGGGAGGGGGGGAGGTAGGGTGGATGGAGGGCCCCTGCCAATGATGATGATTTTGGCGAGTTCCCTCTCTGTCTTACCCATTTGCCTCCTCCTTGGCAGAAGAGGGGGGTGCCCGCCTTCCCTCTCCTCCTCCTGCCCCCCCTCCTTCGCCTCGACCTCCCCCTTCTCCTCCCTCGACCACCGTGCCCAATTATTGACGCTTCGCGTATCCCCACCAGCCCATCCAGAAACGATCGCCAGGTGGGTCGGTATTTTTGGGATATAATGATGAGAGGTCATTGCAAGACTCTCTGGGGCATCTTATTGGGTTCATCTTGGGGCTCTTTTCCTGGGGTACTCTTAGGGTCGTCTTGGGGCTCTCTTGGGGCTCTTTTGGGGGTGGGCCTGTGACTTTCGGGATATAATGTTGAGAGGTTATTGTAAGACTCTTTGGAGCATCTTGGGGTCATTTTTTTGCCTTGTGACATGCAATCCAACACCTCGAACGAATGCTCTGCAGCTGGTAAAGCATCCGTTCTCCTAAGCAATGGCGAAAACTAGGCGGCGAACATTCAGTGAGCGCTCCGCTGCGGGTAAAGCGCTTGTCTTCCTAAGCAGTGGCGAAAAGTACGGGGCGTATTGGGGCCATCTTGGGCCTCTCTTGGGGCCCCCTTGGGCCGTCTCGGGCCCATCTTGAGGCCTCGAGAGCCCATCATCGGATGCGAAAAGGCAAGGAGGCAAACAAACATTGATTTCCCTTTGGTTGTTCAATGATTTTGGCTTCTTGGGGGGGTCCTTGGAGGGCTCGGAAGGCACTTTTAAATTGTCCTGGGGCCGTCTTGAGGCCTCTTCTTGGGTGCGTGTCGGAGGCGCATCCTGGGCCATCTTGGAGGCCACCTTGGGCTCTCTCATGCCCTCTTGGACCCATCTTGGGCAAAAAAGAGCGCTCTGACTACCCGCGGCCCGCCCCGTCCAGGTCCAGGGGAGGGGGCGTGTGCCTCCCCCGAGCAGCAGGGGTTTTGGCAGAGAGAATACCAAGTTCCCTAAACCACCTTCACCCGAGGGCTGGTGGGATTCGCGCGCAAGCAGGCCGGGCGGTGAGGAAGGAGGGAGGACGTGAAGTTGTAGACCCCGTCGGCCAGGAAGTTTCTCAACCACTTCGTGAGCCCGTCGGGTTGCGTGCTGTTCGAGGACATGACCAAGCGGCCGCTCTCAGCCCTGCCCAATGAGCCAGTGCACTTCTACGTGGCCGGTTGGCCGTGCCAGCCGTTTTCGGTGGGGGGGTTGCACCTCGGCGAGGCCGACCCGCGCGGCGAGCTCTACAACTACGTGCTGCAGGTCATCATGGAGAAGAAGCCCCGCGCCTTCATTTTGGAGAATGTGCGCGGCCTCATGACGCGGAAGCACAAGGACGTGTTCAACTTCATCATCGGTGTCTTGAGGGCAGTGCGGGACTCCAACAATGCCCCCTTCTACGACGTCCACTGGGAGCTGTACGACACCAAAGTCCATGGAGGGTTACCTCAACACCGCGAGAGGTGCTACATCGTTGGCATCAGACGCTCCATGATGGCCCATCGCTTCGTGATGCCTGGCGCCCAGCCCTGCAAGCATATCAACGAGGTCATCACCCAGCGCATGAAGTCAGCCGATTACGGGGACACTCAGGAGAACGAGTTGCCTAAGACCAAGAAGATGAACCTCGAGGTGGCTTTCCACGTGGCCCTTGAGAAGATGAAGAAGTCGCCCAGGTCCGCCGGCCACGGCGAGCCTTGGATCTACGACTTGGGTGGGGACCAAGCCTACCGCGCTTCCAGGCAGGTGCGCGGGAAGCAAGCAGCAACAACCAAACTCCTCCTGCTGCTCCTTCTCCTCTTCCTTCTCCTCCTCCCCCCAGTCCCACCGGGCGACATGTGGTCTGAGGATGTTCCTCTTCCCTCTTCTTCCAACAACCCTTTCTTGCCCCTGGGCAGGGGGGGGGGGCGTGGGTAGTAGTTAGAGCGCCCTTTTCCGCTTTTTCGGAATGCTATTTTTTAAGACCCCTCGCAGGGATCGTGGCCCCTGACCGATGGGAGGGGCGAACGGTGGGCCCCCCCCCTCGTTTGACCGACCGCCACCGAGAAGATGCCCCCAAAGAAGAGGCCCTCCAGGGCTCCCAAGAGGTCCCCGAGAGCAGCGTTCCAGGAGGCCCCAAGATGGCCCCAAGACGGCCCCAGATGCCCCCAAGACAGCCTTGAGGGCTCAAAGACGGCTCACGCGGCCTCCAAGACGCCCAAGATGGCTTCGAAGAAGACGGCCAATATGGCCTCAAGAGAGCCCAATATGGCCCCAATAGGTCCCCAAGACGGCCCAAGAAGATGCACCCAAGGCGGCCCAAGATAGCTTCATGATGGCCCAAGACGGCCAGAGACGACCCCAACAAGGGGCCTCCAAGACGGATGTGGTTATTTTGGGTTGCTTGCTGCTACGCCTCCCTCATCAAGACAACTCGCCTGGCGGCTGCTTTGGGGGTGTGGGCTGGTGGGGATACGCGAAGCGTGAATAATTTCGCAGTTTCGCACCATGAGCCCCCCTGCAACGACATCAACTTTGCACGCGACCACACCCAACTATAATCTGGGGGCCCGGCCGGATTGCACCGGTGCAACGTCGGGGACTTCGCGCGGCTGCAAGCGCAGGTCATGCGTTATAGGAGAGCATAGTAGAGAGGAATGGGAGAGAGGGGGGGGGAAGCGCGCGCGGGCGTGGGCTGGCGACCCGCCCTGCACCCGATGTTGGGCCTGCTGAGCGACACGTTTAGCAAGGCCCGCGGCCCATCGCCCACAGGAGGCCGCATGTCTCTCTCTCTCTCTCTCTCTCTCTCTCTCTCTCTCTCTCTCTCTCTCTCTCTCTCTCTCTCTCTCTCTCTTGTTGTAGCTTCATAGCAGAGAGTGACATCCCACATTTTCCAAGAAGCTTGCTGTGCTTGCGCGCGGGCCCCCCTCCGCGCCCCTCTACCCTCCTCCACTGCTGGGGAGAGGGCCCCAGGAAAAATATGCGCAAAGAGAAAAAAATGGGGCGCCAGCAATTCAAGCCCCCCCCCCCTACCTGCTCGGCCTGACCTAACAGGGGCTCGAGCACGTGGGATCGGGGGGCGCCTTCAAAATAAATCCTGTTTGGCAGGGGGGGCGAGGCCACGATGATATAGGAGCATGGGGGGGGGGCAGGAGGGAAGTGGGCGCGATGGCTGCCAGCTCTCCCCCACCAAGACACGCGCGAGCGCGTGGCCTTCGAATGTGTCTGACTACTTACGAGCTGCAGCAACGAACTGGGCCATTAACCCATCTAAATGGAGCCGTTCACCCACCCAAATGCGCATCTCGCCCTAAACCCGCCCCCCCCAAAACACCCGCCATCACGCGCAAAACCCGCCCTCCTGAACCCGCCCCCCCCCTCCCACCACCCCCCGCCCCCCGACGCAGCGCGCTGTCTACGCAGCCGCTGGAAGGCGACGAGGGGGGGTTAGAGGACGAGGGGGGGCAAGTAGGCTCCTAGTAGTATAGCCTATTGACGAGCCGCGGGGCATTCAAACTGGTGCGAACGTGGTCCGGGGGACGACGCACCGCCCACGTGCCCCTCGAGGCCGCAGCCGCAGCCACGATGGCTTCGGCCTCGCGATGATTGTTGTTGTAGAAGAGCGAAGAGGCCATCAGACCTCGAGCTACCGCTCTGCATGTCTTGGCTAGTAGGTGGCGTCGCCCCGAGGGGGCTCTGGGGCGACGACGGAGGTGGAGGCAGGGTCGCGTCGCAATCCAGCGTCCGCGCCAGCCTCTCCTCACCCGAGCGAGCCTGAGTGGCCCGCTGTGACCGTGGCGAGACAGCACAACATCATTTTAGGCTTGCTGAAAAAAAAGGGGCCAGGAGGAGGGGCCGGACGGGGGGCGGGGGGTGGGGGGGGGTGGCAAAACGTGAGGTGAGGCCGAGGGGTTCCCGCCCCATATACACACCACCCCGCAACGCACGCTGCCCTCTCATCACCGGCACCCGCGCGCACACGACCCCCGCCCACAAACCCTCTCCACCCCAGGGAAGGCTTATCCTGCTCTTTAGCGCCCCCCTGCTGCACCACCAAGGGCCAGGGGTATGCCATGGGCCCGCTCGCGCCTGGATCGCCTGGACCCGCCGCTCTTCAAAACGAGGGTGGAGGAGGGGGAGAGGGGAGGGTCACCACTCCACCGCAAATAAACGGGATCAATGAGATGGGGGGGCCCTAGCAGCAGCCTCCCCCATCATGGGCTTGGCTTATTAATCACTAACAGCAGGGGCTTGACTGCACGAGGTCTTCTGGCGGGGGACGCGGGCGGGTGGGTGCCCTCGCTGAGCGAGCAGGGCAATGCACAGCAGAAATAGATCAGGATATTAGTAGGAAGGGAGTGGCCCTACCCCCCCCCCCCTCCGGCCTACATGATGGCGAGGCCCCGGAAGAGGGCCACTCCTCCCCCCCTGCTCCAGACCGCCCTCGCCGTCTTCGATCACCCCCCTCCGCGTCGCGTTTATTATCTTGCTGGCCCTGGGAGGCATCTGCCCGTGCATCACGGCGAAGCGGGCCTCCGACGAGTCCTTCTGGAATGCTCAGAGGGGCCGCTTCCTGACCATTGAGGACCTCATGAAGCTGCAGGGGGCCGATCCGTCCAAGTTTGTGGGCTGGGAGGCCGTCGTGACCAAACGCCAGATGGGAACGCTGATTGGCAACTCGATGACGCAGACCATCGTGCAGATGCTGATGAAAGCAGTTTTGGTTTCATGGGGCCAGCGTGTGCGCGGGGGAGCTTAGTGGATCCCACTGGCAATGCATAGCCTGCCCCGAAGTCTCTTCTTGCTCCGCCATCATCCCGACCACCTCCTCCCCCCGCCCCCTCTCCCCCCCACCGCCTGGGCTCTTCGCTGCTTCTCCTCTCGCCCAGCCCGGGGCGGCGGGCGGCGGTCGCGGGCAAGCAGCAGGGCGAGCCTTCGGATGGCCAGCGCCACGATGCGCATCGTCTCGGAATCGACGATGAAGAAACGGTTGCAGCCGCGCGGGGCGAGGCGAGGATGAGGGCCACGCAGGGCGGGGCGAGGATGAGGGAGGAGGAGGAGGAGGGCAGAGAGAATTAGTTGGGAGGATTGAGTAGGGGGACGTGAGTGATGATGAGGGGTAAGCGGAGGAGGGGGATCAGAATGCAAAAAATTGAGAAGGGACGGGTAATGCGGTAGGGGCGATGATAGAAGACAGATGGCGATACTGCAGTAGTAGATGGAGCCAGAAGGGGGGGGGAGGGGGGAGGAGGAGTAGGACAATGATCATGATGAGGAGTAGGACGGTCATGATGATTAGGCTGTTGAGGGTACCCACGCGCGTTCCAGCACATTCAATTGCAAATGCAACAGCGTGCTCTTGGCTTGCGTCACCTATCGATCAAGCTCAAGGGGTGATGACGCAGTTGCTGCGGGGGGTCTTCTTTACTTTGCCCTGCCGCCAACCCCTCCGTTAGTTATTGATTGCCTCTGATTTCTGGCGGGCCAGGGTTGGGGCGTAGAACAGGAGTAACAGCGTAGGTAGTTGGCCCTCGTCGTGGTGAGGAGGGCGGGCTGGATAGCAAGGTGGAGATGGGGCGGCAGCAGTGCCGAGGATGGCCGGCGCCGAGGCGAGAGCGAGAGCAGGATTCCCTTACAACAGCCCTTCGTTGTATCGGCTGCATCTCAGACCAACGCCCCCTCGAGTAATTGTCGAAGCCATCTTGGTCGAGTGGTCGGCCGGACCAGTGGCCGATGGCCGCGTCATGTCGGCTGGGCCGACTGGCGAGTTTCTTTTGGTCGGGGGCAGAAGAAGAAGAACCCTTTCCGGCTCGGCGTAGGAGCCGCAGCCGCCATCATGGATCTGATGGCGGAAGGGGGGTAACGACGACCCCTCAGCAGCAGCCCTCCTTCGCCGAGACGCTCGAGGGCATGCGCCTTGAGGAGGATGGTCGGGAGGAGGGATCTCGGCGGTTCTCCAGGGTCCGCACTTCAAGACGGCCCCCGGGGGCCCTCGAATCCTCCCTGCTGTCGGGGGTCTACTCGTCCCTTCTACTACCACGTGCTTGTTGAGACCCCCACCCCCGGGGGCCCTCGAATCCCCCCTGCTGTCGGGGGTCTACTCGCCCCTTCTACTACCACGTGCTTGTTGAGACCCCCAGGAGCGCGTGGACGCTGAGATTGCCAACCGCGTGACCTCGGATATTCGAGCTCTGCGCGCGATGCTGCGTGGTCGGGGGCTGCCGGGGACATCTTTAGTAACAGCGGCGTTGCGAACAACGACGCAGAGGGCTTCAGCACTGCCGCCTTCAGCGTCGCCGCCAGCAGTAGATGATTGCCATCGGCGGCGGCTTTGCCGCCGCTTTTCTTCGCCATCACCGCCGCCTAGCCAGCAGCGAGTTCGAGAGTCGTCAGCTCAAGAGGTGACAAGTATTGCGAGCATGGTAAAGTCATCGCAGAACCTCCAGCCGTGGGCGGCGCCGACGACACCATTCCCGGCGTCCTCTCATCATCATGCTCCTGCTGAAGCGTCAGGGCCGCCAGATGCAGATGATGATGATGGCGGCGCGGTGGTGGTGGAGGTCCCCGACTCGCCAGACCCTGATGATGATCATGATGCCGATACCATTCCAGCAACGGCATCCGATGTGACATGCGCGTTGGAAGGCGATGTCGCGGCGACGCCTGCAGGCGCTATGCCGTCGTCGTCAGCAGGCGGCCCTGGCAGCGCCCCCGGCGAGGTATTCCCTGGTGGAAGTGGTGATGAGGAGCAGCCCTGCGCTCCGCCAGGGGCGCGCCTGTCCCAGGAGGCTGCCGGCGTGGTCGTAGTAGTGGAAGACTTGGATGCGATAGCCCCGCCTGCTTCCCTTGGTCTGGCCCCGGAGACTGGCGATGAGAATGGCGAGGAGGAGGAGGATGGGGGCATTGGGATGACGATGAGAAGGAGGATGAGAAGGAGGAGAAGGGCTCGAATACAGAAAGGCTGAAGGAGGGCAAGGGTGGTGGAGGAGGGAGGGGGGGGGGAGATCCCAAGACGCGAGGTGAGGCCGAGGGGGCACCCCTTCCCAAATGCACGCACCACGCAACGCACACGCTGCCCTCCCACCGGCACTCACACAGAACCCCCGCCCATAAACCTTCTCCACCCCAAAGAAGGCTTATCCTGCTCCTTAGCACCCCCCTGCTGGATGGATTGATCAGGCCAGACCAGCACCCCCCCCTCCCCCTGCTGCTGCTCCTAATGTCCTGCTCCTCCTCCTCCTCTTCCTCCCCTCCTCCTTCCCTTCTTCCTTGTCCTCCACGTCGTCCTCCGCCGCCTCGCGACTCACCCCCTCCTCCTTCTTCTCGCAGCGATAGGGCTGATGTAGAGGCGCGCTTCGAACGCCAGGCGCTTGCAGTGGAGCAGGCCAAGCTGGTTCAGCGCATCTCGTTTCACCGCTCAGCGTACACCATCAGGTTTGATATGGTGGACCCGCACCCCGAGGAGTTAGCTGCGATAGATCGCGTTGCTACCTGGGGCCTCCGCATATACATCGGCGGGACCCAAGACTGTGTCCGCCGATGGGTGGGGTGTAGAATGCCTCAGAGTAGTCGCCCTTTCCTGGGCCATAGGGTGAGGTATCGCCGCATGGTTGTGATTGGATCTAGGCTCGGAGCTGCTGGGCCATCGGGGGGTGCTCGAATGCGCATTTACTTGTTGTCTAGCCCACCATCAGGGGCGCAGTGGGAGGCGGGCGGCACGGAGGGTGCTCGCAGGATGAGGGGGGGGGATGGGGGGCGAAGTAAGAATGGCGCTGCTGGAAAATGCGGTGATGCGCGTTCGGGCGCCCCCCCCCCAATTGGTCGAAACGGCGATGATAGAGTACGCGATGCAGAACTACGGTTTCATGTGCGAGAATTTGTGTGCAGACTCTAGAGGCCTTAGCGGCCGCCCAGAGGTATTTAATTATCTCTACGTTTGCTGGCGCTGACTGAAGAGTTGTGCACAAGACATGGCGGGGGTGTTGTCGTGTCAAGAAGCGCCCTCCCCCTCCCCCCCCCCTGCCGACCTCCTTCGCCCCCTGCGCGCCTCCTTCTACTCCTCGCCTTCCTCCTCGCCCGCCTCCTCCTCCTCCTCCTCCCCCCCCCTCCCCCGCCCTCTTCCCGAAGTCCCCCTTCCCCCCGCGTCAGGCGCCGGCCGGCCGGCTCGCCGGAGGAACAGATGACGGAGGAGGGAGGGTGAGTGAGGGCGAGGATGACGAGGAGAAAGAGCAGCAAACGGACAAACACATAAAGAAACATCGCGCCAGCCTTTTTGGGCGTGAGTGGTTTAGGTCGCCCAAGTTCCCTTCTTCCAACCCCCATTCATCTTCCCTTTCCTTCGTTCGGGGAAGGGTTTGCCCTTCCCTCCCCCTGCCCTCCCTTCGGACCTGGTGGAAGGGGGCCGGTCTCGAGCGGTCAGATCCCCCGAGGAGGGCAGTTGGCTTCTAAGAAGATCACTCAAGATTGCCCAACCTGGCCCCAGCTACCTCATCACAACATGCCCCCTCGAGGCCCCGCCGCCGCCCTCAGCGCAAGTTTTCCGAGCTGCGTCCAACCGCGGCGACGGGGGGTTCTAGTCGAGCTGCGCCCAGCCGTGCCGACGAGCACCGCACTGCTAGTCGAACTGGCAGGGTCAGATCTGCCCCCCCCCTGGTGGCTGGGCGCGGAAGCCCGGCCCTCCGCAACCGCCGGCCGTCTTACAATGATAGGAGTAACAACGAATAGCAGGGCAGCCAGGGGCGGCACAGGAGTGCAGACGGGCTTGCTTATGTTCTTCTCTGTAGGGCTGGCACAGACGAGGAGGAGAAGGTGGTAACTAACTAAACAATAGCCGCATCAATAAGATGCAACGCAATGGCATGGCCATATTTTTTATGGATCAATGCAGCGCAATATCCGCATGGATCGATCGCAATGGAATGGGGGCGATGCGTGGATCTATGGCCATTGCCAAGATCTATTGCGGCGGCGAGGGGCTTGCGATGGCCGGGGCTTGAGATGGCCGGGGCTTTGTTGAGGGGCGTGCCAAATCATACTTAGGTCCGCGTACCGCAAGCGGGCTGCGCCACAGGTGGAGCTGCTGGGCCACAATATTATGTGCGAGGGGCGTGCCGAATCGTGTCCGCGTGCCGCATGCTGGGGCCTTTCAAGTGGAGCTCCCAATCGGGCCGCGAAGCGTGTGCGTGGATGGACACGTGGCGGCGGATCGCGTGCGCGCGGCAGCTCCCGGAGACTGCTCGCTCCGCGGCCATCCCTCCCGCCGCTCCTCGGGGTAACGATATTATGCCCGCAGTGCGGGCTGCCGCGACGAGGCCCCCTGTGAAGCGCGCAGTGTTGTAGTTGGAGTTTCGTCAGTTGTTGAATTGTGTGTGTGCGTGTGCGTGTACGTGTGTGTGCGTGTGTGTGTATGTGTGGGTGTGTATGTGTGTGTGGGTGGGTGGGCGGGTGGGTGGGGTGGCGGTGGGGGGGGAGGGGGAGCGGGGGGGGAGCTTGGATGATGATATTATTTGAGCTTGGGGACCATTATTGGTTGTCGAACATATCCCTTGCGGCTTCCACGCGGCGCGCGTCTCTGGAACGCGAAAATTATGTCACCGCGAGCTTGGGGGCCCCTGGACGTCATCAATGGTCGCAGTTGTTGTTGGAGCTTCCCGTCTTGGGGCTCCTGGACTCGTGCGCCGACGGTCAGCTCATCGATGTATGTATGTATGGATGTATGTATGTATGTATATATATATATGCACACATATATATACATCTACACACATATTTATATATAGACATTTATATATATATATGTAGTTCTATATGTGTATAGATGTATATATGAATATATATACATATACATATTTATATATATATATATATATATGTATATATACACATATATATATATATACATTCCATTATCCTTCTTATACTTTTACAAGCCCAGGCGGGGGGGCAACCCATCGCCCCACCCACCCAAAACCGGGCCCCCGCCGGGATCTGGGGTTTCTTTGGGGCCTTCCGGACGGGCCTCGACGAAGCAGCCCCCCGGGCCTCGCAGGGCGTCTTGCCAGGCCCGGGGGGACGTGCCAGAGACCCCGAAGACAGCACAAGAGCGCCCCAAGAGTGACCGGCGTGACCTCAAGACGACCCCCAAGCAAGAAGACGAAGCCATCATATCCCCACCAACGATCGCCCCGAAACAACGTCCCAATAGGCGTCCAAGAAGAGTACTCCCAAGAAGAATGCCCCAAGAGGCACAAATCATTGATTTTCTATGCGTGTTTGGTAAATTTCTTCTGATCGAAGCCGCCTGGGTGGAAGCTCTAAAATCGCACCATAACCATTCTTCCAAAAAGCTTCCAGGAGCCCAAAAACGGCACAACAAGGGTCCAATATGGCCCTCAGAGAGAACCCCATGGCTGCCCAATATGGCCCCAAGACGCCCTCCAAAGCATTCCAAATCGCGACCCGGTCGTCGTTCATCAGGGAGACCGCGGTTGGAGGCAGGGCGACCCGAGGAGGAAACCCAAGAAGCCTCCATGCGGCCTTAAGAAAATTGTACATAACTTTTGCGAGGCCCCCAGAGGCTCTCCAAGGAGGAGCCTACTACGACGCAAAAAAAACCGATGAGGATGGGGAGAATGTGCAGGGCATGGCGAAAATGACGAAACATATACATTGGAGGAAGGATAACGAATAACATTATCATAGCGGCGATGCCAGAAAAGGCAACAAAGAGTTATCGTTAAATTGTCGGATTGACCCTCCTGCTATTCCGCCTGCATACCAAACTTCAAGGACCAAGAAGGTGCATGGCGCCAAACGCCACTGTTCTCTTGTTTTATATATACATGTGTGAATATATATATATATATATATATATACACATGCATGTATATATATATATATACACACATTATGATATATATATATATATATATATATACGTTCACAGGGACTGGCGCGCCCTACACCCCCCTCGGAGGGACCGACGCGTAGATGGCACCGCGCTCCGCGCGCCGCCCTCAGCAGGAGGAGGGGCGGGGGTGGCGCTTCGCAAATTCCCACTCTAGCAAATTAGCAAAGCATCGCAGTGAGTAGTATCATCGAGAAGAATTGGGAGCGTCTTGTATGCCTCTTCTTCTTCTTGGGGCCATCATGGGGCCCTGTTGTTGAGGGCATTGCGTTTTGGAGGCCCTCCTCCTCCCGCGCCCAGGTATTCTAGGATTCTCCTTAAGGCCACCCC